>CAJHNH020008499.1:224353-609353 GCA_905116865.2 Candidula unifasciata
AACCTGAAAACCCTTGAATTTAGTGGGATTGTCTCCCGTGACGTTGTCGTGACGTCAGGGGTAAGTTATAAATTAAGTACCGTCGATTTTCTCCCATTTTGTATACATGTCTAAACCATCGTAACTGTGACTGATCCATTCGAGTTTGTGAGGCTTGGGTTTCAAGATCTTAACGAATTGTCTGGTTGAGAACTTTGTCCCTTCTTGTCACTTCGACCACCTTTCTTAGCTATTTAATTTTTTTTAGGTCTGAAGCTGGCTTTTGTGAGCTGTTGTCATGGTCCATGACTCACACCCATAGGTCAGGACTGGTATATAGGTAGAGCGGTAAACAGCCCTTTTCGTCCTCTTGCCAATTTCTCATTTGCTAAGAAACCGTTAGTTTATGGACCGGAAAAGTCTTCCAACTGCTGCTTTTCGAGTATCAAGCTGTGTCATATTGGCCCCGTTTTGGTTTATTACAACTCCAAAATATCGGAACTGGTTGATCTGCTCCAATGCACGGTGTCCCAACATCATCTGGTGTGTTGGTGGTGTCCCAACATCATCTGGTGTGTTGGTGGTGTCCCAACATCATCTGGTGTGTTGGTGGTGTCCCAACATCATCTGGTGTGTTGGTGGAGTCCCAACATCATCTGGTGTGTTGGTGGTGTCCCAACATCATCTGGTGTGTTGGTGGTGTCCCAACATCATCTGGTGTGTTGGTGGTGTCCCAACATCATCTGGTGTGTTGGTACACAGTCGCAGATCTATATTGTATAGAGAAGCTGGCACTCGATGATGGACACAGTCCTGCATCAAACATCAACTTGTTGAAATAAAGCTAATATAAATAAACTGGGTAATTAAACACTTGAATAGCTAAAACTAAACGGTAATTTTAATTTTTTTTTAAAGCGTATTCTTCTCCTGTTATCTCCTCCGCATTTCCCCAAAAATTCCGGTGCCTATGGCCAACACCTCAAAGACGAGAATCACAAGAGAACAAATGCCAGGAACCCTGTTCAAGCTTACAACACAGTTATATCAGGACACGGCCAGGGTTATCAAGTGCGGCCCCCCCCCCTTTCCATGAGGGGATGGGATGAGATGAGGCGAATGTGGACAGCAAGAAGAAATATGTTGGCACTAGAGACTGGAACACAGGACGACGATAAGATGCGCAGAGAGCTTCTATGTGAGACAGGGTGAAAGAAAAGGAAAGATAGAGCGAAAGAGAGACTGAGACATGGATACAAAGAAAGAGATACAGAGAGAGAGAGAGAGAGAGAGAGAGAGAGAGAGAGAGAGAGAGAGAGAGAGAGAGAGGAAAAAGAGAAACAGAGAGGGTGGGTGACAGACATTCGACAGAGACCCAGTAAGACAAATAGAGAGGCCAACAGGACTGAGTGCAAATATAAGACAGGAAAACCGAGAAACCGGCAACCTTCTAAACATAAGGAGACAGACAAATCCACAGACAGACAAAGCGGAAGACTGTCCAAACACTTCAGCAGATATACACGTAACAAGTTGTGTAGATTTGTATGTAGTTCAACTGGTAGGTTAACTGATCGACAGATAGGCCTCTACAGACAGGCAGGTGAATTAACTGACCACTACATGTGTAGAAATATCAACAGACAGAGGTACACACAGACAAACACAGGCAATGAGGCCAAAAGGAGAACACACACACACACACACACATACACATACACACACACACACATTTATATTCAAACACAGACATGGACAATTACTCTCATGGTAATCATCATCACCAGACACGCCGCTAAGGGCAGACAGACATGTTTCACCATCTCACTCGATCACCAGAATTGTCACGAAACGATCTCAGTGGTTCCAGAAGTTAGTACTTGTAATAAGTTCTTCTGGTTCTAAAGAGACAGGATTATATTTACTCTGCCCTTTACCCTCATATTACTTTAAACCAAATTGATTTAAATGTTTCCAGTCCTTCTCCGAGACAAAGCCACTGCGCTTTGTTTAAAATTACATAACACTACGTAATACAGCCCGCTGGTTCAGACTAGGGATGTTAGGTTTGATTCTTACGCCAGTGTCAGAATGTTATCTCCTGACCAGACTGCTTTGAAAGACTAGATCAGGGGAATTGAGTGGACTTGTAGAAGTTGTGGCGACGAGAGGTTGGAGTTCGCACGTCAGTGTAATTCTCGGAGAACAGGTGTTTGGCAATTAGGAATGTTTGATCTTGGTCAAGTAGGAAACACAATGGCTTCACTGACCGTCTTTTCACACCGGCTAGTTAGATTCGTTGTAAACTAGATTGGGTCACTTAAGAATGTTTGCTCTAGGGATATCAGTCCAGAATTGAGTGACAGGTTACTTGTTAGCTAATTTGATCTGATAGTTACCTCAGAGGCGTGGCTTAAGTCAGCGTCTTGAGGGTTGGGTAGAACCGAGTCAAGGGAGGAGTTGAACCTTTGAGACAGAGATAGTATACTTCGAGCCTGTGGAATTCCCGTCATTAATCGCAGCCTGCCGGCAAACAAACACAGGTCGACCTAAAAGGTAAATTTTACGGTCGGATTCTGTTTTGGCGATAGATGGAAAGTTCCCAGGTAAAATATTAATTTTAATCTTGTATACATAGGTTAGGGAGTTAAGCTTAGTCTGTACTACCTTTTCCTAATTTGTCTGCACATTCTGCTTGAAATAGTTCTTTGTGAGTATTCAGTATCTCAAGTTAGGGAACTGCTAAACTATTCCTATTTCTTGTATGTTTGTGTCACATGTTTTTCAGTGTATGTTTTCATGTGTATAAAATAAGATGTGAATAATGACATTTGCTATAATGAAATGTAATTAAATTGTTTCCATGATCGACCCAAAATATGAGTTTGGACTGTGGGAAATCATGCTCATATGTGCAGGGATGCTGCTACGTTTTGTGTGCCCACCATGTGCTCACTTAATTTGTTCACTTAAACAGGGGATATATAACCCCAGGGGAAGAATGATGGGTGTATAGAATTCACGGTCACTGAAAGATAATATTCTGGACAGCGTGCACATATAAATTGTTTGCTTGTTCAGCACATAACCTGCGCCACATGTTTATGACAAATCAATGTCAGCCAATTCGAAGTCTGAGTGATGACGGACAACAGACTTAGAAAGTCAACTATCATGACATAGCATGGGAGAGAAGGTAGGATATGTGACGTCCATGTAAGACAAAAGACCTTCAGACTAGACTGGAGAGAATGTGGAATATGAGGAGGATTGATGGGATATATTTTATTATTCTATATTATATTAATTAATACATGTATTCTTAGTGTAAGTCAAGATACTACACGTATGTGTTTGTTTCCATGATTACAGCGCCCATGTGACGATCAGTCCATGAAAGAGACTACATTGTGTTAGACTCGGCCAGCTGGGAACGAGGTAGAGAACGAGGTGGAGAACGATGTGGAGAACGAGAAGGGGATGAAGTGGAGAATAAGCTGAAACAGGCAGAAAACAGGCAAGGAAGAGTTGGACAAGCTTGACAGTTCCTCACGGCTGTCAGAGGCTTATAAGCTAAGTTAACATATTTTGACTTAACATATCAACATCATCACACCACTCTAAACCCCGGAGCTGTTTTCTCGCGGAAGCTTATCACTATCATTATCATATCATTAACCAGTCACTGTTTGTGTAAACACAACAAACCGGGAATATCATTGTTAGTAAATAAAGCTGTATGTCAAGTTTTATACTACATCGTTTGTTAAATTCCAAGTGTATTTAGTCTTACCTGTTTAAATAAACTGATAGATAGAATTACATTTGGTGCGGGCTCAATTAATATGATAATAATTCTTTAATTATTCATAATAACACCGGGAGAAGGTAGATGACGGAGGAATCATTTGCCCTGTCTAATAATTCATTAAGTATAATGATAGACATCTAAAATTCCTTCCCTTCTCTTGTGGGTACCAAGTTCAGCTAATGTTAATGTACTTAACGAGCCGATATGGCTGTTTTCTTGGGTATCCAGGACTTTGTCTGAGAGCAACATAGCTCAGATTTTAGTTCGGTTAATCTGGTGGAGGGAATGTGTTGAGAGGAACATCCCTACTCAACATTATAAACATTTAATCCACCGCGTCACGTCACAAGAATCACGGATCAGGTCAATGTTTTTGACTCGTCAATTAATTTCGAGAGGTCAAACACACTGACAAAGACGAAGCCGTAGCAGTCCCGCGGACTCTGGTGGCAGCTATCAGTGACAGTTTCGTGTAGTTACGGCACAATAAACCAACACACATTTAGCATCCACACCCTCGGTTTCCTTTTTTCCCATAACATTTCTGGTATTTTCTGGTTAGTGTCCATACAATAACTAGCTAGAACCTGTCTTCAAGCCAAGAAGCGTGTGGGTATATGGTGCTCACCCAGGGTGTTAAAGACTGGTCAATACAACGCCTGATGCCTCTGCTTCCCATTACCTTCGGTGAAACCCATTAAATTTTAAGGCAAGCTGGTTCCAACTGTCACACAGAACGAGGCTGAAGAAATAAACTGAGCTTGGAGCAACGGGTATACCGTGTATACTGTGTCACAGATGTAACATACAGTGTGTCATAGATATAGCATACAGCGTGTCACAGATATAACATACAGCTTGTCACAGATATAACATACAACGTGTCATAGATATAACATACATCGTGTAACAGATACAGCATACAGCGTGTCACAGGTATAACATACAGTGTGTCACAGATATAACATACAGCGTGTCACAGATATAACATACAGCGTGTCACAGATACAGCGTGTCATAGATATAACATACAGCGTGTCACAGATATAGCATACAGCGTGTCACAGATATAACATACAGCGTGTCATAGATAAAACATACAGCGTGTCATAGATATAACATACAGCGTGTCACAGATATAACATACAGCGTGTCACAGATATAACATACAGCGTGTCATAGATATAACATACAGCGTGTCACAGATACAGCATACAGCGTGTCACAGATATAACATACAGTGTGTCACAGATATAACATACAGCGTGTCACCGATATAACATACAGCGTGTCACAGATACAGCGTGTTATAGATAAAACATACAGAGTGTCACAGATACAGCATACAGCGTGTCACATATATAACATACAGCGTGTCATGGATATAGCATACAGCGTGTCACTGATATAATATACAGCTTGTGACAGATATAATATATACAATGTCAAAGAAATAACAAAAAACATGTCTCAGATATAACATGGAGTATATCACAGATATAGCATATACCGTGTCACATATACAACATATAGTTTGTCACAGATATAACATATACTATGTGACATATATAACAAATAGCATTTCACAGATATAACATTTAGCATGTCACACATATAACATACAGAGTATCCCTAATATAACATACAGCTTGTCACAGATATAACATACAGCTTGTCACAGATATAACATATACCATGTAACAGATATAACATATAACATGTCTCAGATATACCATACAGCATGTCAAAGATATAACATACAAAATGTCACAGATATAACATACAGCATGTAACAGATATAACATATGCCATGTAACAGATATAACATATACCATGTCACAGATCTAACATATACCATGTCACAAATATTTCATATACCTTGTCACAGATATAACATACAGCTTGTCACAACTATAACATTTACCATGTAACAGATATAACATATAGCATGTCACAGATATAACATACAGCTTGTCACAACTATAACATATACCATGTAACAGATATAACATATATCATGTAACAGATATAACATATAGCATGTAACAGATATAACATACAGCTTGTCACAACTATAACATATACAATGTAACAGATATAACATATAGCATGTAACAGATATAACATATAGCATGTAACAGATATAACATACAGCTTGTCACAACTATAACATATACCATGTAACAGATATAACCTACAGCTTGTCACAACTATAACATATACCATGTAACAGATATAACATATACCATGTAACAGATATTACATATACCATGTAACAGATATAACATACAGCTTGTCACAACTATAACATATACCATGTAACAGATATAACATACAGCATGTCACAACTATAACATATACCATGTAACAGATATAACATACATCATGTCACAACTATAACATATACCATGTAACAAATATAACATATACCATGTAACAGATATAACATACAGCATGTCACAACTATAACATATACCATGTAACAGATATAACATACAGCATGTCACAACTATAACATATACCATGTAACAGATATAACATACAGCATGTCACAACTATAACATATACCATGTAACAGATATAACATACAGCATGTCACAACTATAACATATACCATGTAACTGATATAACATACAGCATGTCACAACTATAACATATACCATGTAACAGATATAACATACAGCATGTCACAACTATAACATATACCATGTAACAGATATAACATATACCATGTAACAGATATAACATACAGCATGTCACAACTATAACATATACCATGTAACAGATATAACATACAGCATGTCACAACTATAACATATACCATGTAACAGATATAACATACAGCATGTCACAACTATAACATATACCATGTAACAGATATAACATACAGCATGTCACAACTATAACATATACCATGTCACAACTATAACATATGCCATGTAACAGATATAACATACAGCATGTCACAACTATAACATATACCATGTAACAGATATAACATAAGCATGTCACAACTATAACATATACCATGTAACAGATATAACATACAGCATGTCACAACTATAACATATACCATGTAACAGATATAACATATACCATGTAACAGATATTACATATACCATGTAACAGATATAACATACAGCATGTCACAACTATAACATATACCATGTAACAGATATAACATACAGCATGTCACAACTATAACATATACCATGTAACAGATATAACATATACCATGTAACAGATATAACATACAGCATGTCACAACTATAACATATACCATGTAACAGATATAACATACAGCATGTCACAACTATAACATATACCTTGTCACAGATATAACATATAGCATGTCACAGATATAACATACAGCTTGTCACAACTATAACATATACCATGTAACAGATATAACATACAGCATGTCACAACTATAACATATACCTTGTCACAGATATAACATATACCATGTAACAGATATAACAACGGCAAGAGGAGTTAACCTAGAGGAAAATCCCAATCAACTTAACCAGCGCACTAGACAAAGCACTGTGCACATACTGACATCATCCATCCAGCGCACTAGACAAAGCACTGTGCACATACTGACATCATCCATCCAACATTACTGTAAACATACTTACATCAACCATCCAACATTACTGTGAACATACTTACATCACCCATCCAACATTACTGTGCACATACTGACATCACCCATCCAGCGCATTAGACAAAGCACTGTGAACATACTTACATCACCCATCCAACATTACTGTGAACATACTGACATCACCCATCCAACATTACTGTGAACATACTTACATCACCCATCCAACATTACTGTGAACATACTTACATCACCCATCCAACATTACTGTGCACATACTTACATCACCCATCCAACATTACTGTGAACATACTTACATCAACCATTCAACATTACTGTGAACATACTTACATCACCCATCCAACATTACTGTGAACATACTTACATCACCCATCCAACATTACTGTGAACATACTTACATCACCCATTCAACATTACTGTGCACATACTTACATCACCCATCCAACATTACTGTGAACATACTTACATCACCCATCCAACATTACTGTGCACATACTTACATCACCCATCCAACAATACTGTGAACATACTGACATCACCCATCCAACATAACTGTGAACATACTGACATCACCCATCCAACATTACTGTAAACATACTGACATCACCCATCCAACATTACTGTGAACATACTGACATCACCCATCCAACATTACTGTGAACATACTTACATCACCCATCTAACATTTCAATGAGGTACATGCAGGAATAGAAGAATGACAACAGGGAAGACGAGAGACAAGTGAAGGTAGAGGAGAGAGGAAGAAGAAGATGTATCAGCAGTGGTAGAGGTAAGAGTAGTGGTAGCAGTAAGAGCAGTGGTAGCAGTAAGAGTAGTGGTAGCAGTAAGAGCAGTGGTAGCAGTAAGAGTAGTGGTAGCAGTAAGAGTAGTGGTAGCAGTAAGAGTAGTGGTAGCGGTAAGAGTAGTGGTAGCGGTAAGAGCAGTGGTAGCGGTAAGAGCAGTGGTAGCAGTAAGAGTAGTGGTAGCGGTAAGAGTAGTGGTAGCGGTATGAGTAGTGGTAGCAGTAAGAGTAGTGGTAGCAGTAAGAGTAGTGGTAGCAGTAAGAGTAGTGGTAGCGGTAAGAGCAGTGGTAGCAGTAAGAGTAGTGGTAGCAGTAAGAGTAGTGGTAGCAGAAAGAGCAGTGGTAGCAGTAAGAGTAGTGGTAGCAGTAAGAGCAGTGGTAGCAGTAAGAGCAGTGGTAGCGGTAAGATCAGTGGTAGCGGTAGGAGCAGTGGTAGCGGTAGGAGCAGTGGTAGCAGTAAGAGCAGTGATAGCAGTAAGAGCAGTGGTAGCAGTAAGAGCAGTGGTAGCAGTAAGAGCAGTGGTAGCAGTAAGAGTAGTGGTAGCAGTAAGAGTAGTGGTAGCAGTAAGAGTAGTGGTAGCAGTAAGAGCAGTGGTAGCGGTAGGAGCAGTGGTAGCAGTAAGAGCACTGATAGCGGTAAGAGTAGTGGTAGCAGTAAGAGCAGTGGTAGCAGTAAGAGTAGTGGTAGCAGTAAGAGTAGTGGTAGCAGTAAGAGCAGTGGTAGCAGTAAGAGTAGTGGTAGCAGTAAGAGCAGTGGTAGCAGTAAGAGTAGTGGTAGCAGTAAGAGCAGTGGTAGCAGTAAGAGCAGTGGTAGCGGTAAGAGTAGTGGTAGCAGTAAGAGCAGTGGTAGCAGTAAGAGCAGTTGTAGCAGTAAGAGCAGTGGTAGCAGTAAGAGTAGTGGTAGCAGTAAGAGCAGTGGTAGCAGTAAGAGCAGTGGTAGCAGTAAGAGCAGTGGTAGCAGTAAGAGCAGTGGTGGTGCTGGTGCTAGCTCTAATCACGCGCATTTTGCTGTTGGCTAAACCGTTTGCCTGGCGCCCTAAAGGTCGTAAGTTCGTTTATCCCAATAAAACGTTCAGCCCGAAAGTACAGTTTTTTAGGGATATCTATGGGGATCGTTGCTGCAGCTACGGTTTCTACTATTAGCGAGGCTTTCGGCAGGCCGCTAACCGTTTTCTGAAGATAGGCCTTTCCACATGTGACCAAAGCCACATCGATGAAGTTGAGATTCTGGAATGTAAAACTAAATACTCCACAACTAGGTCATGGTCCGGATACCAGGACAGGATATTTCGGGCACGCAATGGCCTCTTTGCCTCACACAGGTGGTCAGATAAGAGGCAACTATCTAGAGTCCCCGGAGATTGAAGGTCACACGGGGAAATATCAGCCTTGGTAACAACCTATGTAATTGTCTTTGTTTGGCCTACATACTCAGAGACATGTGTGCAGTAGACAGCACTATCAAGTAATAGCCAACAGTACCAGGGTACCATTCTCAGAACTACAAACACAGCGAGTTGTAATACCATTTTCAGAGCTACAGACACAGGGAGTTGTAATACCATTCTTAGAGCTACAGACACAGCGAGTTGTAATACCATTTTCAGAGCTACAGACACGGGCAGTGGTAATTCAATTATTAGAGCTTCAAACACAGGGAGTAGAAATACCATTTTCAGAGTTACAGACCCAGTGACCCACATTCATTCATTAGAGCTACAAACACAAAGAGGGAAAATACCATTCTCAGAGATACAGACACAGGGGGTGGTAATACCATTCTCAGAGCTAAAGACACAGTGGTAACACCATTCTCCGAACTTTAGATACAGGCAGTGGTAATACCATTCTCAGAGCTACAGACACAGGGGGTGGTAATACCATTCTCAGAGCTACAGACACAGGTGGTGGTAATACCATTCTCAGAGCTACAGACACAGGTGGTGGTAATACCATTCTCAGAGCTACAGACACAGGGGGTGGTAATTCAATTATCGGAGCTGCAACAGTATTCAGATACAAAGTAATCAAGCTTTTTCGGTATACATAATTTCCAAAATTCAAATCTTTCATACAATATGGCAGCATTCGGGTTTCATCTTGTCACATTTTTCTTGCAGATCTTTTGTATTGATACCCGATTCATTTTTACCCAAAAGTGTTGACTGGAGAACGATACAATAATCTTACAGCGTTCTGTCATTAATATCCGTGAGTTTTAAAATGTCATTAAAACATTTTTCTATGGGTTTCCAGAAGTGAGAATTATTTATTCAGATATTTAAGAGTAATGTCCAGAATATAAATAAACAAGTTTGTGCTACATTTATTCTTCTGTGTTGAAGTTCGCATCCACAACTTCTTTATGTTCAAACTGACGCCTCTTTGTTGTGGCTCCAGCTCCAGTTTTGACAGAACATTCTGTGTGCTCCTTTGAAGATTCTCTGCAATCTCACAAGCAGTAGTTTCCATCTGATCAGATGCGGAATGTCTAAAACTTTGCACCTGTTTTCTGGTTTCTGATAACATCCTTACACAGTCAGACAAATTTGTAGTTGCAGAGTGCAATAGCTTCGAAACTTTATGTATTTTAAATAAAACAGCATGCAAAAAAAAAAAAAAAAAAAAGACCGCATATAAACTTGTACTTTATATATATATATATATACATACAATTTAATTCACCGATTTAAACACAGCACAACTACTTGCCACTTCTAGGGACAAACATTAAAACAGTAACAAAATAGCTTTGCACTGTCAGGTAAAAAGTTCAAATTGTACTTTGATTTCGCTGCTTATGCCGCCCTCTTACGGTGCCGCCTAATGCGGCCAAATTTCTGTATCATAGCACTGCACGGCCCTGCTGGGTATCTGACCAGTAGCCAGTATCTGCTCCTACAGTTGCTGAGGGCTAATTTGAAAATCTAAATCTTCAGCTAAATAGCAGTTGTATCCTGTCTGTTGTCGTTGTTACTGGTCACAGGTTTGTTGTTACTGGACACACGTTTGTTGTTACTGTACACATATTTGTTGTTACTGTACACACGTTTGTTGTTACTGTACACATATTTGTTGTTACTGGGCACATGTTTGTTGTTACAGGGCACATGTTTGTTGTTACAGGGCACATTTTTGTTGTTACTGGACACACGTTTGTTGTTACTGTACACATGTTTGTTGTTACTGGGCACATGTTTGTTGTTACTGGGCACATGTATGTTGTTACTGGACACATGTTTGTTGTTACTGGACACATGTTTGTTGTTACTGGGCACATGTTTGTTGTTACTGGGCACCTGTTTGTTGTTACTGGACACATGTTTGTTATTACTGGACACATGTTTGTTATTACTGGGCACATGTTTGTTGTTACTGGACACATGTTTGTTGTTACTGGGCACATGTTTGTTGTTACTGGGCACATGTTTGTTGTTACTGGGCACATGTTTGTTGTTACTGGACACATGTTTGTTGTTACTGGACACATGTTTGTTATTACTGGGCACATGTTTGTTGTTACTGGACACATGTTTGTTATTACTGGGCACATGTTTGTTGTTACTGGACACATGTTTGTTATTACTGGGCACATGTTTGTTGTTACTGGGCACATGTTTGTTGTTACTGGGCACATGTTTGTTGTTACTGGGCACATGTTTGTTGTTACTGGACACATGTTTGTTGTTACTGGACACATGTTTGTCGTTACTGGGCACATGTTTGTTGTTACTGGGCACATGTTTGTTGTTACTGGACACATGTGGTGGGTGCAAGGGTGCCGTCACAGAGACAGCATTGGTGGCGCCTAACCCACTGACACATTTTTTTTTTTTTGATGTGGGCAACATCAAGAGGTGTAAGCGGTGTTTTCTAACACAACATAACCCTTGACCCATTAGGGTCGTGGAGGTGTATGGATGGAAACACAAGCACATAAAACCTGCCATCTTTCTCTGTCTTCAGCTTGATAAATCAGTGTATGGTAACTTAGTCCCGTCCATTTCTTGATGTTGTCATTTTAGTTTCTTCTTCGCCCTCCTCTTCTTCGACTATCCCCCAATGTTCCTTGATGTACAGTCTTTGCAATGGAACAACGTCTCACCACATGCCCAAACCAAGCTAGCTTGCGACCTTTCGCAAAAGTCCAACAATTTTATATTTTTATCCCTGACATATTTATTAGTTTTTGTATTCTAAATAACTAATTCGTAAAATGCGTCTATAACATTTACACTCAAAAACCTGAATCCTCCTTTCTATTTCCTCAGTGAGAGTCCAACTCTGACACCTGTATAAGAAAATCGACGATACCAATGATTTGTAAATAGTGACCTTCACTGCGATACTGATTTGCTTCTACCACATCGTATTCGGCTGTTTAAGTGCTTAATAATAATAACATGCTCAGTGGAAAGTAAATTTAACCATTTTTTTTTGGGGGGGGGAAATATGTATTTAAAAAAAAACTTAAACAAAACGGTTAGTCATATTTTGGGACAGGGGTGGATGGGGGAGGGCTCCCTAAAAACCGGATGGGAGGCCTCATGGTGTTGACACAACCCCCCCCCCCCCCCCCCTACTTTTTTTTTGTTCACCATTATTCTGCGGTGTACTTCGATAGAACATTACATGATATATCGTAAATAACGGTAAATAACCTCACCTCTCTCGGTAGAGAGGAAGAGGACAAGAGGCAGACCAAGAAACACCTGGTACAGATCTTGGCTGACTGGACATGCTTTGCTCATGTAACCATGAAGTTCAATACGTCTGACTTTCAATGGTGGAGGGAGCTGATGAGACAGTCAACAGTAACTGGTGACCCAACGAGACGCAGCGTTAAGGGACGATGATGATAATGATTGATCACAACCCAAAGGACAGTTCCTGTCCTACTTTTGTTCCATTTTGATTGGACAAGACAACTACATAGAGTTACAGAACTATGTTATTCTTGGCTCAACCACAATAAGGCTACAGCGAATCGCCACGGATAGTTTAATATGTCGTAAATATCACAGTAAACAATCACATTTATCGATACAATGTGCACACTAGACAAGACGATGTAAGACGACAACAAATATCCTACATGCTTTTTGAGTAGAAATCTCTCTCCGTCACGCCAGTGCGTCGATACTTTCCAGCAATGCTCCACCTTGTTATCCGATAACTAAATGTCCAGGTACGGAAAGTAAACTTCCACTTTGTGCAGGAAGAACTGAAGGCGAGACCCGCGTCACTTCCATGTTGGGTTCATGTCGACACGACGACTGTAGCACACACACCACAGCGGCTGTGCACCACTTATCAACCATTGGCCGTGACATCCAGGTTACAGGGCTAAAGTACAAGCCGATGTATTGATATCTGGATGTTTGTTCAATGTAGTGTATCCTTCTCTATCTATCTATCTATCTATCTATCTATCTATCTATCTATCTATCTATCTATCTATCTATCTATCTATCTATCTATCTATCTATCTATCTATCTATCTATCTATCTATCTATCTATCTATCCATCCATCCATCCATCCATCCATCCATCCATCCATCCATCCATCCATCTATCTATCTATCTATCTATCTATCTATCTATCTATCTATCTATCTATCTATCTATCTATCTATCTATCTATCTATCTATCCATCTATCTATCTATCTATCTATCTATCTATCTATCTATCTATCTATCTATCTATCCATCCATCCATCCATCCATCCATCTATCTATCTATCTATCTATCTATCTATCTATCTATCTATCTATCTATCTATCTATCTATCTATCTATCTATCTATCTATCTATCTATCTATCTATCTATCTATCTATCTATCTATCTATCTATCTATCTATCTATCTATCTATCTATCTATATACCAGTCTGTCTAGCTGCCTATCTACACTGCAGTTTATAATGTCTGACACACATGAGCACTGGCTTAGTAAAACTGGGCTTAGAATTAGTTAGTTAGTCTTTCCTCTTGAGTCGAGTGCGGCACATGGGGCAGAGGTCATGACTCTCCATGCATGGCGGTTCGTTGCAATCCGTTGTAGGTCTTGGATGTTTGAGTGGCCCATGAGCGAGCCTTCCCTGATGATAGTTCTACGTAGGGTTTCTCTTGGTCTTCCACGAGATCTTTTCCCCTGTGGTGTCCAAATGAGGGCTTGGTAAGGAAGTCTTGATTTATCCATTCTAAGGGCGTGGCCGACATAGTTCCAGCGGCGTTTTCGTATAAAATTAGACACATACTCTTGCCTGGATTCTTGCCTTATTTGTGTATTGGTTCGGAAATCTGACCATTTGGAATTTAGTATTCTTCTAAGGCATTTATTTTCAAAACTGTCTAATTTTGTGTCCAGAGTTTTCGTTGATTTCCAGCTCTCGCATCCATAGGTTAGTACTGGAATCACACAAGAATTGAAGATCTTGAGTTTTGTGTGTTTGCTAAGTGTCTTTGATTTCCAGATGTTAGACAGTTTATTGAAGGCACTAGATGCCAGTGCTATTCTAAATGGTATTTCTGGTGCGGTATCTCCTGTAGATGACATCTTGTTCCCTAGATAAGTGAAACTGTTGACTTTTTTAAGGCTGTTGTTGTTGAGCGTGATATCAACTGAACTGTTGGTAAAGTCTAGAATTTTTGTTTTTGCGGTGTTAATTTGGAGTCCAATTTGTTCTGAGAATTTCTGGAGTCGATTGATTTTTTCTTGGGCGTCTGTGTGTTCTGAACTCAGGAGTGCTATGTCGTCGGCGAAGTCTAGGTCTTCCAGAATTTTGTCAACCCATGTAATGCCTAAATTTGCGTTATGTATGCACTTGCGCATGACCCAGTCGATTGCTATACCAAAAAGCATCGGCGATAGGACACAGCCTTGCTTCACTCCTGTTTCCACCGGGAACCAGTCAGAATTGTCGGAATCAGTTCTTACACAGCATCGTGTTTCATTATAAAAAGATTTTATGATGTTGATAAATTTAATGGGGAAACCATAGATGTTAAGAAATTTCCAGAGTGTTGGACGATGGATACTGTCGAAGGCTTTTTGAAAGTCGACAAAGTTGATCAATAATTTCGACTTGAATTCTGTAGAATCTTCAACAATTATTCTAAGAGTGAACGAATCATCATGCAGTTAGAGTCAGAAATCTGATTCTATAACAATTGGTGGTTTTGCGATGACAGCTTGTCGGACCGTCGATCAACCGATATGCGCCGAGTTAGAGAGAAACACGTCCCGCCATCTTGACACAAACCGGAAAACCTTGATAGGTCATCTGAATATTTGCCATCTTCTGGGAAAACTGCCCGAACTGTCCCTTATTCTTAGTCAAAACTTTCAGTTGTTCGGTCTTAGTGATAGTAGATTAAATGACAACATTACAGATGATAATATACATGTCAATGGTTTTAGTGTTATTAGGAGAGACCCACATAAGAAACTAGAGACGGGTATAGCGGTCTACGTCAGTAATTCACTTAATGTCCAACGTAGACTAGACTTAGAGACTAGCGATGTAGAATGCAATGTTAAGCTACAAAACACCAAACCCATCGTAGTTGGTTATCTCATGGTATGACAACTTTACCAATATGATGGATACGGTTTTCAATAATGTAGGGGAAATTATACTTCTTGGGGACTTCAATATAAATGCCCTAAAATCCAACAAGACGTGGGAAGACATAATTACCTCATTTAATCTCAAACAACTAGTCAAACAAGCTACTAGAATAACCAAATCGTCGTCAACCCTTATAGACCATATTTATGCAACATGTCCGGACACCATTATAGAATGCAAGGTACCCACTACAGCAATGAGTGACCATTACCCCGTAATATCTGTATGGAATAAAAAAGGCGTAAAAACTGTTAAACAAAAGCATGTAAGTATTAAATTTAGAAGCTATAAACATTTTAATCAAGATGCATTCCTACTAGACTTGTTTAATCCACCTCTTGACCACGTTTATCAGCTCCCTGATTCAGATGAAGCTCTTGAATATTGGCTGAAAACCTTCTCTAGTGTATTTGATAAGCATGTGCCAGTTAAGGAGGTCCGTGTAAAACATCAAACTAAATCCCCTTGGATCACACAGGAGGTAGTTGCAATCATGAGAGAGCGAGATAGGGCGCATAAAAATTAGGATATAATCACATACCGGAATCTGCGAAACAAAGTCCAGTATACCATTCGTAAGGAAAAAAAAAACTTTTTTAAACAGCTAATAGTAGATAAAAGAAACAGCAAAGACATATGGAAGGCAATTAATACATTGACAAACAAAGGTACTTCAACGCGTTTGCTGACATCTAATATAACATCTGATGATTTCAGTAATTTCTTTGAAGCCAATATACAAAATTTAAAATCCACAATGCCAAACTGTCCATGTGATTTATCACTGCTATCAGCATTTTGTGAAAATAAATGTCCTGAAGACATTCCTTCTGACATTCCTCTCATGACAGTTGCGGAAGTTTTTATACATTTTAATAGTCTCAGAAACAGTAATACATCCGGTTTAGACGGAATCAGCAATAGGATCCTTCGTAGTGCTGCCCCAGTTATTTGTGAGTCGATGACCTTTATTTACAACCAATGTCTTGTCAAAGATTTAAGATTGCCAAAGTGTATCCACATCTAAAATCTGGTTCCTTAGACAGTAGTATTCCAGGTAACTATAGACCAATCTCCCTGTTATCATCACTATCGAAACCACTAGAGAAACATATTCATAATGTAACTTTTCAGCACTTAGATCACAACAAACTTATAGTGGATAACCAATCAGGTTTTCGACCAAACTATTCTTGCCATACTGCTTTAACTAACATGATTGAAAAATGGCACCAGAATGTTAATGATGAGAAAATATGTGGCGGGGTGTTTATAGACTTTAAGAAAGCTTTTGAAATGATAGACCATAACATTCTTATAAGAACATTAGAAACAATGAAATTTAACCCTAGACTATTACAGTTAATAAAATCCTTTTTGTTAAATAGAAAACAAATAATCTGTTACAATAAATCACTATCGCAGACCACTGACTTAAATACTGGGGTACCTCAAGGCTCGATTCTTGGTCCTCTGTTATTCAATATTTACATAAATGACCTTCCTTTATGTCTGTCGTCGTCCTGCGATTTATTCGCAGACGACTGTACCATCTATGCAAATGCTCAAACATGTAATGTACTAGAGTCTTCATTACAACAAGAATTAAATAATGTAGTTCAATGGAGCAGTGCAAACCGTATGCAAATAAACATTAATAAAACCAAATCTATGCTAATAACGACCAGGCAAAAACTATACAGTTTAAATTCTCAGAGAACGCTTCAGCTCTACATTGGGGGCACTCAAGTAGAAAATGTAACTGAGCACAAGACACTGGGGTTGGTAATTGATGCAAATCTAACCTTCAACTCACACGTACAAGCACTTGTGAAGCAAACAGCTAAAAAGGTTTACCAGCTTGCAAAAATTAAAAACTTTCTTGATGAACACAGAAGAAAGATATTCTATATTTCTCACATCCAGACACATGTAGACTATTGCTCTACAATATGGGATGGATGTTCCAGCTCTGTTATCAAGCGAGTCACATCACTGCAAAAGCGCGCCATTGGCTTAATTAGCAACAATCATGGAACAGTGAGCTCCGAAACATATAATGGTCTTAGACTACTACCGCTTCGTGAACGTCTACTTTTCAATAAGGCAAAATATACTTACAAAATATTATCTTAAAAGGCTCCATGTTACTTATGGCCGTTGTTCAAATATAATGAACGGCATAGTAAGCGCCTAAACATATTACACATCCCTAAACCTAGGATAGACCTTTATAAAACAAGTTTGTCATATTCCGCAGCTCAATTGTGGAACTATCTACCACAGCAAATCAAAAGTACTACCAGTCCATATACATACAATCGGAAACTGTTCGAATATTATCTGAGCACCGATTATATGCCCCCATAGAAGATAAAACATATGTTGAAAATAGCGCTCATTTCCCTTAGATTTGTTACAACCAATACGTTTTACTGTAGTTAGAAATGTGCATATTCCAGTGCTTGTATTGATTATTTTGATGCTATTGCTAACTTTTAATATTACTTGATGTGTTAATGAAATGATGTAAGAATGGAGGGAGACCTCGAAGGGCATAATGTTAGACGGGACTGCGTGCCCAATTCTTAACCCTTTAAAAATAAAGTTTGTTCGTTCGTTCGTTCGTTCTACATATCTATCTCTGTATCTTCTGTTTATCTATGTTATACATACATATATATATATATATAAATGTGTGTGTGTGTGTGTGTGTCCATCTACTTAGCCACCATTTGCTGGTGACATCTTGGTGTATCGACATATTGGTGTATTTACATCTTGACGTATCGACATCTTGGTGTATCGACATCTTGGTGTATCGATATCTTGGTGTATCGACATCTTGGTGTATCGACATATTGGTGTATTTACATCTTGACGTATCGACATCTTGGTGTATCGACATCTTGGTGTATCGACATCTGGGTGTATCGACATCTTGGTGTATCGACATCTTGGTGTATTGACATCTTGGTGTATCGACATCTTGGTGTATCGACATCTTAGTGTATCGACATCTGGGTGTATCGACATCTTAGTGTATTGACATCTTGGTGTATTGACATCTTGGTGTATCAACATCTTGGTGTATCGAAATCTTGGTGTATCGACATCTTGGTGTATCGACATCTGGGTGTATCGACTTCTGGGTGTATTGACATCTTGGTGTATCGACATCTTGGTGTATCGACCTCTTGGTGTATCAACATCTTGGTGTATCAACATCTTGGTGTATCGAAATCTTGGTGTATCGACATCTTGGTGTATCGACATCTGTGTGTATCGACTTCTGGGTGTATTGACATCTTGGTGTATCGATATCTTGGTGTATCGACATCTTGGTGTATCGACACGAAAGAGACCTTACGGGGATTACCAGACCAATGCATAGCGAACTGTATGGGATCTTTTCCTGATGTGGTAATTCCAGTGCACTAGTCAACCCTGTCAGTGCCTCAGTGACGTGGTTCTCTTTGAACACGTTTATGTTCACGACAGACTTGTCAGCAGTGACGTGGTTCTCTTTGAACACGTTTATGTTCACGACAGACTTGTCAGCAGTGACGTTGTTCTCTTTAAACACGTTTATGTTCACGACAGACTTGTCAGCAGTGACGTTGTTCTCTTTAAACACGTTCATGTTCATGATAGACTTACCAGCGGTGACGAAGCTTTGAGCAGAACAAACCTGGAAGCATTTCGCAATGAGGTTTGATCGCAGTCTGTCCCGCATGTGCAATAACAAAAGCACACAAATGCCTGTCAACAACGAGGGTTCTGGCCTCCAACAGAGACTGCTTCTGCTACCGCTCGAAGAGCGGTTTCTTATTCTCGTCGAATATACTTTAGTGATACTTAATGTCAGCCATTCTTAGACCGAAAGACTTGAAAAGATTCAAAAGAAAGTTATGCGCATTAATGTGGCGTAGTAGTAGTACATTTGACTCCACTAGGACATCACACAAGCGATAAACATCTGATGAGGCGAATGGCGCGATGCCTGTTGTTGCAATGTTGGCGGTGCCATGATGTCATTAAAATTGATCGCATATGCAACTGCTGATCTGTTGATGACTACTGATACCATCAATTATGAACTGCATTTCTAATGTCGGACTGTTTGTGTTAGCACTTCGGATGGCTACCGTATGCTTTTAATGCGTGTGTATGCTAGTGCATATGCTGAGACAGCAGTCTGTCAATCTTTCCACAACCGACTGTGATAAACATTCTGTGTGTTTTTCGTTGACACAGGAGCGGAGCAACTATGGGATGACTCGTTTGCTATGAAGCTGAAACTTAGATTACTAGAAGACTTGACTACTCGATGACACAAAGTGCCACCATGTGGATGAGGATCACCCGTAGAGAGGTCCTGGAAACCGCATTCAGTCATATTTATGGCCGGGCTATATTGCGGGATTCAAAATAAGGAAAACTTGCATCCCACAAGGGGAGGACGGATAAACGCGTATACTGTGGGGTGGACAAGAGACACCTCTTATACAGCGGTGAGATATCTTCTTGTCTTTCCTACCACAGAATACAGGATCAAGATGTAGAGGGCTCGCGGATACTTGAAGACGCATTCCGATGTAAAGCTACCAAAAGACTGTTTCGACAACAGATGAAAACGGAGAAAATCATTGTTGGGCGGGACAGAGGATGACATCAAGCAGGTGACGATGACTAGAAATGGATAGCTGTGCATAAAGCGCTCAGTTGTATCTTCTCCTGTGTCGTCTTGCACAACATGAGTTATCACTGACCAGTCAAATAAGACAGATGTGGCGCGGCGATGTCAGAGACAGATGTGGCGCGGCGATGTCAGAGACAGATGTGGCGCGGCGATGTCAGAGACAGATGTGGCGCGGCGATGTCGATCATGGACGTCATGGAAAGTTAGAGCAAAAAAACGATAAGCATATTAGCAACAACAACAACAAACAGTTTTGGAGACCAGAAAGCCCACTTTCAAAACTAAAATTCTTGTCTATCAGACCTGTGTTCCCTGCAATCTTGTTTATGGCTGTGAAACCTGATCAACTGACTGGCACCAGTAGAGACGGCTAAACAGCTTTCACATGCGATGCCTAAGAAGAATACTTGGCTTCAAGTGGCAGGACAAAATCACAAACACTGAGGTATTGGAAAGAGCAGGTAAACAAGTCGTCTCCGTGCTCAGTCTAGGAAGGCTCAGGTGGCTGGGTCACACCTGGAGAATTGAGGATAGCAGAGTCACTAAGGACTACAGTGAACTAAAGACGGGTAGAGGATGTCTAGGCCTACCTCTACTACAGTTTAGAGATGTGTGCAAGCGGGACATGAATTATACAGGTATTGAGGTGGACTTATGGGAAGAAAGTGCTATAGACCGTGATGTGGTGAGGGGCCACATCAGGAAAGAAATGAGAATAAAGGAAGAAATGATCGCAGAACGGATGAGAGTTGCGCGTCTCAGAAGAAACGAACTAAACAAATGATAAACAACCGTCCTTAAATCCCATACTATAACTGTAGAAGAATTTTTAACGAGGACGGGTCTTGCTAGTTACAGTGAACATGGGCTGTGAGTTCAATGACTCCTCAAAACGCAAAATAGCACTATCGTCTGGAAAGACAGAAAGATGCAAATCCATTTGGTAAGTGCCGAGTTAGTTTATGTCTCTCCTTGTGAGTAAAGATGGCGCCTCCAATCACAGAATTCAGTTAGTCGTTCTCTATTTTTATGTATTGTGTTAACCCCTTACTTTTTCTCCATACACATATTTTTACTACCTGCTTCCGCGTTAAAATCTCCCACTACTACCACTAGGTCAAGTCTAGCATTTATGCTAACTTGATGCTGCAGCTGGTCATAAAAGTGATCGTTATCCGCAGTCTCAGCGCCATTGGTTCAAGCAACACACTGACTGATGGTCGTTTTGTGATATCTTGTACTAAAGCTGGCTCTAATTATTCTGCTTGAAATAGGATCCGATTCTAGCAGACAGTTTGCAGCTCTGGATGTCATCATAATGTCTCTCCCGTTCATATATATGCCTTTTTCTCTCCCTGAGTATACAAAGGTAAGCCCACTAGCAACTTTCTCCCTGAGTATACAAAGGTAAGCCCACTATCAACTTTCTCCCTGAGTATACAAAGGTAAGCCCACTATCAACTTTCTCCCTGAGGATACAGAGATAAGCCACCTAACAAATCTTTCTCTCTCTCTCTCTCTCTCTCTCTCTCTCTCTCTCTCTCTCTCTGGGTATACAAAGGTACGCCCATTAACAACTCTCTCTATCAGTATACAAAGGTAAGCCCACTAGCAATTCTCTCTCTCTCTATCTCTCTCTCTGTCTCTCTCTCTCTCTCTCTGAGTATACAAAGGTTAGCAAATCTGTCTATCTCTCTCTCTCTCTCTCTCTCTCTCTCTCTCTCTCTCTCTCTCTCTCTCTCTCTGAGTATACAATGGTAAGCCGGCTAAGAACTCTTTCTCTCTTTCTCTGAGTTTACAAAGGTAAGCCCAATAACAGCTCTCTCTCTCTCTCTCTCTCTCTCTCTCTCTCTTTCTCTCTCTCTCTGAGTATAGAATGGTAAGCCCATTAACAGCTCTCTCTATCCCTCTCTCTCTCTCTATCCCTCTCTCTCTATCCCTCTCTCGCTATCCCTCTCTTTCTCTCTCTCTCTCTCTCTCTCTCTCTATCTATCTATCCCTCTCTCTCTATCTTAGATGTCACTAATATTTTACCTTTATACTTAGCTGCCCTCTTTGACAGAAAATTGCAAACTAACATCGTATTTGCTAGTTATGAATCTTGTTGAAGTTTTATTGTATTTTTTTTTTTTTTTTTTTTTTTTTTTTTTCAGTTTTAGTTTCAGTAGTTTGCCATTGTTGGACTAAACCAATGACTGTCCATACCACAAACAAAATCAACAGATAGGTTTGCACCCTAGATTTAGGACAACTAAAATCTGGACAGTGATACACATATTGTACACGGTGACACACATATTGTACACGGTGACACACATATTGTACACGGTGACGACGATATCAATAGGTTAGGGGATAAATATTACCAGCGCGTGATATTCATAATCAATAAAACAGTACGGTGCAGATGCATCAACAATAAGCAAACAGTTTTTGAAATCGATTAGAGACGCTTACAATATTGATATACATAAGAAAAGGTAGCATCTCGTTTAACAAAAGGGGACGGCATATACACGTACTGTAGGCATTGAGAAAAAAAGGTTCAGTGATGGGAGAAATAAACAAGTTACAGGGTGATATATCTCTGCCTCGATCAAGAAAACCATGGTCAAGACACCAGAGCCACACAACTAATGTACACCATAAAGTAGCTCGCAGCCAGGTGTGCAGCAGCAGAAAATCTGTCCAGTTCGCTCATTTCCTCACAGGCCCACTTGTCCTAGTGTGCGAGCGGGAAGAAAGAGAAGGAAAAACACAAAAGTCGGGGAGATGAGGGAAAAATTATGATTAGGAAAAAGTAACAGTAATAGTTTATTTTACTTAACATAACATCAGCGTTGTCCACACATAACATAAACAGCAGCCAACGTGCTTGACCAGAATCTAAGGCGATCGTCAGCTAACAAGGAAATATGATAATGACACCATACGCTCATCGGGATTACCTCAACAATGGCAAAAACCGAAACATATTTAACATGTACGTTCAGCTTCAATTTGACTTCAGACCAACAAATCATTTATAACGACCTGCCTTCCTAGCGAGATTAAATCCCGACACAGTATAACTACTAGAGATTACTATTTCAGGACTAAATATGGAAACATACCATCGCCGCGACATCAGTTTGACAACCGGTCGTCCCCTGCTGTTGCCTATACCAATGCTGGCTAGCCCAATGTGCAAAGCTGCAACAGCTAGGTTGGTCTCCACAGGGTCCGTCCGCAAGTCAAAGAGAGCGCTAAAAGACTAAACAAGGTCTTTTATTAATTGATGTCTCGCCAGGTTTCTCCGCGTTAACGTCTAAAATTAAAAGCTGTTCCTGTGGCCTCTTGGCCATTTTTAAACCAGACTGAATTAAGGTATCGGCCAGATAAACCAAAATCGACAAGCTTCTGAACAGTAGTCTTTGTCGTTCTCCAGCCTATCACATGTCCTCCCATTATTTTTGTTGACGTCCCGGCAACTACACAAAAAATAAAAATTATTGTCTACAAATCCTCCTCCAACTCCTGTTCTACATCCCAGAGTTACTGGTCATGGCCACCTTAAAAAAATCATCCTCCTGACATCACGTAATCACTAGTTACTTGCAGCATCATTCATTAATATACACCCAAAAATAACTGTCATTGACATATGAGCAAAGCATAACTCGTCCCAAGGAAACTGGATAAGAAACGTATAAGTCCCAAAAAAGAAATTACATTAAAGATGGCAGTAGTCATGAAACATCCAATGAACATTTGTGTTTGCGTTTCAGCTACCATCTGTTAAAAAAAAAACATATATATCAATGATGGCGATATCATCGGAACACGTCAGCATGTGCGCTGGTGTCCGAGACACCATCACAGTAGACTAAACCCTCATCTCGGTAGAACAATGCGTTTAAACATATATCAAAGCATCACTGACGCACAACAAGCAAATACTAAAAAAAGAAACATTAAACTGCAAAAAAAAAAAAAAAAAACACACATAGTAATCAGCTAACAACAGGATTCTTGATCAGTTGGATTTCCTCTCTGACGTCCAGTGATTCTTCACAGATAAGTTCTCTCAGCCGCTTGTTACCTCAGCCACGGGGCTTACATTAGACTGCTTCCGCCACTCTTTGCCACCACCGCGTGGCATTAAGAAGACGTTTGCCTTTGCCACCACCGAGTGGCATTTAAAGGTCCTTTATTAACTGATGTCTCGCCAGGTTTCTCGCGTTAACGTCTAAAATTAAAAGCTGTTTCTGTGCCAGTTGCCATTGCCAGTTGTCCAAGAAAAATTCCAAACTTGATCCTCTTTCAGCCGCCCGAGGGCCTGCTATATCGAAGAAGGGTCCTTTGCTGTCTTATATGGTTTCCTTTTATTTGTGGTGTGTAGACACACCTGATATTATTGTTGTTTGCTTCCTTGCTGTGTTGCGTTGTTTGCGGTTTTGGGTTCTGGTGTGTTCCAGATCTCTTTGCGATGATATTGAGGGGTACTAGCTGACTGTTGCTGGTGCTTGGTTTGCCTCGTGCTGGTCGCTGTGCTGGTGCCCTGTTGCTGCTTGGTTGCCGATCTAAAAGCCGCCGGAAAAAGCCAAACAAATACCTGTTGCGCCGTCGATACGAACAATGTTCCTTTTCAGGACAAACAGGGCCGTCACAATCTGTTGTTGTGATCGGCCCAAAAAAAAAAAAAAAAAATTTTTTTTTTTTTTTTTTTTTTTTTTTTTTTTCCCCACGGAGTGTGGAGAAGTAGTGGAGGTAAGATAGACTGCAAATGAGAGGTCAGTTTGCCCGAATGTGCCAGTAGATGTGATAGTGAGGTCGGGAGAATGAGAGTGACAGATAGAGGCAGGATCCACCCTGGTCGGCTGAGGTCACTAGGTCTGAAATACAATAGAAATGCATTTATTAACATACACGTGGGGTGGGGCGAGGTGGCATGATGGTGACTGGAATTCCTAAGTGCTGGTCCCCTTTGGTGCAATGCCCTCGGCTGTCTGCTTCGGGGCGTCGGGCGGCCTGTGGTATTTTCCGTTGTCTTCTTTTTTCTGAAAATAAACTAGATTAAGATTTTGGTTAGTGCCATGGTGATTACGTAATTTTTTGCCAGTGGGCGGATCGGGTGGGAGTGGCTCCGGTACGTCGACACGCCGTCCAGTTGTTGGTTGTTGTGTTTTAGGCTGTCCGTAAAGATGGCGGCTTGTTCGGTGGGCTCTTTCTGCGGCTCTTTTAGAATTGGCGGCGGCCTCGTCTCCTAGGAGTGCCGTTATTCCAGTTTTTCTTGCGAATTTGGATCAGGGCCGCATTAAATTCCTCATAGAATTTGTCACGAAGTCGGCCCGCTTCTGTTTCTTCTGGTGTTTTGTCTTTTTTATTGACGGTTTCCCAGTGGTATTTAACGCAGTAGCGCCTACTTTCTTCGTCGTACATCAGCTTGTGCGGGAAAACATGCTCGTTGTATTCTTCAAGCAATGCCTCGAGGTCAGCCTCGCAAGTCGCGTCAGCTACTGCTTTCAGGCTGCTGAGTGGCGTGACTGCCTGCCTGGTGGCTGTCTCCTCGCTTGGTTCTTCGTTCATATCGGGGTCTGTCATCTGTCCCTGGTGCTGCATCACTACCGTTTCGGTAAGTGTGCTTTTGTCGGTATTTGGTTGTTTTACAGTTTTGCTGGAAGCCTCTCTTGCTTTCTCTAGCAGGACGCGCTCTGTTCTTGCCGCCAGCACTGCAGCTTCGGCTTCTGCTTTTGCCTGTATCATAAGGGTGACTTCTTTGTAAGTGCTCTCGCGGGCTTCCCTAAGTGCTTCGGTTTCCTTTCTTCTCTCCTCCCTTTCTTCCTGTCGGCGGGTCTCGTCTGCAGCTTTTTCTGCTTGTAATTTTTGTGTCATTTCTGTCAGGTTTTCTTGCATTCGTGCAGCCTCTGCTAGCCACTTCGTTTGCTGCGATACTTGTTCTTGTCTGTCGTCTTTCAGTGCTTTGATTTCGTCACGCATCTGCGATATCAGGTCTAGCATCTGCGTTCTGTCAGCGTCGGTGTCGGACTTTTCTTTGCGGAGAGCTCTGATTTCTGCTAAGATTTCAGAGATTTTTTCAGGGTCCATTGCGGCTGTGATCGTCTTGTCGGTTAGTCTGTCTGTTGTCCGTTGTGCTGGCTTCCCACTCGGTTGCTTTGGTGCTGCTGAGGACCTGGGTGCCACGTATCTCTGTCTGGCTGCTTCGTGGGCGGTTCTAAGTGACCTTTTGCACTGCTGGAGATACGGGCAGCCCATGTATCTCGCGCCGTGCGCACCGGAACAGTTGGAGCACTTGCGGTTGCTGTTCGGTCTTTTAAAATTGGTGTCAATTTTAGCCAGCGGGCACTCCTTGAATTCGTGCGTACCAGAACAGTATCTACACGAGAGGCTGCTGCGGCAGGACGAGGCTGTATGCCACGCCTTATTGCAGCGCGAGCACTGCATGATGTCTGGTGTGCTGGTCTTAGGCTGCCGCTGCTTGCCCTGGCGAGGGGGCCCTTGCGTCGCTACTGAGGCGGCATCGAGCACCCTGAAGGGTCGGCTCCCGGAGGAGCGGTCCCCTGTGCTGGTGATTCAATCGTAATGGGCGCAGTGTCCATTTTCTGCGACGATTATAAAAAAAGTTCTCGAATTTATTTAGAGGTTAAACGCACGCCCTAGGTTTCGGTTTAGAGAGTTTATAATGTAAATTATAATTACCTAGGGCGTTGTTCCTTCCTCTGTTGATTCTTGTAGATCTTTGTTGCTGGTAGTTGTTGTTGGCTAGGTGCGTACACGGGCTGCTAATGACCCACCCGCAGCCGATTCCGATAGCTCAGTCGAGACAGACTCAGCCGAATATCAAGCGATTTTGTCCAGTAGCTGGCTATCGAAAATCAGGCAACGAATGGATAGTTAGCGGGGCAACGTGTTCAGGCGAGGCGGGCTTGCGCGTTCAACGTCTTGCTCGGGCGAAGGCTGTAAGCGAAGTGTTGTTGACTGTTTCTGTGGCCTCTTGGCCATTTTTAAACCAGACTAAATCAAGGTATCGGCCCGATAAACCAAAATCGACAAGCTTCTGAACAGTAGTCTTTGTCGTTTTCCAGTCTGTCACGCCCGGCAACTTGCAAGGAGTGTAGTGACAGCAGAAGGAGGCCACCACTGCCATATTGTGCTTTGGGAGATGGACAGACACCGTCTAATTAAACGACGGCATAAGGGTCACATTGTAAAGTAGGTCTCATTTCCTGATTCTGGTGTGACCTGTATCGTTAACCTCACGGTCAAACCACTAGTGATAGTCTCACGGTCAGACCAGTAGCGTTAACCTTACAGTCAGATCTGTAGAGCTAAGCTCAGTCAAACCTGTAGTGGTAACCTCACAGTCAAACCTGTAGCGTTAACCTCACAGGCAGACCTGTAGTGTAAACCTCACAGTTATACATGTATTGTTAACCTCACAGTCAAACATGTAGCGTTAACCTCACAGGCAGACCTGTAGTGTAAACCTCACAGTTATACATGTAGTGTTAATCTCACAGTTATATATGTAGTGTTAACCTCACAGTTATACATGTAGTGTTAATCTTACAGTTATATATGTAGTGTTAACCTCACAGTTATACATGTAGTGTTAACCTCACAGTTATACGTGTAGAGTTAATTGTAGAGTTATATATGTAGTGTTAACCTCACAGTTATACATGTAGTGTTAACCTCACAGTTATACATGTAGTGTTAACCTCACAGTTATACATGTAGTGTTAACCTCACAGTTATACGTGTAGTGTTAATCGTAGAGTTATATATGTAGTGTTAACCTCACAGTTATACATGTAGTGTTAACCTCACAGTTATACGTGTAGTGTTAATCGTAGAGTTATATATGTAGTGTTAACCTCACAGTTATACATATAGTTTTAACCACACAGTTATACATGTAGTGTTAACCTCACAGTCAGAGATGTAGTGTTAATCTCACGGTCAGAGAAGTAGTGTTTACTTCACGGATTTACTGAGATATCAATACTCGATGGATGACTTGGCCTGTATTATATCGCTGCCTTAGCTACAAGTAAAATTTCTCTGTACCTGTTCTATGTAGTTCTGCATGGGAGCCAGGGAAATTGCCACAATACACACGGGCGTCTGATTGTACTACTCAGAGAGCTGGGGAAATTACTATAAGTCTAAGTTAAACCAATTCCAGCGGCCTCTGACGTTATCAGCCAACATTGTAGTTAGGTAAGTAGGTTGTACCCTACCAGGACATTACACAAGCGATAAACACGTGGTTACACAAAGTGCTAACATGCAGATGAGGATCACCCGTTGAGAGGTCCTGGAAACCCTGTTCAGCCGTTAGGCCATATTTAAGGTACGGCTATATTTAGGTCGAGTCCACCAGGGAAGAGAGACGCCAGGTTGATGAAAAGATTGAAGAGAACACAGACCTTCTAGCAAAATTATCAGATGTATGGGCCAAGCTCAGACCCTACCAGGTGGAAGATGTTGAAGAGAGTACAGGTGAAAAATCCAGGAGATTCGTAAAAATCAAAGCAGAAGAAGAAGCAGAACAAGCACAATGGCAGCGAACACCCAAAGGCAAGAGAGGTAGACGAGGAAACTGCCAATACTGAGACAGCTGACAGCACCAAACCCACCCATCCCCGTACCAGGCCTCCATCTTTGTGGAACAAGCCAGCTTACCGACACGAGGAAACACAGCCAACCAACCGGAACCGAACCACAGCAGTCCCACACATATCCCAGACGATAGCCTACCCCGGCAACGCTAACTGTTCTTTTTAGAACGGTTACCCCCTCCCTGTCATGCTGAAGGACAACTTACCGCCCGAACCACGCCAGATTGACAACCCAAAGCGCAGCAGACACAGGTCACAAAGGAAAGCGGTAGCAACAAAAACTCAGATGTGTCTACACATCACACAGATTCACCAAAGAATAAGCCGAATTATGCAATTTTTGTTCATGAAATCAAGATCAAGATCTAGGGCCCCCGGCAAAAACCTGGGTAAGGCTTCAAAAAACTAAAATTTGCCACCACAAGGGGACAACGCTTTAGCCAACATTGTGGAAACTGGATGGCGTGTGAAAGTCATCACTGTTTTCCGTTCTGCTTGCATGCATTGCGTTATCGATGAATGTTTCATGTATTTTTAATACAAAAAGGGGCGTTATAAATTGAATCTTGTATGCAACAAGGACACATTTTATACAAGCAAAATATTTTTTTTTTTTTAAACAAGAAGCACTTTAGTTAGCAACAACGTTTTACACCGCTCTTTTTTGTTGAACTCCTTGTTTAATAGTATATTAAGTAACCAAAACACGCAGCTCTAGTTTAAAATAAAGTATTACAATGCTACTTAGGGCTTTTACAGCTGAATGCCTGTGGAAAGTGGACAATAAACAAACGAGAAACCTCTGGGAGGGGAGGAGGGCGCGCAAAAGCAGAATGGTTAGTGAAGGAAATGCAAAGAATACCTTGGTCGGTAGTGAATAAATGTGGTAGAGATGGGAGGAAAAACTACATGAAACTAAAAGCTAGACGTAGACAGTCCCGCTTTTCTGGGAATATTATTGGAAGCGATACATGTGAAAACTTCGTGACAATCCTGCAAGTTCGATGGCACCAGAAAACGAGGTAGGATGTCACTGCATATCCCCATGCATGTACAGTCCTCCGATACAGCAGCAGCTTCAATGTACCTCTGATGATTGTTCCTAGAAGGAGTTGGTTACAATGTCTCGGCCTCGAAGGCGGAATAGACGCTCTTGGTCGTGCTTTTTTCCAAGGTCACGTAATCGTCTCGATTTAAGAGATTCTTCATTATCCACGGGATCGCCGTGGCCGAGCGGCTAGACGCTCGTCGAGGATCGGAAGGTCGTGGGTTCGCTCCCTGGCGGAGCCGGACTTTTTTCAAAAATGATCTTGGCTCCTAGGTCGACCCAGCCTTGAGTGGGTACAGGGTGCAGTCCAGGGAAAGTAAAGGCGACCGGCGTGATGCTGACCACATCACCCATCTTGTGCCGATTGGTCTATAAAAATTAGGTCTAGCCCTATATGCCCTATACGCCTATAGGCGGGGAAAAGGGTCCTTTACTTTTTTTTTACTCATTGAAACTCATTATCCACTAGCCTTTTCTTACATCGTTCATGATGTCTGCTGTGTCTATGCTTTTATTTACCCCCACGCGTTAGTGCATTGCTTTCCAGTAGTCCACTCGCTCACTACAAATGACCCAATCATAGCCAAGTGTGTAGATCCAGGTGAAGAAGGTTAAGTGCGATTTTCGAATGCTTTCTACCCATTCAGAGCGTATACTGAATGTTACAATTTTTTAAGCATGTTCGTGAAGTCTGATACAATAGCCGCATGTGTCACTGTTTGCTCTCTCCCATGCTACTGTTCTAGGAGCAGCGGCTTACTCCGTGGTCATGCTTGACGTAGTTGCCTGGTAAGCGCCGTTGTACTCTTGAAATGTTTTCCTCTATACCTTGAATTCTGTATGCCAATGCTGACCTTGATACCTAGCACGGGCCCATCTGTGCATATGGTGGTGTCTCCTGTGCGTGAATTCTGACCGTTCAATAACCCTACCTCTGTGTCTACGGATGTAGGTATCTGAATCCTGTAGTACCGCACTGGTGTAATGACCCCTACCTCTGTGTCTACGGATGTAGGTATCTGAATCCTGTAGTACCTCCCTAGTGTAATGACAAACTTTAAAAACATCATGCTTGTTAACTGGTTTTAAATGGGAATTGGGGGTGGACTGAGTAGGCAAAGACGCCTATAGAAAAATCTAAAACAAACGTTGTGAGAGAGGCCAAAGCTGCTGGCCCAGACTCCATCCATGATATTGAGCTGATTACACAGGGTAGAAGGGAATGAAGGAATAGACTGCTCGCACTATCTGACATAACATAGCACATCAGGTCAATGAATGAATGAGTGAATCACTGCTGGTATCAATCTGATTGTTTTCTCTGACTGATCTCGTCTATGTCACATACGCTTGACAATCCAGGCTTTTTTAGGGACGCAATCCTGGTATCTCACTGATATCTTTGAGCAGTGGGTGGCTAACGTCTGCCGATACCCTTCTGTACGCCTTGACCGGTGCAACTCTGTGTCTTGCATCCATGGTCGGTAACCCCGGGACATATCGCATGGCGTGGCAAGAGGTGTTTTGTGTGTGTGTGTGTGTGTGTGTGCGTGTGTGCGTGCATACAAGCATAATTCCGAGTATGAATCTCACGCCTCATTTTGTACTCGGTCCAGGCTTTCTAGCTGGATTCTGCTGGCAGTGAGTAGGCTCAGACCTTGGTCAGTGATGCTCAAAACAAGCTCTTCATGGAGAAGGAAAAGTAGGCATTGTTCAATATCAGCTGCTGCCAACACCTTGAGTGCTGTCAGAACTTTCCTGGCTCTGAGTTTATCGTCTACGCGACACTTGTGTGACAAGTATCTGACAAAGGTCTTGCTAAAGTATTTCATCGTGTTCGTTCTTTCGATGTCTTTACCATACATGCTTATGACTAGCGTTGGTGTACTGACAATGTGGGTATTCAAAGAGAAACATCTTAAGGAGGCCATTGCAGGGTAAACTTGTGCTTTCGATTCCTCTACCACTGAATCTCTTTAATTCATGTTGTAGTGTTGTAATTTAATGCCTGCTATTTTTTTCAACGGACCACAATGAAAATTGTTTGCATACCGCATTGTTATGCCCCGACTAACGATCTCTGCACTGGTGACTCCTACAAGGGAGAACTAAAGAGAACGGCGACAACGCTGGTCCTCGTGGCAGGTCGTTTAGGCCACGCTGTGGTTTTGATGCACATCTACAACAAAGCAATGACTTGTTCATTACAATAAATACCTTAGATAATTCAGCTGTACCTGTCTCCTCGAAGCTTTTTAAGTCGCTGTATCTAATGCTTTATGGCAATTGAGCTATGAGCAAGTATGTCTTCAGAGCTGCTCTGATGCATTCAGTCGAGATGTGCACGATGTCATCGTCTCTATGCAAATAATTCATCTAACTGTTGTTTACTATTGCTTTATCTGCTGTCTCTCCTTCCTCTGTCTAAAGTGGAGAAAAGAAGAAAGACCACCTTGTGATATCCTTAAGGAACAAACCATCGCGTGCTATTTCCGGCAGAGACCGTCCTTTGATGACCACTTAAAGCGACGGGTTTAGAGTTTGAGGTCAAGGGCAGATTTCCTTCCTGGTTTGTTGAGCCTGTTTTGCCTGACGTCATCACTTGCGTTATAAACGTTAAATAAGAAAGAAAATGTATGGTATGATGTCGTACAGAGAGACATAAAAATATACTGTCGTACAGAGAGACATTAAGGTATGATGTCGTACAGAGAGACCTAAAGGTATACTGTCGTACAAAGAGACAAAGGTATACTGTCGTACAGAGAGACATAATGGTATACTGTCGTACAGAGAGACATAATGGTATACTGTCGTACAGAGAGACATAATGGTATACTGTCGTACAGAGAGACATAATGGTATACTGTCGTACAGAGAGACATAATGGTATACTGTCGTACAGAGAGACATAATGGTATACTGTCGTACAAAGAGACATAATGGTATACTGTCATACAGAGAGACATAATGGTATACTGTCATACAGAGAGACATAATGGTATACTGTCGTACAGAGAGACATAAAGGTATACTGTCGTACAGAGAGACATAAAGGTATACTGTCGTACAGAGAGACATAATGGTATACTGTCGTACAGAGAGACATAATGGTATACTGTCGTACAGAGAGACATAATGGTATACTGTCGTACAGAGAGACATAATGGTATGATGTCGTACAAAGAGACAAAGGTATACTGTCGTACAGAGAGACATAAAGGTATACTGTCGTACAGAGAGACATAAAGGTATACTGTCGTACAGAGAGACATAAAGGTATACTGTCGTACAGAGAGACATAATGGTATACTGTCGTACAGAGAGACATAATGGTATACTGTCATACAGAGAGACATAATGGTATACTGTCGTACAGAGAGACATAATGGTATACTGTCGTACAGAGAGACATAAAGGTATACTGTCGTACAGAGAGACATAAAGGTATACTGTCGTACAGAGAGACATAAAGGTATGATGTCGTACAGAGAGACATAAAAGTATGATGTCGTACAGAGAGACATAATGGTATACTGTCGTACAGAGAGACATAAAGGTATACTGTCGTACAGAGAGACATAATGGTATACTGTCGTACAGAGAGACATAATGGTATACTGTCGTACAGAGAGACATAATGGTATACTGTCGTACAGAGAGACATAATGGTATACTGTCGTACAGAGAGACATAATGGTATACTGTCGTACAGAGAGACATAATGGTATACTGTCGTACAGAGAGACATAATGGTATACTGTCGTACAGAGAGACATAATGGGTATACTGTCGTACAGAGAGACATAATGGTATACTGTCGTACAGAGAGACATAATGGTATACTGTCGTACACAGAGAGACATAATGGTATACTGTCGTACAGAGAGACATAATGGTATACTGTCGTACAGAGAGACATAATGGTATACTGTCGTACAGAGAGACATAATGGTATACTGTCGTACAGAGAGACATAATGGTATACTGTCGTACAGAGAGACATAATGGTATACTGTCGTACAGAGAGACATAATGGTATACTGTCGTACAGAGAGACATAAAGGTATACTGTCGTACAGAGAGACATAAAGGTATGATGCGGTAGGGAGAGACATAAAGGTATGATGTCGAACAGAGAGACAAAGAGATATGCGGTAAGCAGAGACATAAAGGTATGATGCGGTGGAAAGAGACATAAACGTATGGTGCGGTGGGAAGAGACATAAAGGTATGATGCGGTGGGAAGAGACATAAAGGTATGGTGTGATGGGAAGAGATATAAAGGTATGATGCGGTAAGCAGAGACATAAAGGTATGATGCGGCGGGAAGACACATAAAGGTATGGTGCGGTGGGAAGAGACATAAACGTATGATGCGGTGGGAAGAGACATAAAAGTATGATGCGGTGGGAAGAGACATAAAGGTATGATGCGGTAAGCAGAGACATAAAGGTATGATGCGGTGGGAAGAGACATAAAGGTATGGTGTGATGGGAAGAGATATAAAGGTATGATGCGGTAAGCAGAGACATAAAGGTATGATGCGGCGGGAAGACACATAAAGGTATGGTGCGGTGGGAAGAGACATAAACGTATGATGCGGTGGGAAGAGACATAAAAGTATGATGCGGTGGGAAGAGACATAAATGTATGATGCGGTAAGCAGAGACATAAAGGTATGATGCGGTGGAAAGAGACATAAAGGTATGATGCGGTGAGAAGAGACATAAAGGTATGATGCGGTAAGCAGAGACATAAAGGTATGATGCGGTGGGAAGAGACATAGAGGTATGATGCGGTAGGAAGAGACATAAAGGTATGATGCGGTGGGAAGAGACATAAAGGTATGATGCGGTGGGAAGAGACATAAAGGTATGATGCGGTAGGAAGAGACATAAATGTATGATGCGGTGGGAAGAGACATAAAGGTATGATGCGGTGGGAAGAGACATAAAGGTATGATGCGGTGGGAAGAGACATAAAGGTATGATGCGGTAAGCATAGACATAAAGGTATGATGCGGTGGGAAGAGAAATAAAGGAATGATGCGGTGGGAAGAGACATAAAGGTATGATGAGGTGGGAAGAGACATAAAGGTATGATGCGGTGGGAAGAGACATAAAGGTATGATGCGGTAAGCAGAGACATAAAGGTAAGATGCGGTGGGAAGAGACATAAAGGTATGATACGGTGGGAAGAGACATAAATTAAATATACCGCGCAAAGAGACAAAAGTGCATGCTGATATACTAAGAGACAATGCACTATTTGATTGTCTCGTCGTGCAAAAGTATTGCTTGATCGTGAGTTTTATGGTATGGAAAAACAAAACTTTTCAATGTTTCTCGGATTGTTTCGTAAAGATAAAATGCACATTTTTATTGATTATTTGCTTTGTCTCCATCTACATCGTCGTGTGCGTGTGTGTGGGGTGGGGGGGGGTGGGGGGGGGGAGATGGGTGTGTGTGTTATTATTATTGATCGTCAAGTTCAGGGTAATGCCTTGGTAACATCTGCTGACAAACTTCAACAGACACTACATGAAACAGATGTTGTATTACATAAGTATGTGATACATTTTTCATCATGATATATAACCTTCATAAATATTCACATTTGCCGTTAAACACCGTTGGAAAAAAAACAGTGTGCGATCCGCCTCTATGTGGATATTGTCATTCAGTGTTGAGTTGAGATGATTCAAGAACCGACATCACAGCACTCCCCATTCATCAATCTCACCAGACTGTGGTGATCCATCTGCTCCTCCAAAATGCACACGGTCTCCCACAAGACACTAACCATGTCTGCCCTATCAGGCATCAGTATTCCACCAAGTTGTGCAGAGCCAGCCAGTCTGTCCGCCTGCTCATTTCCCAACACACCGGCGTTTTCCGGTGAAAAAATCCAGGCAATACTCCTCACCTGTGTCCTCCGCAGCGAAGCATGTCACTCTGCACGAAGCATACCTGTTCTGATCTCCCTCAGCATGCTTTATGAGTCAGCTACAATCTCGACGTGTGTGTGTCTGTGTGTGTCTGTGTGTGTGTGTGTGTGTGTCGTGTTCTCTAGCTAGCAGAAAGCTGCAGTAACCGCCTCCACCTCCATTCTTAAGCTGGATGTTGTGGTATCATATGCTAGGCTCTTCTGCCCCTAACGTCGACCATTACTTTTGCTAAGAAACACCAAGCACTTCTTTTGCCTCTTGACACTGAACCGTCTGTGTAAATGATCAAATCCTCTAAGCGAGCATTATCTTGAACTGATTTCTGAATTTCCACCTATGTGGTACCTGCTGGCCAGTCTCTGCATTCCCGGCTCAGTGTGATTATGACTCCACACAAGTCCGACTGTTCAGGTGGCACACTGACCAACTTCTCTCCTCGCTCAATGTTCTCAGTGATGCAAACCTGTCTGAATGTGTCTTCTGCCTGAGCCATCCATGACTTCCGTCTTATCAGCCGCTGACCCTTAACTGCACCTAGAGCTTCGTGTAAGGGTGTCTGCAGTTACCCTGAGATATGACTTCTCCTGCAGCACCGTGTGCCTACCTGCAACAATCGGCAAACCTAGGATGTATCGCATACACACCACTGGGGTGTCTCTGGTGCAACCCAGAATGATCCGCATAGCTGAGTTCTGTATGCGCTCTAGTTTGTCCTTCTGGCTCTTTGAGACGGTAAGCAGTCCCAGGCCATAATCAGCCACTGACATGATCAGGTGCTGATATAATGTGAAAAGCATTCTTTGCTCTATGTCAATTACAGCAATAGTTCTAAGTGCACTAAGTCCTTTTTGGCATCTTGTTGTCATTCAGTATTGATGTAGAAGGTCTTTCTTCTTTTTAGGTCTTTATTTATGTCATTCAATAATCTTCTGGAGCTACTTGTTTGTTCTCATATCTCTTCAAGTGTGGCGCTTGTGTTGGTAATTGTTGTGGCGCTTGTGTTGGTAATTGTTGTGGCGCTTGTGTTGGTAGTTGTTGTGGCGCTTGTGTTGGTAATTGTTGTGGCGCTTGTGTTAGTAATTGTTGTGGCTGCATTTTGGCGAGTTGACAAAACAATTTGATGTTCAGTTTTTCAATGAATATGTTGCATGGCGCTGTTCCCACAATCTGCGTAACAAGGTCATTTCTACCTTTGTCTCGGATGGTTCAGTTGGCTGATTTTTTCGGGCATCTCATTTGTTAGCCTTTGATAATGTATATGTCTGGCACTAGCAGCACAGTGTTGGTATTATTATGCTGTTTGCAATCTGTTTCTTTGAGCTTATGCTTATGTATGAATGTCAGTCGCACGGCCCACTATAGTTTTTTATATTTAAAAAAAAAACTTTAGTGGGCCGTGGTCAGTAGTATAATAAAGTTTTTCAGGTATGAATGTTTTTTTTTTTTCATTTTCCTTATATAACTTTCTTTGCTAATCGTGGCTCAGATAATCTTAACAACAACAAAACTCCGTGACTCTGCGATTCCTAACACGGGAGCGGCTCGGTTGAGGCTCGGGTCACATGACACGTGTCAGCTGCTGGTCAGGGCAACACCTTCTATATTTACAGTGCTTCCTTCCAAAATTGGTTAGTGGAAGCAGTTTCCTTGTGTTGCATTGTGTGACATTTTAACGTGCTTACAAAGTTCTGTGTTCTGATTGTATTCGTATTACAAATCGACAAGCGGATATTGTGAAGTGGATATACAAGATTTTCAAACTTTGCTGTTAGATTACAGCAATTGAATTTAAAACACGAGAGACAGTCGTGATGTGTTTGTCACTGTGTCTAGTCAGTAGTTTTGATTTTTTGGGGAACTGGCTGTTTATTCTTTTTTTCTACTTGGCATTTGGAAATCTTACTTTTGGGGAAAATACAAACGGGTAATTTAGAAGCCAGATCTGGAGAATATCGACAGTTGTCAGGTGAAAACTATCTTGTGTTGGAAGAAAACTATTGCTTTCATATTGACTGTGCATAAATGGTGTAACTTCACTGTGGATAAATTGTGTCCAGATATTTCAGAGCTCAGGGTAGTGGATAAAAACAATATTTACTAACTAACCTCTAACAGCGTCATTCTTTGCCTCTTTACTAATTGTTTACTAACAGTATAATTATATGTTGCAGAAGTACACTAATAATATTAATGCTAAACCATGTGTGTTCATTTTTGTGAATCATCTTCTGCTTCGCGATCACTGGCTGTAAACTCTGGCAGAAACTTATGGCTGTTTATCTACTTCTTATGTATATTTGCTGTTGACTGGTCTTTGATCATTTTTGTGAATCACCTTCTGCTTCGCGATCACTGGTTGTAAACTCTGGCAGAAACTTCTGGTTGTTCATCTACTTCTTAAGTATATTTGCAGTTGTATGGTCTGTGTTAATTTTTGTGAATCATCTTCTGCTTCGCGATCACTGGCTGTAAACTCTGGCAGAAGCTTCTGGTTGTTCATCTGTGGTGTGTGTGTCAGTGTGTGAGCACGAGTGTAAATATGTGTGCTGTGTGTTTCCCTGTGTGTGTTTATATGTAAGTGTCTGTGTGTGTGTCTGTATTTTTGTCTGAGTGTGTGTGTGTGTCTCTGTGGGAGTGTCCGTGTGTGCATGTGTGTGTCTCCATGCATGACTGTATTTATGGCTGTATGCGTGTATGCCTGTATTACGTATGAATGTATGTTTGTATCTATGTATGTATGTTTGTGTGTACGTATGCCTGTGTGTATGTGTGTATGCATGTTTGTTTGTATGTATCTGTGTATGTATGTATGTAATGTATGCATGCATGTTTGTGTGTGTAAGTGAGTGGGTGAGCGCGTGTATGTGGGTGTATGTATGCACGCGCGGGTTTTTGCATGCACTTTACAACTCATGCTTTTGTGTTCTTTTATAATATTCATAATATGCATAACATCATATGATCATAACATGCTTTATTAGTAAAATACAACTGCTGTGCGAAAGATGGTTGACTGGAAGGGCCGAGTGTAAGACGGGCCTGCGTGCCCAATTTGTGACCCTTTGAAATTAAAGTTCGTTCGTTCGTTCGTTCTACTTCTTATGTATATTTGCAGTTTTGTGGACTGTGTTCATTTTTGTGAATTATCTTCTGCTTCGCGATCACTGGCTGTAAACTCTGGCAGAAGCTTGTGGTTGTTCATCTACTTCTTATGTATATTTGCAGTTTTGTGGACTGTGTTCATTTTTGTGAATTATCTTCTGCTTCGCGATCACTGGCTGTAAACTCTGGCAGAGGCTTCTGGTTGTTCATCTGTGGTGTGCGTGTCAGTGTGTGAGCACGAGTGTAAATATGTGTGCTGTGTGTTTCCCTGTGTGTGTTTATATGTAAGTGTCTGTGTGTGTGTCTGTATTTTTGTCTGAGTGTGTGTGTGTCTCTGTGGGAGTGTCCGTGTGTGCATGTGTGTGTCTCCGTGCATGACTGTATTTATGGCTGTATGCGTGTATGCCTGTATTACGTATGAATGTATGTTTGTATCTATGTATGTATGTTTGTGTGTACGTATGCCTGTGTGTATGTGTGTATGCATGTTTGTTTGTATGTATCTGTGTATGTATGTATGTATGTATGTAATGTATGCATGCATGTTTGTGTGTGTAAGTGAGTGGGTGTATGTATGCACGCGCGGGTTTTTGCATGCACTTTACAACTCATGCTTTTGTGTTCTTTTATAATATTCATAATATGCATAACATCATATGATCATAACATGCTTTATTAGTAAAATACAACTGCTGTGCGAAAGATGGTTGACTGGAAGGGCCGAGTGTAAGACGGGCCTGCGTGCCCAATTTGTGACCCTTTGAAATTAAAGTTCGTTCGTTAGATTCGTTCTACTTCTTATGTATATTTGCAGTTTTGTGGACTGTGTTCATTTTTGTGAATTATCTTCTGCTTCGCGATCACTGGCTGTAAACTCTGGCAGAGGCTTCTGGTTGTTCATCTACTTCTTGGCTTTAGTCTTGTCCCATAAACTGTTGCATTTTTTGAACACCGAGACCTAGTGTCTGTATGGGGAATTATTGTTTTTCATATGTGTATGTTTCACAGCATTTGCAGTTATATGGTCTGTTTTAATTTGCTTCAATTACCTTTAAAATAATATACCATTCATGATACCTATACGCATTGTTGCATGCAGTATTCAGAATTGTGTGTGATGTATTTTTAAACAGTTACCAAACAATTCACAATGATAAGGGACTGATTTTTTCCAACAAGATGAAACTTGAAAAATTTGTTAGTGCTGTTTGTGCCTTGAGAATAAATATTTAACAGTGCTATAAGTACTGTTAAAAAAAACTGCTTTGGGTGAAAAAATTGTGCACATATCAATTTCATATTGACTGTTCTTGTTTACTAATTATTAAATAACAGTATAATTATATGCTGTGGTAGTCTACTAATAGTAATAACAACCATATATCGTGTATATTTATGTTATGTATAATATGTGTATGTTTCACTGCAGTATTTTATGTGCTGAATTTGATAAAGTACAAATCCCCCCCCCCCCCCCACCTCCCCGGGTTCTCTAATGCAATACCCTCTCAGAATCAAAGAGTTGGCACTAAAATGTCTTTATTTTTGCTGAAATAACTTCCAGTTTATATCTACACGTTATTGATGGTTATGTTCATGTTGACTGTAGCAAAAGAATTTTTGCTTGTCTGTCAGGGCCTTTCTTATTATATTTTAATAGCACAAATATTTACCTTTAAAATGACATATAATTCTATGAGATGTGTCGCAAATTAATTAAACTTTAGTTTAATTTGTATTTACATCTCCTCGATAAACACTGTGAACACAGAGGGACTTCTTACTTGCACAAGAACGGGAATCCCCGTTGACCTCCTTGGCCTATAAATAGAGTCGGCGGTGGTCAGAGTAAGGTTCGTGTGGTTTAAGGTCTCCTGGCGGTTCGGTTGAGGCTTTCGTTGTCCGTGAGTGGTCGGACAGATAGAGCAGAGGATACGAGGGTTTCCAGGTCAATACAGGGGCCATTTAGGGGTTATGTAGCATACTACAGAAAACTACAGGTATTTATTGGATTGGAGGCGGGGAATAGAAAGTATGCATATTATATGTTAGCATTTTACTAACGTGACATAGTAGAGTGATGTGACACTAGACTTGTGTAAGTTATATACTATAATAAGAGAAGAGAGGGATACTTGCTAGCAACTGACAGCATCATCATCAAGTACAACGCTGACAGGCAAGGGCGGTCATGTCTCTCAAGGGTCTGGTGGGGTGTCGATTGTTAGCTGATGAGCTGTGGTTATGGTATTGTACAGCTAGGCAGCGACAGGGCTTCCTGTGCGTATGTGCTAAAACTTTATTTAAATAATTTTTAAAAAGAATGGCAAAATTTCGGGTTATGTATCATAATGTTAGGTGTCGGTGGGGTTTTGGGCTTCACTGAAGGGTCGCGGCATATGGCGTAAGATTCAAATAAGAGGGAGGGGGGAGAAAATTTTAACAAAAGAGTGGATGTCATTTTTTAGTATTAAATGCCAGTGGATGACTCAGAGATTAATTAATGTCAGCTACTTGATGAGAGGGTTTAGGTGTCATTAAGGAGCAACTGCATATTGTGCTATGATTTATAAAGAGAAAAGAAATGAAATATTCAGGTAAATGAAGTGGGTGTTATGTCAATGTGTTAGGTGACGGTGGTAAAAGGGTAAAATTGTCATGTCAGCTTGTTACACGGAAAAGAAGGGGGCGGGGTGGGGATGTCATTGAGTGTAAGTCAGTCTAGGGCTATGACTTCGTATAGAGTAAAAAACTTGTGTGGGGATGGGGGGGGGGGGGGGGGACTGGTGTCATGCCACAATTTTAGAGGGCACAGTTTTTATTTTTAGGTGTATACAATTAATGAAGGATACCTGTGTGGATGCATCCAGTTAGTGAGGAACACATGTGTATATGGATTAGCGAAGGATAAATGTGCCGATGTATCCAATTGGTCAGGATACATGTGTGGATGTATCACTTTATTGAAGAATACATAAGTGGATGTATCAAATTAGAGAAGGATACAAAAGTGAATGTAGCAAATTAGTGAATGAAACATGTTTTAACATATTAGTGAATGAAACATGTTTTAACATATTAGTGAATGAAACATGTTTTAACATATTAGTGAATGAAACATGTTTTAACATATTAGTGAATGAAACATGTTTTAACATATTAGTGAATGAAACATGTTTTAACATATTAGTGAATGAAACATGTTTTAACATATTAGTGAATGAAACATGTTTTAACATATTAGTGAATGAAACATGTTTTAACATATTAGTGAATGAAACATGTTTTAACATATTAGTGAATGAAGCATGTTTTAACATATTAGTGAATAAAACCGTACGAGTGCATGAAATTATTGAATAATACATGTTTGGATGTACCACATTAGTGAATGACGCATATGTGGATATATCACATAATTCGGTTAGAAATCAGGACGGATTACCGCATTTAGGGAAAAAGTTTATTGAAGATATATTCGCGTGACCCCCCGTGTGGGTTCCGGGGTCCCATTGTGGGGAAAACAAGAATAGACCCACTGCCTCCCCAAAAGCATGTCGTAAGAGTCGGCTAATTGGGGAGCTTCCTTTGAAGTCGGAGTGCATCTGCCGGAGAGGCAAGGAACCAACAGTCTGTATTCAAGAGAATGAGATCTGTAAAACTGATGCACACGCAACACTCAGGTTCTAAAGCAGGACTGCAGTTCGGTAGTGGACGATCAACCAGAACTTGCCGCCAGGGTGTACAGCTGGTGAACGCGACGAAGAAGAAGAAGAAGATATTCGCGTGAAATAACGCCACCCCAACCCCTCATGTCCCTGCCTTCTCTCTACCACCAGCTGTCATCATGGTGTATTCAATGGTAGCATTGTCCAACAACTGGGGATATCGTGTTGGTTTGCTTTGTCAATATTTTCATTGTTAACGGGAGTATCCATAAATGCTCTCGTTTCTTCGTATCGATCAAGCGGTTAGGATGCCCTCATTTAGCAGTCATCCGTTCTTTTTCTTGTTCTTCTTCTTCCTCTTCTTGTTTTTGTTGTTGTTGTTGTTGCTCTTCTTCTTATTTCTTCTTCTTCTTCTTCTTCTTCTTCTTCTTCTTCTTCTTCTTCTTCTTCTTCTTCTTCTTTTTTTTTCTTTTTCTTATCTTCTTCTTCTTCTTCTTTTTCTTCTTCTTATTTTTCTTCTTCTTCTTCTTCTTCTTCTTCTTCTTCTGCTTCTTCTTCTTCTTCTTCTTCTTCTTCTTCTTCTTCTTCTTCTTCTTCTTCTTCTTCTTCTTCTTCTTCTTCTTCTTCTTCTTCTTCTTCTTTCTTCTTCTTCTTCTTCTTCTTCTTCTTCTTCTTCTTCTTCTTCTTCTTCTTCTTCTTCTTCTTCTTCTTCTTCTTCTTCTTCTTCTCTTCTTCTTCTTCTTCTTCTTCTTCTTCTCTTCTTCTTCTCTCTTCCTCTTCTTCTTCTTCTTCTTCTTCTTCTTCTTCTTCTTCTTCTTCTTCTTCTTCTTCTTCTTCTTCTTCTTCTTCTTCTTCTTCTTCTCTCTTCCTCTTCTTCTTCTTCTTCTTCTTCTTCTTCTTCTTCTTCTTCTTCTTCTTCTTCTTCTTCTTCTTCCCCTTCTTCATCTTTAAGCGCTCCTTCTTCTTCCTTCCCCCCCCCCCCTCACCCTCTCCATGATACCTCCTTTAATCGCGCACAGAAATGTTCCTTTAATGTATTTGTTCATACATTTCATTTTATTCAAAGAATATTATTATATTTTGCATTTGATGGATGAAAGAAGTAAGAAAAAGAATGATAAAGAAGAATACTCTAGAATACAAAAAGAAATAGTGAACAAATGCAAAGTTGCTAAAGAAGCCTGGATTAATCAAATGTGTCAGAGATTGGGAGAAATCACAGGAAAGACTCACATTCCATGTACCAACAGATAAATATGTTAACAGGAAAGATAACAGCACTGGATGTTTGAAATAAAAAAATGGTGACTTATTAATGGGACATAGTAATATAATTAACAGATGGACAGAGTATATATGGGAATTGTATGATGATAATAGACCAGATGTAGAACTGCAGACCAACAATGATGGTCCACCTATAATGACTGCAGAAGTTGAGGATGCAATACATCGTTTGAAGAAAGGAAAAGCACCCGGACCAGACAACATCTCACTGAAAGAAATCGAAGCACTGGGAAATTTTGGAATTGAAATAATAACTAAACTTTTAAATGATATTTATAATAGTGGGTATATTCCAAATGACTTTTTAAAATCCAAATTTATAGCTCTGCCAAAGAAACCAGGCACTTTAAAATGTGAAGACCATCGCACAATAAGTCTTATGAGTCACATGACTAAGATTTTACTGAGAATAATTATGAGAAGAATAAGAAACAAAATTAAACCAGAGATCGGCGATGAGCAATGTGGACTTGTAGAAGGAAAAGGTACAAACAATGCCATATACATCCTAAGGACATTGTCAGAAAGAGCTATAGAAGTAAAGACTGATTTGTACATATGTTTCATAGACTATACAAAAGCATTTGACTGTGTGAAGCATGAAAAAAGTAATCAAACTGTTAGAAAAATTAAACATTGATGGGAAAGATCTACGAATAATAAAGAATATGTATTGGCAGCAAACAGCAGCTATAAGAATTAACAACAGTTTAGGTACATGTCAAAGCATAAAGAGAGGCGTACGACAAGGATGTGTACTGTCACCTGATTTGTTTTCAATATACAGTGAATATATAATGAGAGCTTTAATTGGTATGCCCGGAATTGTGGTTGGTGGGCACAATTTAAACAATTTACGTTATGCTGATGACACAGTCTTGATAGCAACAAGTCAGAAAGAACTACAGGAAATGATAGACATTGTGGTGTTGGAAAGTGGAAGAATGGGCCTCAGTTTGAATAATGGGAAGAAGTAATGGTGGTATCAAAGAAACGAATAATTCCTAAACGTTTAATAAAAGTTGATGGTGTTATTTTAGGACAAGTACAGAAATGTAAGTATCTGGGCACATGGATAACATCAGATTGAAGATACATAACTGAGATAAGAAACAGAATAGGACAGGCAAAAACTGCTTTTTATAAAATCAAAAACATATTGTGCGATATATCCTTGTCATTGAGAGTTAGAAAAATAATTCTTGCTAGCTACATACCGTATGTTTTAACATATGGCTGTGATTCTTGGACAATAGGTAGTAGTCAGGCCAAACAATTTCTAGAGGCCTCAGAGATGTGGTTTTACAGAAGAATGCTTAGAATACCTTGGACAGCCAAAAAGAGCAGCCAAGAGGTTTTGAAAGAGGCGGAAGCCTGAAGACAACTTATCACAGACATCAGAAGGAGACAGTCATCATTTTTCGGCCATATTATGAGAAGAGGGAAAATAGAACATGTTGTGACCACTGGAAAGATCTGTGGAAGGAGGGATTGAGGAAGACAAGGATAGAGGAAGACAACGAGAGAAAATGCTTGACAGTCTTGTTGCATGGCATGGAGGTGTGTCGGCACACGAACTGATACATGCTGCAGGAGATCGCAGATTATGGAGAGGCATGATCGCCCACGCCAGTCGGCAAGGCACCTGATGATGATAGTGATTATTATATTTATTTGCCATTCAGCAAATAAGATGCAGGTTAAAATAGCCCATGTTGACGTAGGAGGCAAGAAATAAAAGAGGTGAAACTCTGGTAGGGTGGGCAAAACAAAATGATATGATGGCTGGAAACATCTGGTTTAAACAATATAAGAGACGATTATACACATGGAGAAGTCCCGATAAGAAAACATTCAATCAAATAGATTATATACTAATTACTAAAAGGTTTTGAAATACACTAACAAATGTGAAGACAAGATCTAGTACTGACTGTAACAGTGACCACGTCCTGTCATGTGGAAAATTAAACGTACGACTGAAGAGGCAAAAGAAAGAGAAGAAAAACTGTAGACTAAACACAGATATTCGAGAAGAGGATAAAGACATTCAGGAGCGATATAGAGTGATTGTGAGAAACAGGTACAATGCAATACCAAAAATACAAACGATAAACGATCAGTGGGAAATGCTGAAAGAGTCTATCCATCAAACAACCAAAGAGATTTTACCAGAAAGAAGACAAATAGCTAAACACAAATGGATGACCGAAGTAATTTAAAAGTTAATGGGTGACAGAAAGCAGTGTATGAATGACAAAGAAGAATATGACAAGATAAATAAAGAAATAAGGCACAATTGTATAAAGGCAAAAAAAAAAAAAAAAAAGTTTTTAAATAAACAATGCAGTACAATTGAACACAGGTCTGTTAAAGATGCAAAAAGTGTGCATAAACAAATTAACCATCTTACTGGAAGAAACATACAAGTAAACACAGGATGTCTAAAATCAAAAGCAGGAAAGATCTTTATGGGGGAAGACGATATAATAACTAGATGGAATAAAAACATAAGAGAGTTCTATGATGGAAAAAGAGCAGAATTACCAGAAGAAAGAAATGTAGAAGGTCCGTCTATACTAAAGGAAGAAGTTAGCGATACTATTAAACATACGAAGAAAGGAAAGTCAGCCTGGCCAGATGAAATTTTAATAGAAGAATTCGAAGTACTGGGGGAATTTTGGGGTAGAAATATTAACTAAACTGATGAATGATATTTATAACATTGGGTACATTCCAATTGATATGATGAAATCTGTATTTATTGCGTTAACCACAAGACCAGGAGCAATCGAGTGTGAAGAATTTCGTTCCATCAATTTAATAAATGATGTCACCAAATTACTACTTAGAATTATAATGAGAAGAACAAAAAGAAAAACAGGAATGGAAATGAGTGAAGAGCAGTATGAATTTATTGAAGGTAAAGGGACAAGTAATGTTATATACATATTATGAACACTGATAGAAAGATCAATGGACATACAAAAGGACTTATATTTGTGCTATATAGATTATACCAAAGCATTTGACAAAGTTAAACAGATTTTTTGGTCTGGTTGCATATTGAAGCTTACATATTAAATATGTTTCGGTTTTTGCCTTTGTTGAGGTAATCTCGCTGACCGTATAGTGTCATTGTCATATTTCCTTGTTAGCTAGATATTGCTTTAGATTCTGCCTCTGGTCGAGAACGTTGGTTTTGTTAATGTATTATTTGTGACGTAGACATTAACTTTGTGTTCAGTTTAGTGAAATAAACAGCTTTTGAATGTGGTAATCATAGTTCCAGTTGTTTTTGGTCCATATTAGGACTTGTTGTTAGTGTGCCTAATTTATTGGTTGTCTGCTACCTAGATTGTCTTACTCGAGAGAGATAATAACTGACTCTGACTTGGTCTCTCTCTCTCTCTCTCTCTCTCTCTCTCTCTCTCTCTCTCTCTCTCTCTTTCTCTTTCTCTCTCTCTCTCTTGCTCTGACTCTCGGACTCTGACTGACTCGGACTGACTACTTAGCCCCAATTTATCCCTTTCGAACTCATGTGGGTGGCTGAGGTTAGACGACCGGTATAAGCATGACATATCTGATGCTCGAGGTAGCCCATGAAGAGGCAGGCATAGCTAGGTCCCATCTTGGTCCTTATAGCGACGCCGATGATCTTTCTGAAATAGTGGCCATTAAACTCGAAAGAGTTAGGAGTGAGCACTAACTCAGCCAAACGTATCAAGGTGTCAATGGCTATAGGGGGGCTGATTCGACCATCTAGAAAGAACCACAAATCCTGGAGCCCATCAGAGTGTGGAACACAGGTGTAGAGGGAGGTAACTTTAAGGTGAAGATGTGGTATCTGGGAGTAGAGGTGACCCGGAGAGATTGAAAAAAGAGATATCATGGTTAGTTGCCTATCCTTAATGCAAGACAGAAGACCAACGACCAGGGGCTGCTGGATACCGTCGAAGAGCCCGGATATGAGTTCCATGGGACAAGCGCAAGCGGACACGATCAGTCTGCCTGGGTTGTCAAGTTTATGTGTCTTAGGAAGCATAGAGAAGCTAGACTTTCCCCAGACAGCTATCCTCGCCAAACAAAGAGCTGGGTGAGAGCAGGTAGGAGTTCGTTCTTGATCAAAGTAGATAAATTCTAGGGTCTCAACAAGTCAAACTTCGGCCCTGACCTCAAGTTAACCCTGTGTTATCTCTACACAATCTGTGTGTGTGTTGTTGTTTTTTTAAGTTGGACAATTTTAGGGAAGAGAAGAAAAAAAAAGGGGGCGGGGGGCTAAAACAAATAGTTGTTTTCAGCTTTACAAAACCAATTTATAGACAGACAAGCCATGAGCTGAAGCAGGTCCTTCTGTATATAGAGAAGACCGTGGCTGAACGTCGTGTAGCTCTCCAGGACTGGAGTCCTACCGGAAATGGATCCTGGCCGGCGAACAGATTTAAAAACGTCCAAGGATCGTCTGAAAATGTAATAAGAAATTCACATTTAACACCAGACTCTCTCTGACGTGTTTGCAGGCTCAACTACTTCCAGTAAGTTTTTCTAAAACATTCGCTCAAAACTATAAAATACTACAGCTTATTACAGTAGATGAAAGGCGTCTGTCACCCCACACAACAGATAAATTAACACTACTACTACACTAGTACTATCATAGTAATAATAATATTAATAATAGTCGGTCTTCATCACTTCACCTGGTTCGTTTCGTTCTGTCTTCATCTTTTGTTTTTCTTTCGTTTACCTAAATTATTATATTCTGCTGTTCTCCTTACATACAATGATAAGAAATTTTCACTCCCCTCCCCCCGCCCCCCTTTTTTTTCGAAGTTCTTTAGTTCATGTTTGTCCAGTTATTTATAAATAATAATTATTGCCATCCTGCTTGTTTCGTTGTCTACCTGTTAGTTTTCACTTTTCTTTCCAGTATGCTTTATGTTATGCTTTTTTAAAAAAAAGTGTTATATCTTCAAATGTTGCCAAAATATTGCATTTATTTCTTGTATAAATGGGCTCTCCTTTAAATACCAATTGCTAGCTGGAAAGCCGACGGTCGCTTAGTGGGAGTTCACTCCCTTGGCTGCATTGCAAATACGGAGCGGACAAGTCACGAATCAAAACAGACAGTGAGCTTGACATCAGGGCTGCCAATGCTTGGGTGTTTCCCTCAGATCTAGGTGTTTTTTTGACTCCTCGGGGACATCTGGGGTTTGTTGTTTTAGTAAATATATCCTTATATAATGGTGCTATTAGTTGCCACGGATGTGACTCCTGCAGATCTGTATGCCTTAATGACTGATAAATTTGCGTGGTTAGGGGTAGGGTTAGGGTTACATGTGACAATTTTGACGCAGGAGTTCCAACTAATCACGCACAGTGACATACACACCCAAACAATTGAAGGACTGTGGATGCTACTCACACGTGGCGTGGATTGGGGCTAAACTAGATGGCTGGGACTCATGAGCAGCAGCTACCGTATCTTCTGCAGCCTCCTTCATTTTATTTATTTGCTTGTGAGTCCTAACCATCTAGTTTAGCCCCAGTCCATAATTATAATAAGCAATTCAGCATCTTTCTTTACTGCAAGGTGAATCTGTTTAATGCTGCTAGCAGGTCTCGGTTTTCATTAGAGGCCAAAAGTTTCATTAACTCAGGGACTGACTATCACAATTCAAGTCAGCACAGGACAAGGAAGCAGTTGGTCGACAAGAAGAAAAATAGCACAGAAGAGTTGGCAGAACTGAAAGAGAAAGCACGTACAAAGAAGTCCCCCTGCTGGCTGAAGCAGAAGCAGATGCTGCAGTGTTACCTGCCAAGAAGGAGAAAGCAGAAGCAGATGCTGCAGTGTTACCTGCCAAGAAGGAGAAAGCAGAAGCAGATGCTGCAGTGTTACCTGCCAAGAAGGAGAAAGCAGAAGCAGATGCTGCAGTGTTACCTGCCAAGAAGGAAAAAGCAGAAGCAGATGCTGCAGTGTTACCTGCCAAGAAGGAGAAAGCAGAAGCAGATGCTGCAGTGTTACCTGCCAAGAAGGAAAAAGCAGAAGCAGATGCTGCAGTGTTACCTGCCAAGAAGGAGAAAGCAGAAGCAGAAGCTGCAGTGTTACCTGCCAATAAGGAGAAAGCAGAAGCAGATGCTGCAGTGTTACCTGCCTAGAAGGAGAAAGCAGAAGCTGCAGTGTTACCTGCCACGAAGGAGAAAGCAGAAGCAGATGCTGCAGTGTTACCTGCCAAGAAGGAGAAAGCAGAAATAGATTCTGCAGTGTTACCTGCCAAGAAGGAGAAAGCAGAAATAGATGCTGCAGTGTTACCTGCCAAGAAGGAGAAAGCAGAAATAGATTCTGCAGTGTTGCCTGCCAAGAAGGAGAAAGCAGAAATAGATGCTGCAGTGTTACCTGCCAAGAAGGAGAAAGCAGAAATAGATGCTGCTGTGTTACCTGCCAAGAAGGAGAAAGCAGAAATAGATGCTGCAGTGTTACCTGCCAAGAAGGAGAAAGCAGAAGCAGATGCTGCAGTGTTACCTGCCACGAAGGAGAAAGCAGAAACAGATGCTGCAGTGTTACCTGCCACGAAGGAGAAAGCAGAAGCAGATACTGCAGTGTTACCTGCCACGAAGGAGAAAGCAGAAGCAGATACTGCAGTGTTACCTGCCACGAAGGAGAAATCAGAAGCAGATACTGCAGTGTTACCTGCCACGAAGGAGAAAGCAGAAGCAGATACTGCAGTGTTACCTGCCACGAAGGAGAAAGCAGAAGCAGATGCTTCTGTGTTACCTGCCAAGAAGGAGAAAGAATCCCTTTAAAGAGAATGCAACTTATTTAAACCAACGCAGAAACCAAGCATCAGCAGGGCCAACAGATGCACAGCAACTGAAGCCAGAGACGTGAAACATAAGGCACAGTCGACCAAGCCTACAAAGAGAGTAGATCAAAGCACTATCACTGAAACACACCTAGAGAAACCAGCCGGAGAAGCAGAAGAAGAAGCCGCCGCAGTATTCCTAGCGACAGAATCGGAAGACGACGATGACGACATTGCATTGACGATGTGTCGGAACTCACCAGATGGCTAGAAAAGTGGAAAAAGCAATTTGGAGAAGTGAGAACTGAAAGAGCAAAAAGGAAGCATATTGAAAGAAAAGTAGCACTAATCAACTCCATTCGAGGCCAGCGCAGTCACCAAAACCCAGCAATTGTCGAGTAAAGCAGCCAGCCAGACATTGAAGTTATTCCAGTCGAAAACTATCAAGGCGACTTCCCAGTGCTGACCCAGATGCGGAGAAAGGGACCCGACGGGACCGATGGCAGAACTTCAACACAAAGTGAGTCAAGCACCCACACAATAAGTACTATTCAGTGATTTGGACACGTTGCTTCCGAAATCCCCAGAACGTCCTATCTCTCTAAAGACAATGACAATGTCTGCTTGATCCATGGGGCGGCCATTTCACTTAATGCGGCACCCACTAGTCTGTCGGCTCTTTCATTACCAACAACACCTGCATGCCCTGGGACAAATATTAAGGTAACTGCACACAAGGAGAGTTTTGCAATGACTTAATCCCTTGTCTGCCTAATCAGCCTGCCTCAACCTGCCGGATTAAGCTCAAAGAATCACTCAGCACACACAAGTGGGAATAGTCGTGTGATTCTAGCCATGTGAAAGCTTGTGTCACCACCATCACCTCCATCGTCATGCTGCTGGTAGTCATGGAAAAGGCACCGCTGGCTTCTTGAACTGTTCTGCCTGAAGAAGGAGCTGTAAATGCCTCAGCACTCTTATGACCTCGTATAACGGACCCGTCTGTGAAGATGACCACATCTGTCTCATCTGACTTGTCACTGATAAGCGAGCATACCTCGGCATTGACAGCAGCAGGATTCTGCTCCCGACAACTCCCATCGAGCGTCACGACACAGGAGAATGTGAGATTGGGTGCTTTAGATGCTGGTATCCATTCCCCACCTGGATGGATGTCTGTAAGGCTGCAAACCTGTATGATGTCATCCTCTGCCCTACCCAGTCATGATGTGCCCTTATTGCCTTATTTCCTGAAGAGCATGTGGTGCAAAGGGTGCTTCAGATCTGAGCTTATCTTGAGATATGCACGTGCCCTCCAGATCTTGATCCTGTAGTTCATGGTAGGGAAGTCAAGAAGATACCTCACTGCTACACAAGAGGTGTCTCCAGTATACCCCAGAATAATGCACATTGCTTCGTTTTGCACCTTCTTAAATCTTTCAATCTGGGTATTGCATAATAATCGAGCTAAGCATCCAATTGATAACCTTCATCAGGGCTTTCAAGTTGTTTACTCATGGGCAGAAATTGTGAAAATAGAGCTTGTCAGGGCAGAGACTAGAAACCCTGGATAGAACGATCATGAATACAGTACAACTTGCAGTAGTCTTCAAGTGACTTGCTTGGACTCTACAGGCCAGATGTGGTCCACGGGGTGCCAGCTGAGTAGTCCTCACTGACATTATCATCATCATCATTGGCAATGCTTTCACTGAGTTTATACGGCATACAGGGACCAGCCAGTGATTGGACTCCTGGAGAGAAGGTGTTGTTTTATTGATGATTTTAGTCTGTGTATCTCTGGTTAATGTTCATCTTTGTTGGATGTTTCAGCATCTAGCATTTTTGCAAAATGCCAGCCTTGTCGACTAAACAGCAGATGACGATTCATGTACTCAGTTTAGCAGTGGTGTCCCTTGCTGTCCTACTGACCACTGCTCTTCAAGCAGACATTGACCTCTCCAGATACAATGAGGGCAAAAAGCAGTATGAACTTGTTGAGCAGAAGTCACAGATGCCCAAATATGGACAGTGTTGGCGGGATGCCATGTCAGTTATGCAGACAGGATGCCGCCGGTTGGATGATGTGGTTCAAAGCCGGCTGGCTCTGTCATATCTCAACTGTTTCCTACAGGTCAGTGTTGTTGATTAGATGAAATGTTCCTCTCACTCATAGGTCTCTTAGATTGTTCTACATAGGTCTCTTAGATTGTTCTATATATGTCTCTTATATTGTTCTTCAAAGATCTCTAACACTGTTCTACAAAGATCTCTAAAATGTGTACATTGAGTTTTAAGGAATGGGTCGATAATTGACTTAGGATCCAGTGACTGAAATTTAGAAGTACGGTTGTGAACCAAGAGATTAGACGGTTGTTGGTAGTACAGTTGTGGACCAGATTAGAGGCTTGTGGGTAGAACAGTTGTGAACCAGATTAGAGGCTTGTGGGTAGAACATTTGTGGACCAGATTAGAGGCTTGTGGGTAGAACAGTTGTGGACCAGATTAGAGGCTTGTGGGTAGAACAGTTGTGAACCAAGAGATTAGACGGTTGTGGGTAGTACAGTTGTGGACCAGGAGATTAGAGGCTTGTGGGTAGAACAGTTGTGGACCAGATTAGAGGCTTGTGGGTAGAACAGTTGTGGACCAGGAGATTAGAGGCTTGTGGGTTGAACAGTTGTGGACCAGGAGATTAGAGGCTTGTGGGTAGAACAGTTGTGGACCAGATTAGAGGCTTGTGGGTAGAACAGTTGTGGACCAGATTAGAGGCTTGTGGGTAGAACAGTTGTGGACCAGGAGATTAGAGGCTTGTGGGTAGAACAGTTGTGGACCAGATTAGAGGCTTGTGGGTAGAACATTTGTGGACCAGATTAGAGGCTTGTGGGTAGAACAGTTGTGGACCAGATTAAAGGCTTGTGGGTAGAACAGTTGTGAACCAAGAGATTAGACGGTTGTGGGTAGTACAGTTGTGGACCAGGAGATTAGAGGCTTGTGGGTAGAACAGTTGTGGACCAGATTAGAGGCTTGTGGGTAGAACATTTGTGGACCAGATTAGAGGCTTGTGGGTAGAACAGTTGTGGACCAGATTAAAGGCTTGTGGGTAGAACAGTTGTGAACCAAGAGATTAGACGGTTGTGGGTAGTACAGTTGTGGACCAGGAGATTAGAGGCTTGTGGGTAGAACAGTTGTGGACCAGATTAGAGGCTTGTGGGTAGAACAGTTGTGGACCAGGAGATTAGAGGCTTGTGGGTAGAACAGTTGTGGACCAGGAGATTAGAGGCTTGTGGGTAGAACAGTTGTGGACCAGGAGATTAGAGGCTTGTGGGTAGAACAGTTGTGGACCAGATTAGAGGCTTGTGGGTAGAACAGTTGTGGACCAGATTAGAGGCTTGTGGGTAGAACAGTTGTGGACCAGGAGATTAGAGGCTTGTGGGTAGAACAGTTGTGGACCAGATTAGAGGCTTGTGGGTAGAACAGTTGTGAACCAGGAGATTAGAGGCTTGTGGGTAGAACAGTTGTGGACCAGATTAGAGGCTTGTGGGTAGAACAGTTGTGGACCAGGAGATTAAACGGTTGTGGGTAGTACAGTTGTGGACCAGATTAGAGGCTTGTGGGTAGAACAATTGTGGACCAGATTAGAGGCTTGTGGGTAGAACAGTTGTGGACCAGATTAGAGGCTTGTGGGTAGAACAGTTGTGGACCAGATTAGAGGCTTGTGGGTAGAACAGTTGTGGACCAGGAGATTAGAGGCTTGTGGGTAGAACAGTTGTGGACCAGATTAGAGGCTTGTGGGTAGAACAGTTGTGGACCAGATTAGAGGCTTGTGGGTAGAACAGTTGTGGACCAGATTAGAGGCTTGTGGGTAGAACAGTTGAGCAGTGTGTATTTGAAGAGTTGGGAATGGTTAATTGAGCAACTGGAGAATTGTAGTAGTATAGTTTTTAAAAAAAAACTGATGCACAAGAAATTAAGAAACAACTCATCAAGTCTTTGGAAAGCAGATAAGTTATGTTATCAGTCTCACATAGACACTTGTTCAAGTCCCTAGTAAACGGTTTGGGTTTACTTAAGGTTTGTTGTTACAAAAACTTCACCAGTCTCTTGCTTGCTTGATTCACATCTAGTAGCTTGTCTCCCATAAGTTTTACGTTTATGTAGAAGGATAAACAAAACATTAGAAATGAGAATCCTCAAATGTACGTCTACTTAGCTTTGTTTTATGGTGTTAAATCTTGGACAGTGAACAAGAAACTAGAAAATTGAATTGCATCTCTGAAAATGTGGATATACAGAAGAATAGATAAGATTTCATGGAAATAAAAACAGTTAAATACAGAGGCTCTAGAAAGACTACGAATGAAAAGAGAATTACTGAAACATAAAAGAGATAGCTGAAATATTTTGGCCACATTAAAAGACATTACACTCTATTAAAAACCGGACTGGACGGAAGGGTCAAGGGCAAAAGAGCACGATAACAGGTGGAAGACAAAATCAAGACATAGACAGATATCAGCCTGAGAGAGTGTACAACCAGGAGAAGAGACAGAGCATGTCACAGATCCATTGCAACCAACTTTCACTGTGGAGATGGCACCTGATTGTAGTCTGATGTAGTGAGACATCATGAATGATAACAGAGAAATAACTGGGTTGTTTTTTTTTTTTTAAATATTGTCACTTTTGTTTTCCATTTGTAAAATGTTGAAAAAAGATTGTATCTTTTTTATGTTAATGCTTCATAATACTCTGTTGTGTGCTCGTAAATTGTGGATGCTGAATAACAGGAGTAGACGCTGGAGGCCACGGAGATGTAGTTTCTTTATAGAATGTTACCTATGTCAAGGACAGCCAAGCTGGCCAAATAAATACTAGAAGAGGGCTCATTGACAAAGTTAGAAGTCTGAATCAGGGCAAGGCAGTGATAACTGTTGTAGCCTGGTTGTGTCATGGCAAGGCAGTGATAACTGTTGCCTGGTTTTATCATGGTAAGGCAATGATAACTGTGTAGCCTGGTTGTATCATGGCAAGGCAATGATAACTGTATAGCCTGGTTGTATCATGGCAAGGCAGTGATAACTGTTGCCTGGTTTTATCATGGTAAGGCAGTGATAACTGTGTAGCCTGGTTGTATCATGGCAAGGCAATGATAACTGTATAGCCTGGTTGTATCATGGCAAGGCAGTGATAACTGTTGCCTGGTTTTATCATGGTAAGGCAGTGATAACTGTGTAGCCTGGTTGTATCATGGCAAGGCAGTGATAACTGTGTAGCCTGGTTGTATCATGGCAAGGCAGTGATAACTGTGGCCTGGTTGTATCATGGCAAGGCAGTGATAACTGTTACCTGGTTGTATCATGGTAAGGCAGTGATAACTGTGTAGCCTGGTTGTATCATGGCAAGGCAGTGATAACTGTGTAGCCTGGTTGTATCATGGCAAGGCAGTGATAACTGTGTAGCCTGGTTGTATCATGGCAAGGCAATGATAACTGTGTAGCCTGGTTGTATCATGGCAAGGCAATGATAACTGTGTAGCCTGGTTGTATCATGGCAAGGCAGTAATAACTGTTGCCTGGTTGTATCATGGCAAGGCAGTGATAACTGTTGCCTGGTTGTATCATGGGAAGGCAGTGATAACTGTGTAGCCTGGTTGTATCATGGCAAGGCAGTGATAACTGTGGCCTGGTTGTATCATGGCAAGGCAGTGATAACTGTGTAGCCTGGTTGTATCATGGCAAGGCAGTGATAACTGTGGCCTGGTTGTATCATGGCAAGGCAGTCATAACTGGGTAGCCTGGTTGTATTATAGCAAGGCAATGATAACTGTGTAGCCTGGTTGTATCATGGTAAGGCAGTGATAACTGTGTAGCCTGGTTGTATCATGGCAAGGCAATGATAACTGTTGTAGCCTAGTTGTATCATGGCAAGGCAGTGATTACTGTGGCCTGGTTGTATCATGGCAAGGCAGTGATTACTGTGGCCTGGTTGTATCATGGCAAGGCAATGATAACTGTGTAGCCTGTTTGTATCATGGCAAGGCAGTGATAACTGTGTAGCCTGGGTGTATCATGGCAAGGCAGTGATAACTGTGTAGCCTGGTTGTATCATGGCAAGGCAGTGATAGCTGTGTAGCCTGGTTGGATTATGGCAAGGCAGTGATAACTGTGTAGCCTGGTTGTATCATGGCAAGGCAGTGATAACTGTGGCCTGGTTGTATCATGGCAAGGCAGTGATAACTGTTGTGGCCTGGTTGTATCATGGCAAGGAAGTGATAAGTTTGACCTGGTTAGGAGATGAGGGAGCCTAGAGAGGGTTGTAGCAGCTGGGAGTTTGCCGGGTGGTTTGGCAGAGTGGCACGGATGATGAAAAGCTGTAGGGTTGAACCGGGAACGTGTTTATGGGGATGCATGGTCACCTGTTTAGCTCAGCATAGAACAGAACATTGAAGATCATATAGGTGTTCCTGGTTAGGTTGTTATATATAACCTGAAGCCATATATACAGCATCTGATTTTATATACAATGTCAGGTCTTTATACACACACACTCACACACACACACACTCACACATATATATATATTTATAGACACACACACATATATACACATACGTATATACACGCAAACATATATATAAATATATTCATACATGTCAGGGACCTACTTTACTCTATTCACTTTATATGGCTGGCTAGGTACGCCAGCTAACAGACTTCACTAGCCTAGACACACTTAAGACACACTCCTGCTGAGTACAAACATAATCTTTAATGTACAATGAACAAAAGACTTTAGACACCTCAACTGAGTAGGCAGTTCCTATCCGAAACCCCTGGCGTTGAACAGCTTTACAATCGCTGGTCAACCCAGACCGGTCCCCATGGATCTACAAGGAACACAACTCCTAGCTGACAGTTTATCAGTGTTAATAAGCCGCCGTCTTTTGCCACACAGGACTCAGCGACACATGTAAGGTGTATGGCCTAAGCGTGACTGGGCAGTGTTACCGCCATTACAATGCGCGTCACACCTTTACTTACTGCCCAAACAAATACTGCATGGAATGTCTACTATACAAGGAACATTAACTCTACACTATCTAGTTGAAACATTAAATGGAAACAAAACCTAACAAAGTTACTAAACACAAAGATCCTATTCAACTAAAACCGTTACTAACCTAATGTAATTTTACCTAGTCGAGCACTACGTCTTGTCTCGTCCAGTCCCAGTACACAACTCCCCTTCAACCAGCTTGGAGAAAGCTTTTTGTTCCGGGGCCTGAGCTCACGGCTGGACACAGTAATCCGTGTCACCTGTGTGAACTGGGCTTGGTCCATTAACTGGACCCAGTTTATTCCGTGGTCAAGCTGCCCGCTCTCATACTGAGTTGTACTGAAGGTCAACTCGTTCATACTTGATGATTCACTATCATCAGCTTTGTCCGTCCCATAGCTGAACTGGCCTCTGACAATACACACACACATATACACATGCCTATATAAACAAACATATAAATTGAATGCATTATTGTATATAACATCTAGACATACATAATTTGCCAGTCTTGTATGTAACATCTAGATATATCGAATTTTCCAGTGTTGTATAAAACATTTAGGCATATGGAATCTTCCAGTCTTGTATATAAGAGCTAGATGTATAGCATTTTCTAGTTTTGTATATAAGAGCTAGACAAACAGCATTTTCAAGTCCTGTATATAACATCTAGACATATGGAATTTTTCAATTTTGTATATAACATCTAGACATAAAATTATCTACTTTTGTATAAAACATCTCGACATATAGCATTTTCAAGTCCTTTATATAAGAGCTAGACATATAGAATTTTCCAGTCTTGTATAAAACATCTAGACATATAGAATTTTTCAGTCTTGTATAAAATATTTAGACATATAGAATTTTTCAGTCTTGTATAAAATATTTAGACATATAGAATCTTCCAGTCTTGTATATAACATCTAGACATATAGCATTCAAGTCCTGTATATAACATCTAGACATATACAAATTTCCAGTCCTGTATATAACATCTAGACATATATAATTTTCTAGTCCTGTATATAACATCTAGACATATAGAATTTTCTAGTCCTGTATATAACATCTAGACATATATAATTTTCTAGTCCTGTATATAACATCTAGACATATAGAATTTTCTAGTCCTGTATATAACATCTAGACATATAGAATTTTCTAGTCCTGTATATAACATCTAGACATATATGATTTTCCAGTTCTGTAGATAACAAATAGACATATACAATATTAAAGTCCTGTATATAACATCTAGACATATAGAATTTTCTAGTTTTGCATATAAAACCTTGTCATGTAGATATTGTTAAAGTTTCTTATATGCAGTGACATGTTTTCCAAACTGAATACTATTAAGATGATGTCAAATTGCTGCCTCCCCAGATTCAGGGAAAAGTCACTTACCCATGCTCAGGAGATTCCAGACTAGAGGTGTGTGTCCGTGACATGAGTGATCCAGATCGCAGCTCCTTTGCCACATTCTTTGCTCACACCCAGGACATCTGTTACTTCTTGCAGGCACAGGTTTGGCAAGAGCTGACGGAGGGCACCATCGGACGGCTTGAAGCCAGCAGCTCACAGGTAAGTAATTGATTGAGCAGAGACCCACAATGGAATTGGGCTGTAAGATTTAAAAAGTTGTTATGGTTGATATAATTTGATTAAATGAAACTGTATTGTCACTAAGCTGAGAATTGAAACTATAGAAAACAAAACAGTTACTAAATTGGTGTTGATGGGGCAGATAGTCTGGCACTTTCCACATACGTCAGGCATTCTGTTGCACAAAACGTAATGTAATTTATAGCATCATCCGCAAAAGATGTGTGAAATACATCAGTTTAACTAAGTTAAGAGAATTTGACAAAGGGAAGCACAATTGTCACTAAGTTGAGAGAATGTGACAAAAGGAAACACATTTTGTCACTAAGTTGAGAGAATGCGACAAAAGGAAACACAACTGTCACTGAGTTGAGAGAATGTGACAAAAGGAAACACAATTGTCACTAAGTTGAGAGAATGTGACAAAATGAAACAAAAGTTTCACTTAGTTAAGAGAATGTGACAAAATGAAACAGAAGTTTCACTAAGTTAAGAGAATGTGACAAAATGAAACAGAAGTTTCACTAAGTTAAGAGAATGTGACAAAATGAAACAGAAGTTTCACTAAGTTAAGAGAATGTGACAAAATGAAACAGAAGTTTCACTAAGTTAAGAGAATGTGACAAAAGGAAACACAATTGTCACTAAGTTGAGAGAATGTGTCAAAAGGAAACATAATTGTTTGAAGTTGAGAAAAAAAGTTTAGAAAGTGTGACAAAATAAAACAGAATTGTTATTAAATGAAGAGAATCTGACAAAATTAAACAGTATGGTCACTAAGTTAAGAGAATGTGACTAATTTTAATATGTGATGCGAGGGGAGGTATTGCCTATTTGGCAAACGTGTCTATGGTGATGATTTTATTTCACTCATACACGCAAAAGTTCCCTAGTTGACAATCGCGGCTCCTGGGTTCCCTACAGGTTAATACTGAGGTAGCACAGGTACACACAGGCAACATCCTACCACCAACACTACAACAAAGAGTCAACACCAACACTACAACAAAGAGTGACCACCAACACTACAACAAAAAGTCAACACCAACACTAAATAGACCATTAAAAGACATCTGTGCATCAGTGGAGCTTATTCATGGACCAGCACATTAGGACAGTGAATTGTTAGCAAATGACTGAACACTGTCTATTGAATTCTGCCAAGTATACCCACTGACAGATTCCAAAGGGGGCACCTAGCCTGACTTGGCAGGTCCATGACAAAAGTTGTGTCCGGCATATGGGCCCACTCCTGTGGTCACCAGTAGCCTGTAACAGCAAATATTGCTGGATGAGCTGGGCTGACTGACAGGGAAGTGGATCAAGAGTACTGCTATCAAATGACCTACATTGCTATATAAACAACCCTTGGCCCCCACCCACACTGTGAAATATAGTCCGCCAAATAACTGTGGTCGTATGGAGTATCTGGATCCCACCGTCTTGTCACTCTTACTACCATCACTGATAGCATTGTCACTCTTACTACTATCACTGATAGCATTGTCACTCTTACTGCCATGACTGATAGCATTGTCACTGTTACTGCCATCACTGATAGCATTCAGAATAGTACACCAAATTCCACTGCCACAATTCCGACGCTCCATGGAAATAAAATAACACATTATCATGAACAAAAGTCACACATGTCTGCTCTGTTTCACTGACTGAGAGGCACTGACTTCTGACACGGGATCACGTCCAGCGGCTGCCCACACTTGGGTCTCACACTACTCGTGTAGCCGGTTACTTGACTAGCAAAGTGAGTTCAGCACACAACACTAATCACACATGTTAGTCTGTTATATTAACACATTTCATGTCAGTTTTGAATAGCACCTGTGTGCCAGGTGTTGTAGCTTTGTGTTTTGCAATAAATTACTTAACTTTTGTGGTTTTTTAATTGAAGGTGGCTGAACAGTTAGAGACATCCCACAGACTGCAGCAAGATTTGGCTAGCAGCCAGAACCTGAGCCTCCACAACCAGGAGAGATTGATGAGCCAGGCACAGAACCTAAGTGACATCATCAATGCATCTTCTAAAAATGTTCACTTTTTGTTTGAGGACCTTAAGGTTAGTCCATCAGCATCTTATGCTGTTTGTCCCACTTTAAGGTCTGTCAGCATCCTATGCTGCTTGTCCCACTTTAAGGTCTGTCAGCATCTTATGCTGTTTGTCCCACTGTAAGGTCTGTCGGCATCTTATGCTGTTTGTCCCACTTTAAGGTCTGTCGGCATCTTATGCTGTTTGTCCCACTTTAAGGGCTGTTGGCATCTTATGCTGTTTGTCCCACTTTTAGGTCTGACAGCATCTTTTCAGTGGTCAGGTAATTCAAGTCACATTCTCCAAGTGACAGCTCACAGTTTTTAAATATTTCACATTCTTTAAATGACGTGTCATTCAAAATCCATCATTATATGCCCCACACTCTGCAAAGTTCATTCCACACTCTTCATATAACATATTTATTATTTACATGTCCCTCTACAGGATTTCTCTCTCTCTTAGGAGGCACAAATAAAACCTTAACCCTCAGTATACAGCGACTGCATAGCTATGTGACCCTGAATCGTTGAACTCAACCAAGGCCAGCCTTAAGTTGGGCTAATACAGACTGTGTCATTTGTTTGGTTTCATGTTTGCTCTACACTTCAGGCTTTCAGTTTCTGTTTCTTGATGTCCTATACTCGGGTTCTGGGGCCCCTTTTGGGGGAGAACAAGAATGGAACCACTGCCTCCTCAGCAGACATGTCATAGCAGTCGACTAATTGGGGGCTTCCTTCGAAATCTGCCTCAGAGGCAAGGAACCAAGAATGTGCATACAAATCAGTCAGATTTATCAAATGGATGTGCACACAACACTCTGGTTCTGGTACAAGACTAAAGTCCAGAGGTGGATAAACAACCAGAACTTTCTGCCCAAGTTTACAGCCGGTGAACATAAAGAAGAAGATATACACCTCCAGAGTACATGTATCTTTTTATTCTCTTATTTTTGTGTTTTTTCTTCTTTTTTTTAAATAAAATATGAAAATACAAATTTCAGAAATTATTTGAATTGCTACGAGGCAACTCTTTACATGCCATGTTTGTTTCCCAGAAATCTACTCTAGAACAGCGCCAGATAATTGGAGACCTGTTTGACCAACTGGCAAAACTTCAGTCGACCATCTTGGGAGAAATTTCTGGCTTCTACTCGCTGTTCTACTATGTCCTGTCGGTGTTCGTCTGCTACCTGCTCACGTCTGCATCCCGCACATCAGGTACACTGTAGTTTGATTGTTGCCTGACTGTGTTGAAGTCCAAGCATGATATTCTCATTTAGGTTTAGATTATCACGTCTTGTTTTTGCTGACAACTGAGTAAAACTTATATTAAAGTTGTCAGATGACCTTGAAGGTTCTGCCTTGAAGTGATAGATGAATGTTTGTGTCCCTGCGTCTCCACCTTATATTGGTGCACTGGTTAAATATTATGTATGTGTGTGTGTGTGTATATATATATATATATATAAATATATATATATGTGTGTGTGTGTGTGTTAGATAAAAAACATTTAGTGAGTTTTGTACATATTTGTTTTGCTCTTTTCTGATAATAATTTTAGAAGCTCTGTTGTCTTTGTCTTTTAAGTCCAAATTTGTGCACCCCGTTGACAAAGACTTTGGTCGAAACTTTTGTTTGTGTTTCTGCTCGTCTTTTCCATCCCCTTCATTAGGCTGTCTAGTCACATTTTATGTTTAATTGAGCACTAATTTGTTGGTGATAAATCTTAGTTAGTGACACGTGAGAAATCAAGGCACATAACCAACGAATGGTACTACTAAATATAAAAAGGTTTCTTGAAGAGATGAATGTCAAATTCTTAGTTAACTGTTTGTCCATCTGGAATTTCCTCATATTACTATTGATTATTTCGTTTTCTGTTTCCAAGACAAAATGGCAGACAGGCTTTTCCCTTTGTCAGCATTTGTAATTTCCTACCATTGACTTTACCGCCTGTCGTAGCAGGTTGTGGTTTCTCACATTTCATTGACTTTACCGGCTGTCATAGCAGGCTGTGGTTTCTCACATTTCATTGACTTTACCGGCTGTCGTAGCAGGTTGTGGTTTCTCACATTTCATTGACTTTACCGGCTGTCATAGCAGGTTGTGGTTTCTCACATTTCATTGACTTTACCGGCTGTCATAGCAGGTTGTGGTTTATCACATTTCATTGACTTTACCGGCTGTCATAGCAGGCTGTGGTTTCTCACATTTCATTGACTTTACCGGCTGTCGTAGCAGGTTGTGGTTTCTCACATTTCATTGACTTTACCGGCTGTCATAGCAGGTTGTGGTTTCTCACATTTCATTGACTTTACCGGCTGTCATAGCAGGTTGTGGTTTCTCACATTTCATTGACTTTACCGCCTGTCGTAGCAGGTTGTGGTTTCTCACATTTCATTGACTTTACCGCCTGTCGTAGCAGGTTGTGGTTTCTCACATTTCATTGACTTTACCGCCTGTCGTAGCAGGTTGTGGTTTCTCACATTTCATTGACTTTACCGCCTGTCGTAGCAGGTTGTGGTTTCTCACATTTCATTGACTTTACCGCCTGTCGTAGCAGGTTGTGGTTTCTCACATTTCATTGACTTTACCGGCTGTCATAGCAGGTTGTGGTTTCTCACATTTCATTGACTTTACCGCCTGTCGTAGCAGGTTGTGGTTTCTCACATTTCATTGACTTTACCGGCTGTCATAGCAGGTTGTGGTTTCTCACATTTCATTGACTTTACCGGCTGTCATAGCAGGTTGTGGTTTCTCACATTTCATTGACTTTACCGGCTGTCATAGCAGGTTGTGGTTTCTCACATTTCATTGACTTTACCGGCTGTCATAGCAGGTTGTGGTTTCTCACATTTCATTGACTTTACCGGCTGTCATAGCAGGTTGTGGTTTCTCACATTTCATTGACTTTACCGGCTGTCATAGCAGGTTGTGGTTTCTCACATTTCATTGACTTTACCGGCTGTCATAGCAGGCTGTGGTTTCTCACATTTCATTGACTTTACCGGCTGTCATAGCAGGTTGTGGTTTCTCACATTTCATTGACTTTACCGGCTGTCATAGCAGGTTGTGGTTTCTCACATTTCATTGACTTTACCGGCTGTCATAGCAGGTTGTGGTTTCTCACATTTCATTGACTTTACCGGCTGTCATAGCAGGTTGTGGTTTCTCACATTTCATTGACTTTACCGGCTGTCATAGCAGGTTGTGGTTTCTCACATTTCATTGACTTTACCGGCTGTCATAGCAGGCTGTGGTTTCTCACATTTCATTGACTTTACCGCCTGTCATAGCAGGTTGTGGTTTCTCACATTTCATTGACTTTACCGGCTGTCATAGCAGGCTGTGGTTTCTCACATTTCATTGACTTTACCGCCTGTCATAGCAGGCTGTGGTTTCTCACATTTCATTGACTTTACCGCCTGTCATAGCAGGTTGTGGTTTCTCACATTTCATTGACTTTACCGGCTGTCATAGCAGGTTGTGGTTTCTCACATTTCATTGACTTTACCGGCTGTCATAGCAGGTTGTGGTTTCTCACATTTCATTGACTTTACCGGCTGTCATAGCAGGCTGTGGTTTCTCACATTTCATTGACTTTACCGGCTTAGCAGGTTGTGGTTTCTCACATTTCATTGACTTTACCGGCTGTCGTAGCAGGTTGTGGTTTCTCACATTTCATTGACTTTACCGGCTGTCATAGCAGGTTGTGGTTTCTCACATTTCATTGACTTTACCGCTGTCATAGCAGGTTGTGGTTTCTCACATTTCATTGACTTTACCGCCTGTCGTAGCAGGTTGTGGTTTCTCACATTTCATTGACTTTACCGCCTGTCGTAGCAGGTTGTGGTTTCTCACATTTCATTGACTTTACCGCCTGTCGTAGCAGGTTGTGGTTTCTCACATTTCATTGACTTTACCGCCTGTCGTAGCAGGTTGTGGTTTTTCTCACATTTCATTGACTTTACCGCCTGTCGTAGCAGGTTGTGGTTTCTCACATTTCATTGACTTTACCGGCTGTCATAGCAGGTTGTGGTTTCTCACATTTCATTGACTTTACCGGCTGTCATAGCAGGTTGTGGTTTCTCACATTTCATTGACTTTACCGGCTGTCATAGCAGGTTGTGGTTTCTCACATTTCATTGACTTTACCGGCTGTCATAGCAGGTTGTGGTTTCTCACATTTCATTGACTTTACCGGCTGTCATAGCAGGTTGTGGTTTCTCACATTTCATTGACTTTACCGGCTGTCATAGCAGGTTGTGGTTTCTCACATTTCATTGACTTTACCGGCTGTCATAGCAGGTTGTGGTTTCTCACATTTCATTGACTTTACCGGCTGTCATAGCAGGTTGTGGTTTCTCACATTTCATTGACTTTACCGGCTGTCATAGCAGGTTGTGGTTTCTCACATTTCATTGACTTTACCGGCTGTCATAGCAGGTTGTGGTTTCTCACATTTCATTGACTTTACCGGCTGTCATAGCAGGTTGTGGTTTCTCACATTTCATTGACTTTACCGGCTGTCATAGCAGGTTGTGGTTTCTCACATTTCATTGACTTTACCGGCTGTCATAGCAGGTTGTGGTTTCTCACATTTCATTGACTTTACCGGCTGTCATAGCAGGTTGTGGTTTCTCACATTTCATTGACTTTACCGGCTGTCATAGCAGGTTGTGGTTTCTCACATTTCATTGACTTTACCGGCTGTCATAGCAGGCTGTGGTTTCTCACATTTCATTGACTTTACCGCCTGTCATAGCAGGTTGTGGTTTCTCACATTTCATTGACTTTACCGCCTGTCATAGCAGGCTGTGGTTTCTCACATTTCATTGACTTTACCGCCTGTCATAGCAGGCTGTGGTTTCTCACATTTCATTGACTTTACCGCCTGTCATAGCAGGTTGTGGTTTCTCACATTTCATTGACTTTACCGGCTGTCATAGCAGGTTGTGGTTTCTCACATTTCATTGACTTTACCGGCTGTCATAGCAGGTTGTGGTTTCTCACATTTCATTGACTTTACCGGCTGTCATAGCAGGTTGTGGTTTCTCACATTTCATTGACTTTACCGGCTGTCATAGCAGGTTGTGGTTTCTCACATTTCATTGACTTTACCGGCTGTCATAGCAGGTTGTGGTTTCTCACATTTCATTGACTTTACCGGCTGTCATAGCAGGTTGTGGTTTCTCACATTTCATTGACTTTACCGGCTGTCATAGCAGGTTGTGGTTTCTCACATTTCATTGACTTTACCGGCTGTCATAGCAGGTTGTGGTTTCTCACATTTCATTGACTTTACCGGCTGTCATAGCAGGTTGTGGTTTCTCACATTTCATTGACTTTACCGCCTGTCATAGCAGGTTGTGGTTTCTCACATTTCATTGACTTTACCGCCTGTCATAGCAGGTTGTGGTTTCTCACATTTCATTGACTTTACCGCCTGTCATAGCAGGTTGTGGTTTCTCACATTTCATTGACTTTACCGGCTGTCATAGCAGGTTGTGGTTTCTCACATTTCATTGACTTTACCGGCTGTCATAGCAGGTTGTGGTTTCTCACATTTCATTGACTTTACCGGCGGTCATAGCAGGTTGTGGTTTCTCACATTTCATTGACTTTACCGGCTGTCATAGCAGGTTGTGGTTTCTCACATTTCATTGACTTTACCGGCTGTCATAGCAGGTTGTGGTTTCTCACATTTCATTGACTTTACCGGCTGTCATAGCAGGTTGTGGTTTCTCACATTTCATTGACTTTACCGGCTGTCATAGCAGGTTGTGGTTTCTCACATTTCATTGACTTTACTGGCTGTCATAGCAGGTTGTGGTTTCTCACATTTCATTGACTTTACCGGCTGTCATAGCAGGTTGTGGTTTCTCACATTTCATTGACTTTACCGGCTGTCATAGCAGGTTGTGGTTTCTCACATTTCATTGACTTTACCGGCTGTCATAGCAGGTTGTGGTTTCTCACATTTCATTGACTTTACCGGCTGTCATAGCAGGTTGTGGTTTCTCACATTTCATTGACTTTACCGGCTGTCATAGCAGGTTGTGGTTTCTCACATTTCTTTGACTTTACCGGCTGTCATAGCAGGTTGTGGTTTCTCACATTTCATTGACTTTACCGGCTGTCATAGCAGGTTGTGGTTTCTCACATTTCATTGACTTTACCGGCTGTCATAGCAGGTTGTGGTTTCTCACATTTCATTGACTTTACCGGCTGTCATAGCAGGTTGTGGTTTCTCACATTTCATAAAAAAAGACCAAAAGCACTGGCTTGCTTGGATGTCAGAGCAGTGTTGACTTGCTTGGATGTCAGAGCAGTGTTGACTTGCTTGGATGTCAGAGCAGTGTTGACTTGCTTGGATGTCAGAGCAGTGTTGACTTGCTTGGATGTCAAAGCAGTGTTGACTTGCTTGGATGTCAGAGCAGTGTTGACTTGCTTGGATGTCAGAGCAGTGTTGATTTGCTTGGATGTCAGAGCAGTGTTGACTTGCTTGGATGTCAGAGCAGTGTTGATTTGCTTGGATGTCAGAGCAGTGTTGACTTGCTTGGATGTCAAAGCAGTGTTGACTTGCTTGGATGTCAGAGCAGTGTTGACTTGCTTGGATGTCAGAGCAGTGTTGACTTCCTTGGATGTCAAAGCAGTGTTGACTTGCTTGGATGTCAAAGCAGTGTTGACTTGCTTGGATGTCAGAGCAGTGTTGACTTGCTTGGATGTCAGAGCAGTGTTTCCCCATTGTGGATTTGAACAAAGAAGACCCAATTACTAGATTGTGCAATTTATTGCCTGGCATATTTCTTGTATTTCATCAGGTGCATACTAAAGTAAAAATTGATTAAAATGAAGCAAATAAATGAATCATTGTAACTGAAACACAAACATCGACTACATTCACAGGGTTATCCTTTTCTTGTGACCAAAACATTTTTTTTTTCATTTCTTAACAACTTTTTATGTAAATGGGAAATCCTACAGAGTGGTGACCATGGCTTGAACTTACAGGGCGGATCTTTACTTTATTTGTCAGCTAATTATATTTAGAGAAAATTATTTGCTCACCTCTTGTACACAGTAACTGAATCCACAGGTGGGTTAACTTCTTGTACACAGTAATTGAATTCACAGGTGGGCTAACTTCTTGAACACAATAACTGAGTCTACAAGATGGCTAACTTCTTAAACACAATAACTGAGTCTACAAGATGGCTAACTTCTTAAACACAATAACTGAATCCACAGGTGGGTTAACTTCTTAAACACAATAACCGAATTTACAGGTGGGTTAACTTCTTAAACACAATAACTGAATCTTCAAGAAGGCTAACTTCGTGTACACAATAACTGAACCCACAGGTGCAAGATTCTGGCTGTTTCTTATCATGACAATAAATGTAATCATTGAACAATCTGTGATGAGATGGATCTCTTCGTCGACTTCCCTGTTTGGCACAGATGATGCTGGCAATGTAAGTATCTGATCTTTGTTACATATCATCACAGCATTGCTCGACATCAGCTTTCTTCTTGGTAATCTATGCAGTCGTTTACCTCAGTATTCTTATCTTAATCTCCCACCTAAATGTAACAGAGTGAGCTCATAGCTTGTTTGTTAGGAGGCACAAAACTAGAATATTAGGAGATCAACAAGCTTTGGTAACCTTACCATTCCCTTTTCCAGAATCTTCTTTTCCCGCCAAAACTAGCTGTTGACGTCATTGTCTGGCCTTGGCCTTCTTTCTAGAAGTTTTGAAATGCATTCTTTTCATCATGTGACCCAACCTTGTCGTACTAGTAAATACCTTGTTGTCATGCCCTATCAAAGCAAACGCAATTCTACTTGTTTTTTAGAAACTTCTATGACCTCAATTGTCAGTTTAACTACTATATCTGCGTAGAATAGGATGATGAAATCTGATGCAATCGAGATATAATTAGCAAATCCCACATGAGAACGTACATAGTAAACAAGTTTAGACGTACTAGAATATTCTAGAAGCACAAAGAGCGAGAAGAAAACAAATACCTAGCATTCCAGTATCCAAGTATAAATAGTGAGTAACAAAGCACTTTAGCAATTCTTCAGTCCACAAGACTCAAGAGAGGAGAGACCAGTCACATGGGCTCCCAAGACAGAGACGACACACAATATACATGGATCCATGGAGAACAGAGACATATTAGGAACACTATGGAGATGTTATAGTCAACGATCAAGATGTTAGTACCAAACAGCACTAGAAGCCAGGTGGCAGTTAGAGACACTAGAACCAGTTAACAAAGTAACTAGAGATGAAGAACACAACGCAAATCTACGAGTATTTAACCATCGAGAGAACACAGCGCTATTCAGAATATCATTGAGGTATTTGTGACATTGTTGTGGTATCATAATAAAGACAGTATAAACGAGAACTGTTGTTTCCAGCCATTTTATTATACAAGCATCAGAGTCACGTGAGAAGCATGCAGCTAGCAAGACATCATCATCATCATCATCGTCACTATCGACACGACCGTCTTTCTCCTCGTTTATAACCTTCCAATCGACTCCTCCTGTAGCAAACCTAAGAACGAACCTGGGTGTGACATCGACGTACGCCACAAAGTAGAGAGAGCTGTGCTACATAAACTGTCTCAGCATTCCCATATCAGAGATGAGTTTCAAGCATGTCATACCAGTTCTTCTGCAACAAATTCCACTTAATACTTTGTGTTCCTGTGATCACAACATAAATTCAACTTAACAAAGTGTTTCAAGATAATGCTTGGTCAGAGGATGTGCTTTTTTTTTTTTGCAGACGGTTTACTGTCAAGAGGCAAAATAAGTGGACATTTTGTGAGGGGCGCCTAGCATATGATACCACCATCTAGCTTGTGAGTAGATGTGGAGAGGGTCACTGCAGCTTTCTGCTGGTTAGAAAATACGACAGACACACACACACATCTATCGTTATTGTAACTGACTCAGAAAGCATGCTGAGGAAGGTCTGGACAGGCATGCTTTGTGCAGAGTGGCATGCTTCATATGCCAGTGTGTTGGGAAATGAACAGGTGGACAGACTGGCTGACTGCGCACAACTTGGGGGAATACTGATGTGTGATAAGGCAGACGTGGCTAGTGTCATGTGGGAGAGCGTGTACACTTTGGAGGAGCGAATGGATCACTACAGTCTGGTGAGACTGATGCAGCGGGTAGTGATGAGGGGTTCTGGTCGAGGCTCAGAGAAAAGGCAAGACAGCCATTTAATCAGAATGCAACTAGCACCATTGGTATTGGAACTCTGCGTAGGCTGCTGAAGATGGGGGCAGATCGCATAAGGAAATACCCCGAGTGCTGTGATGTTGGTTTTTGAATCAACTCAGCTCACCTCAAAGTATCTCTGTGTAGCTGACTTGTTGTCCATCATGTGTGGTTTGTTTGTTATAATAATGTCACCGATGTAAGAGAACATTGAATTCTTTGGATTTGTTTATTTATGTTTCTCAGTTAACCTAAGTTTAGAAGTTGAAAGGTCATGTAAAAATTTACAAGCCGGACATGAATGATACAGATATTGAGGTGTATTGTGGTAGCAGGATGCCATGGAGTGTGTTGCATGCAGGGGGAATCAGGAATAGAAAAGGGATCAAGTAGAAACTAATTTCAGGTAAGTTCAAAACTGAGTGGGAAGAAGCCCATTACATGTGATGTCCACAGCTGTCCTGAACACCCATGCTCTAATTGTGAAAGACTTCTGAACACACGCAGGTACTAGTCAGGCGCCAGGGCTGTGACTCCCGTGCCATGGGCTGTGACTCCCATGCCATGGGCTGTGACTCCCGTGCCATGGGCTGTGACTCCCATGCCGAGGGCTGTGACTCCCGTACCATGGGCTGTGACTCCAGTGCCATGGGCTGTGACTCCCGCGCCATGGGCTGTGACTCCCATGCCATGGGCTGTGACTCCCGCGCCATGGGCTGTGCCTCCTGTGCCTGGCTACAGCATGATGTAAGACTGTTACCCTATAGTCTAGAAAGGTGCCTACCTAAACCCAAGCTATTCCTAAATGAACAGTTTTTATTATCTACATACTACCTAAAACTGTTGACTGTTTCCTGTGAAGATTGTTGTGTGTCTGCAGGAGCGACTCTACTGGCTGCAGAGACAGTGTCGGAGGGTCGCCCTGGTGCTGTCGCTGCTAGTGCTGGGCTTGTGCGTCTACTTGTACAAGGACATCAATGCTATCAATAACCGGCTGCTGGTGGAGATCAGGAGACAGAACTCTGACCTGTGGAGATTTGTGACAGGTAACTGCTGAGACATGAGCTTTGTGACAGGTAACTGCTGAGACAGGAGCTTTGTGACAGGTAACTGCTGAGACATTAGCTTTGTGACAGGTAACTGCTGAGACATGAGCTTTGTGACAGGTAACTGCTGAGACATGAGCTTTGTGACAGGTAACTGCTGAGACATGAGATTTGTGACAGGTAACTGCTGAGACATTAGCTTTGTGACAGGTAACTGCTGAGACATGAGCTTTGTGACAGGTAACTGCTGAGACATGAGCTTTGTGACAGGTAACTGCTGAGACATGAGCTTTGTGAAAGGTAACTGCTGAGACATGAGCTTTGTGACAGGTAACTGCTGAGACATGAGCTTTGTGACAGGTAACTGCTGAGACATGAGCTTTGTGACAGGTAACTGCTGAGACATGAGATTTGTGACAGGTAACTGCTGAGACATTAGCTTTGTGACAGGTAACTGCTGAGACATGAGCTTTGTGACAGGTAACTGCTGAGACATGAGATTTGTGACAGGTAACTGCTGAGACATGAGATTTGTGACAGGTAACTGCTGAGACATGAGCTTTGTGACAGGTAACTGCTGAGACATGAGCTTTGTGACAGGTAACTGCTGAGACATGAGCTTTGTGACAGGTAACTGCTGAGACATTAGCTTTGTGACAGGTAACTGCTGAGACATTAGCTTTGTGACAGGTAACTGCTGAGACATGAGCTTTGTGACAGGTAACTGCTGAGACATTAGCTTTGTGACAGGTAACTGTTGAGACATGAGCTTTGTGACAGGTAACTGCTGAGACATGAGCTTTGTGACAGGTAACTGCTGAGACATGAGCTTTATGACAGGTAACTGCTGAGACATGAGCTTTGTGACAGGTAACTGCTGAGACATGAGCTTTGTGACAGGTAACTGTTGAGACATGAGCTTTGTGACAGGTAACTGTTGAGACATGAGCTTTGCTGCTAGCTGCTTGTGGTCTCTCTCTCTGAAGGTGGGCATATCTTTGTGTAGTTGCTCTTCTGTTTTGATGCATTCACATCTTAGTCTGTGTGGGGAAGAAGGGGGGGGGGGGGGGGGGGGGGTTGGATAGACACTAACATTTCATTAAAAAAAAGAAAACACAATTGTGAGTTTTCTTAAATTGTATGTGTTGGGCTAGAGGGTGCAGATATCACAGCCTAGCTGTAAACCACAACACAGTGTGCCAGCTGCCTTTTTTTAAGGGTAGCTTAAGAAGAAAAGAGTTACTTCCAGTCATCAGTGCAAATACCACTTGTCAAAATGATCACAATTACAGCCTTTCAGTACACATACAACCTATCCATACCGTCAGCACAGGCACAACATGAACTTACACATACCAACTGTCAGCACAGACAAAACATGTCCTTACAAATACCAACTGTCAGCACAGACACAACATGTCCTTACACATACCAAATGTCAACACAGACACATGTCCTTACACATACCAACTGTCAGCACAGACACATGTCCTTACACATACCAACTGTCAGCACAGACACATGTCCTTACACATACCAACTGTCAGCACATGTCCTCCCACATACCAACTGTCAGCACAGACACATGTCCTTACACATACCAACTGTCAGCACAGACACATGTCCTTACACATACCAACTGTCAGCACATGTCCTCACACATACCAACTGTCAGCACATGTCCTCACACATACCAACTGTCAGCACAGACACATGTCCTTACACCTACCAACTGTCAGCACAGACACATGTCCTTACACATACCAACTGTCAGCACAGACACAACATGTCCTTACACATACCAACTGTCAGCACAGACACATGTCCTCACACATACCAACTGTCAGCACAGACACATGTCCTTACACATACCAACTGTCAGCACAGACACATGTCCTTACACATACCAACTGTCAGCGCAGACACATGTCCTTACACATACCAACTGTCAGCACAGACACAACATGTCCTTACACATACCAACTGTCAGCACAGACACATGTCCTTACACATACCAACTGTCAGCACATGTCCTCACACATACCAACTGTCAGCACATGTCCTCACACATACCAACTGTCAGCACAGACACATGTCCTTACACCTACCAACTGTCAGCACAGACACATGTCCTTACACATACCAACTGTCAGCACAGACACAACATGTCCTTACACATACCAACTGTCAGCACAGACACATGTCCTCACACATACCAACTGTCAGCACAGACACATGTCCTTACACATACCAACTGTCAGCACAGACACATGTCCTTACACATACCAACTGTCAGCACAGGCACAACATGTCCTTACACATACCAACTGTCAGCACAGGCACATGTCCTTACACATACCAACTGTCAGCACAGACACATGTCCTTACACATACCAACTGTCAGCACAGACACAACATGTCCTTACACATACCAACTGTCAGCACAGACACATGTCCTCACACATACCAACTGTCAGCACAGACACATGTCCTTACACATACCAACTGTCAGGACAGACACAACATGTCCTTACACATACCAACTGTCAGCACAGGCACAACATGTCCTTACACATACTACCTGCCATTACAGCCATAAACGTGTCCTTACACATACCACCTGCTGTTGCAGCCATAAACCTGTCCTTACACATTTAACCTGTCAGCACAGGTACAACCTGTCCCTACACATAACACTTGTCAGCACGTCATGTATGTAGACAAACAACTGATAGGCATTTTGTATTCTCTGTTTATCAGTAAGACAATCTTTCTCTTGCAGGCAACCTGGAGACGTTGACTGGGCATGTGACCGGCTTGACAAGTGGAGTGACACCAGGTATCTCACTTCAACTAGTTGTACATCTAATGTTAGACTGTGCCAGAAAATTCATTGATTATAGAAATCAATTACTTGCTAAGAAAAGTTTGAATGTCCGATAGAAACCCTAAGATGAATGTTATCTAGGTATCCTACTGGATCCAAGATACCAGACAGATATCACAGTATTGAACAGCATGCCAGGAAGGTGATGTTGATGATAAGGGAAGTTCATGTTGTCTTGTTCACATTTTAAAGAGTGTGGTTTTCACTTTGGGTTTCATCTGAGCTCATGTATGTTTATTTTCCCCCTTGACAACAGCCGAGTCAACAGACAGTGATTATACCAGTGACAATGAGGCAGATGACAGTGATGCTGAATCAGACAAGACTTTTATCCTGCCTCCAAGCCATGATGACACAGATACAGACAGCTTTAGGACACTGCAGGACGTAAGTCAAACATAAACTGCTGTCTGGTGTCACATATGTCATACAGAAGCTCATGAAACTATAATTAGCCAACATAAATACATATTTGTCAGCTGGATATCCAGTGTTAGAAAAAGAGATAGTTGCAGCATTGCCCAAAACCTGTTGATGTGAATTTAAAAAAACATTATGTTTGTCTTAACTTCATAGTCATGCTGTGTGATTCTTTGTCACTTGTATATTGAACAGTCATTCTTGTGAACATTGGCCCACAGAGGCAGCCATCCTTGTGAACATTGGCCCACAGAGGCAGCCATCCTTGTGAACATTGGCCCACAGAGGCAGCCATCCTTGTGAACATTGGCCCACAGAGGCAGCCATCCTTGTGAACATTGGCCCACAGAGGCAGCCATCCTTGTGAACATTGGCCCACAGAGGCAGCCATCCTTGTGAACATTGGCCCACAGAGGCAGCCATCCTTGTGAACATTGGCCCACAGAGGCAGCCATCCTTGTGAATATTGGCCCACAGAGGCAGCCATCCTTGTGAACATTGGCCCACAGAGGCAACCATCCTTGTGAACATTGGCCCACAGAGGCAGCCATTCTTGTGCACATTGGTCCACAGAGGCAGTTGTTCTTGTGCACATTGGTCCACAGAGGCAACCATACTTGTGAACATTGGCCCACAGAGGCAGCCATACTTGTGAACATTGGCCCACAGAGGCAGCCATACTTGTGAACATTGGCCCACAGAGGCAGCCATACTTGTGAACATTGGCCCACAGAGGCAGCCATCCATGTGAACATTGGCTCACAGAGGCAGCCATACTTGTGAACATTGGCCCACAGAGGCAGCCATACTTGTGAACATTGGCCCACAGAGGCAGCCATCCTTTGTGAACATTGGCCCACAGAGGCAGCCATCCTTTGTGAACATTGGCCCACAGAGGCAGCCATCCTTTGTGAACATTGGCCCACAGAGGCAGGCATCCTTGTGGACATTGGCCCACAGAGGCAGCCATACTTGTGAACATTGGCCCACAGAGGCAGCCATCCTTGTGGACATTGGCCCACAGAGGCAGCCATACTTGTGAACATTGGCCCACAGAGGCAGCCATCCTTGTGGACATTGGCCTACAGAGGCAGCCATACTTGTAAACATTGGCCCACAGAGGCAGCCATACTTGTGAACATTGGACCACAGAGGCAGCCATCCTTGTGGACATTGGCCCACAGAGGCAGCCATTCTTGTGAACATTGGACCACAGAGGCAGCCATCCTTGTGGACATTGGCCCACAGAGGCAGCCATACTTGTGAACATTGGACCACAGAGGCAGCCATCCTTGTGGACATTGGCCTACAGAGGCAGCTATACTTGTGAACATTGGCCCACAGAGGCAGCTATACTTGTTAACATTGGACCACAGAGGCAATGCAAACTTGTGAAAATTGGCCCACAGAGGCAGCTATACTTGTTAACATTGGACCACAGAGGCAATGCAGTCAAACTTGTGAACATTGGTCCACAGAGGCAGCTATACTTGTTAACATTGGACCACAGAGGCAATGCTGTCAAACTTGTGAACATTGGACCACAGAGGCAGCTATACTTGTTAACATTGGACCACAGAGGCAATGCAGTCAAACTTGTGAACATTGACCCACAGAGGCAGCCATCCATGTGAACATTGGCCCACAGAGGCAGCTATACTTGTGAACATTGGCCTACAGAGGCAGCCATACTTGTAGACATTGGCCCACAGAGGCAGCTATACTTGTGAACATTGGACCACAGAGGCAGCTATACTTGTGAACATTGGACCACAGAGGCAGCCATACTTGTGAACATTGGCCCACAGAGGCAGCTATACTTGTGAACATTGGACCACAGAGGCAGCCATACTTGTGAACATTGGCCCACAGAGGCAGCTATACTTGTGAACATTGGACCACAGAGGCAGCCATACTTGTGAACATTGGCCCACAGAGGCAGCTATACTTGTGGACATTGGACCACAGAGGCAGCCATCCATGTGATCAAATGAGGGACCCCTTTATCACACCCAGAGGCCATGTTTAAGAATCTCATTCTTCTTTTTCCCCAGCAGAAAAGCCGGGTTGTTCATCCAATTTGACTTGAGCTTTGTGCCAGGGCCTTGTTTTGCATGTACATCCGTTTGACTGGCTCATTTGCATACAGCTGGGTTGCACTGCAACTTTAAAAGAAGTTCTCAGTTAGTTGACTCTTACGGCATGCTTTTTTTTTAAAGGGAAGGGGTGGGGGGTAGGCAGTGTGTGTTTCTTGGTGCTCCAGAAGATTGACTGCAATTATGAAGAAATCTGCTAATGAGTCAACTGTTAGGACATGATTGTTTGGGGAGGCAGTGGGTCCCTACACTGGGGCCCTGGGACCCACACGAGGAGACCAGCATTCAAGACTGGGGTTTCTGTTGATGTACAGACACATGTAGTCAAGCTGCCTGTTACAACTCTACAACTGTGAATGACCCGTGTGTGGCATCAAAACCAAATGGTTCTGCAATGTGCCATTTTGTGAAGTAATTATTGTTAACATTCATCTAGTTCGTCAATGATTAACCTGTGATGTTCTTTTCCAGGATGATGTCAGTGACGTTGACCGCTTGTCCTTGCTTGATGAACTCAGTGACCTCCAGAAGGTCACAGAAAGCAGTAGCCTCCATATTGAGTCCTGGCTAGAAACTTCCTATGGTCAGTTTCATCCCAAGGATATTTGTACAGCAGTTGTTACTTTGATTATGGCACTGTTGCTGTTAAAACATTCAGCATCACGCATTGCATTTTCCACAGAACAACCTATTTAATTACTGATAAAGCTTGAAGAATGTGTGTGTGTGTGTGTTTTTTTTTGTATTGTTAAAAGAATGGCACATTGGTAGTTATTTGGGCAGTACGATGTTTCTTTTTTTTTTTTTTCAAGTTTACTTTATTTAGGCACTAAACACAGCAGTGTTTTAAGTGTTCCAACTGTCTATATTTACAAATGAGCTGCAGGGCAATACTTTATTATTTCCCCTGGGCATTCATTTACCATTTGTTGTAAAAAAAATTGTAAAACATTTGGGGGAAACATCCACAATCTGGGCCTAGTGAGTGCTGTGCTCAATCATGGTCTCGGTTCGGTGAGGGAAAGGAGACCTGCAGCACCTTACCTATTGTATTTTGGTAGAGGTCACGTGAAGAAAAGTACTGAGGCAGTGGGTCAGGTGAAGAAATGTACTGTGGCAGTGGGTCAGGTGAAGAAGAGTACTGTGGCAGTGGGTCAGGTGAAGAAGAGTACTGTGGCAGTGGGTCAGGTGAAGAAGAGTACTGTGGCAGTGGGTCAGGTGAAGAAGAGTACTGTGGCAGTGGGTCAGGTAAAGAAAAGTACTGAGGCAGTGGGTCAGGTGAAGAAATGTACTGAGGCAGTGGGTCAGGTGAAGAAAAGTACTGTGGCAGTGGGTCAGGTGAAGAAGAGTACAGTGGCAGTGGGTCAGGTAAAGAAGAGTACTGTGGCAGTGGGTCAGGTAAAGAAGAGTACAGTAGCAGTGGGTCAGGTGAAGAAGAGTACAGTAGCAGTGGGTCAGGTAAAGAAGAGTGCAGTGGGTCAGGTGAAGAAGAGTACTGTGGCAGTGGGTCAGGTGAAGAAGAGTACAGTGGCAGTAGGTCAGGTGAAGAAGAGTGCAGTGGATCAGGTGAAGAAGAGTACTGTGGCAGTGGGTCAGTTGGAGAAGAGTACTGTGGCAGTGGGTCATGTAAAGAAGAGTGCAGTGGCAGTGGATCAGGTGAAGAAGAGTACTGTGGCAGTGGATCAGGTGAAGAAGAGTACTGTGGCGGTGGATCAGGTGAAGAAGAGTACTGTGGCAGTGGGTCAGGTAAAGAAGAGTACTGTGGCAGTGGATCAGGTGAAGAAGAGTACTGTGGCAGCGGGTCAGGTGAAGAAGAGTACTGTGGTAGCGAGTCGGGTGAAGAAGAGTACTTTTGCAGCGGGTCGGATGAAAGTCTGTACATTGCTTTTGGCTAAACTCTGTCCAAAACTGAGACTACTTGAGGTCAACAGACTGGTTTATGAGTTCAGACTAAAAGTCTTGCAGAGAATTCACATCAGCCAACCAGGTGATTCTGTTATTACAGTTACTTTTTAATTGTCATAACATTTACTTTCTGATTCTGTCAATACTGTTATTTGTATTCTTGCTAGGTAGCGGGAATGCAGATAACACAAGTAGACAAGACTCTGGGGTAAGTTGCAACATTAATATGTCCTCTAGTACGTTACTGGACATTTCTGTTTGTCAGACTTAGTAGCATTAACCCTTTAACCACATACAAATCTTAATGTTTTTTTATAACTTTTTTCTTCAAATTTTGTCAGAGGACAAAAGCATAATTCCATGAAACTCTGCCCTAAGAAACTAGAAGAAGAGGAAGAAGCAGAAGGAATTTGATATTTTGAGTCTTGGTCAGTTTTTATAAATACCCAAGTACCAAAGGGCTTGAACACCCAGCTCAGCCAGAAGTTAGGCAGACATGAATGTCTTTGCTTCCTTGATGACATTACATCAGTTTAAAAAAATGTTTTCACTTACTAAATGTCTAAAGCAGGGAAATATTTATTTCTGCATAAAGGACAGTAATCACTCAATACAGAGCAGAGTAAATTGATTTCCTTCCCTTGGACCATTTAAAAAATGGTTTAGGTCACTTAGCCACAGAAAGCAGTGTGCTATAGTCATGAAATTATAGGATGTCATGCTGAATCCCTAATATTGAACCAAAAAAGGGAGAAAAAAAACTTGAAACAAAATCAACACATTCTATCGAGAAAAGGGGGGGGGGGGGGGGTATACAAGGCGTGTTTTTAAGTAAGTCTTGGTAAAAAAAAATGTAAAAACTATCATATATCAAAATGATTTATTGCAACCAAAATTAAAACACACATTTATATTATTTCTCAACAAAGTCACCATTGGCTTCAACACATTTTTGATATCGTGGCACTAGGTTCTCAATTCCAATGTCATAGAAGTCAGCCGTCAGTATCTTGAACTTTTCATTGACACCTGTCTGCAGTTCATCATCAGTTTCAGACCCCTGGGATACCTGGCACTTGTTGAGGTGCATGAAAAGGTGGTCATCAGGGCTGTAGGGCTGGGGGTCAACAATTTCCTAGTGACCTTTTTGCAACAATTGAACAATTGATTCTGTGACATGAGGTCGAACATTATCATGCAAAAGCAGGATTCTAGAGGACAGTAACCCACATCTAGTTTTGGATGGCACTCATTTTTTTTTAAATCCAAGGTTTCTAGTCACAATGTTGTAAATCAGTGAATGTGAAACTTACAAAAATTTGACAATCAATGCAACAATTGTGAAATGATGATTTTCCTGAATTTTGTGATTCACTTCTTCAACAAAATTGTCTGTCACCACACTCGGCCGACCGCTACAATCTTTATCATAGATATTTGTTCGCCCTTAATCAAACACAATTTCCTAAGTGTACTATCAGTGACAACATCTGGCCCATAAACCTCAGTGAGTTGCCTGTGAATGTCTGCAGCACTGTTGTTGTTTCTCACAGAAGAAACAGATGACAGCACAAACCTAGCAGCTGGTGGGAGTGGTTATATTTGCACTCATTATAAATCCCTCACACGCAGCATCCAATAAGATTTCAACAATGAACAAATACATACAGCATATGCACTTTTTTTTCCATCAGTTTTTGTTGCTGTGGTCAAAACTGGACTTACTTAAAAACGTGTCTGCACACTGTGCAGTTGCATCCAGTATCAGAGCTGTTCTGCGGGCATACTAGGCACTGTCCAAAGACATGTCAATCAAAACCCGTAAAACCAGGCAAATTGATTTTTCAAGCTAGACTGTTAGGGGCCTAATTTCCATGCCAAACAAAACATTTATACCTGGCTGCGACAGTTTCTGTGTTGATTCTCAAATCTGTTCATAACTCTTGACGCTGAGTGTACAATACTAGTATTCTGTCTGCCTGTGTGGTTTTTGGGGGGCCCATTGATTGGGAGGGGAGGGAGGCAATGCCCCTTGAAATGAGTTCCAGATCCTGTTCTGTCAGCACCAAATGAGTTCCAGATCCTGTTCTGTCAGACACCAAATCAGTTCCAGATCCTGTTCTGTCAGACACCAAATTTCTAGATCCTGTTCTGTCAGACTCCAAATGAGTTCCAGATTCTGTTCTGTCAGACACCAAATGAGTTCTAGATCTTTTATGGCCATTCTATCTTTACTCTCATTTCTCCCAGACTTTAAAGTGATGTGTACATACTGCCTCCAGAACCCTCTGACTGTACCACCCCTTCCCCCATCTCTCTCACTCTCTCTCCGTTTCTCTCTCTCTCTGTTCACTGTGATATTTCTTGCATGATGCATTTTCTATTGATGTTTGATGTTTTCTTGAATGATGCTCGTAAACATTTGTGTCAGCAATGTGCTATTATCAGCCTTTTTATGTAACTGCTTGTCTTGACTTATACGTCTTAATGAAACAATGTATTTCATTACCTGTATTGTAGCTTTCTATTCATGTGATACCATCTTGAATCATGCTTTTACACATTGAGGTCACATGTGTATTATTTGTATTATACCCAGGGGTCGCCGTACAACCTGCGCCCGCGGAGGTCGGGTCGCGGTGGTAACATCAGCCCAGCTGCACAGGTGGAGACTGCCAGAAGCTTCAGCAGAACCGTCCACCAGATGCAGCAGATTGCAGAGAAGAACAGTCGTCTGATCAGGGCCATGCAGCAACATGGTCACCGGCCTGGCACCGCGGCGGCTGGCAGTCATTTAACACCAAAACTTGAGAATGGTGCGGCCAGGATTCAACCCTACCATGTGGATGATGCTGATAAGAGTAGTATGCTTACTAGAAGTAGTCTAGCAAGTTCTAGAAAACACTAGACAAGTGTTCATTCATCTTTGTAGTAAATTATCTGTGGATAGTTCTAGCATGAGGGCATCGTAAAGATACAGGAAAAAAGGGGTTAGTGGCAAATTGTAGCCTATCCTTGGTGAGGAGATGACACCTCATTGATTGAATGATGATGTTAGATGATTTGACAGTGGCATGGGATTTAGTTAGCATTGTTGATTCATTTAAAAAAAGGGGAGGGGAGGGGTGATAAAGTGGTTTGTGGGAGGCCTGCTATCTAACTAATCCCATCGGGTTTGTAGCCTGCATGCTGTGTCTACCGCCAAGTCTGAAACAGTATAGCTGGCACAATCAGTGTCGTGCAGTTCAGGGGGTTCGAGTTGATGACAGCAGTGATTGTCAGGCTTGGTCCAGGCCACAAAAAACTGTCTTCATCTGGTCACTAGGTAACCTTGGCTACTAATGGTAAATGTTCTTCCATCTAGGACAGATTAACAAAGACTGTTTGTTGTATATAGAGATGTGTACGAGATGTGTACATGGTGTGGCTAGGACACATTAACAATGCTACTATGTTTGTTGTATGTAGAGATGTGTACATAGTTTGGCTAGGAGAAATTAACAAACACTACCATGTTTCTTGTATATAGAGATGTATACATGGTAACACTGGAGCCATCGTAGTGTAGCGGCTGTATGCTTGCTCCTGGTGGAGCCAGACTTTTCAAAAACTTGGCTGCCAGGTTGTCCAGCCTTAAATGCGTAGCAGGCAAATTCCTTGGAAGTAAAGGTGGTTGGTGTGGTGCTGATCACATCACCCACCAATTGCTGATTGGTCTTTACAATTGAGATCTGACATCACTGTGTGTGTGTGTGTTTGCTTGCTGTACATGTGTAAATTGTGGCGTTGTCATAGTTGTTGTATATAGGAACATGTACATTGTAATATTGCCTTCCATCTTTTATTGTAATCAGTGATTTGTATTTTGGATTCAAAATTATGTTTAATTTATTGGCACACTGGCTGTTTAGTTTAGTTGTTTCTGTAAAAGTCTGTGAACTCAGGAGTAACCTGCAAGAAATTGTCTTATTTGATAGGAATATCCTGTTCAACCTTTCTATATTGTGAAGAGAATATGCATTGACTTGTTGCTTCTAGCTAGTGGTAACAATTACAGTTGGAGATAAGAATGTGAATATCCTTGGATGTATGCAGAAGAAAGAATTATTGAATCCTGCTGCCTTGCAGTCTGTCTCATGTGTGCTTTAATTCGTGTCTGACTCTGATGATCTTCGATACCTTGTGGTGCTGGTAGTCATGTCTATACACAACAAGCTTGTTTCACGTACTTGTAGTCATTTCTGGCACAGATATTTCCTCATACCATGGTATCAAACTATCCACCTTGTGCCTCTTCTTCTTCTTCCTTCCAACTTTCCCACCATGATGTCCTGAAGTTTTTTGCTTCCTTTAAAGTGAGCTAATCATCTGTCTCCTTCTGGCAGGAGGAAGACAATCATCATGTTTGTTTTATCTAAATTTTATCACAATTGTTGTCAATGCCATAAATAGCAAATGACAATGAAATAAAACTACTCTATTTACTGACAGATTGACTGTTTCCTTGTGTTCTATGTGGATGTGAATGGTGAACAATTAGTCATGAAATTGTGAAGACACTAGGGAATGTGGTTTTGAAGATCAATATTGGGAATGTTTTCAACTGATTAGAACTCCTGTTTGGGTTCCGGGGCCCCATTGTGGGGAAAACAAGAATAGACCCACTGCCTCCCCAAAAGCATGTCGTAAGAGTCGACTAATTGGGGAGCTTCCTTTGAAGTCGGAGTGCATCTGCCAGAGAGGCAAGGAACCAACATTCTGTATTCAAGAGAATGAGATCTGTAAAACTGATGCACACACAACACTCAGGTTCTGGAGCAGGACTGCAGTTCAGTAGTGGACGAGCAACCAGAACTTTCCGCCAGATTTTACAGCTGTTAAACAAGAAGAGGAATAAGAAGAGAACTGATTAGAACAGAAATATGGAAGTATTGAGAGCTGCACTATCATCTGAAAAGACAACAAAGTGCTTCCCCGTCCCCTTTCCCACAAAAAATGTGCAGGTTTCAGGTGTTTTCTTTTCTTAGTATAATTATTCGCTAGCTGTAAATTGTGACAGAAAGTTCTGGTTGTTAGTCTATTTCTGGACTTTAGTTGTAGTCATGGAATGGCCGTAACCACCCTTACCTACACATTGGGTTATTCGTGACTCTATTGCCCCTAGTGGCGAGGTCACATGTAAATATAGACCCGTCCAGTGGGTATATAGTCCATGGTGTCTATTTACACCTTCGCATGATGGAATACATATTTCTGTATGTTCTGAATCTCTTGAAATGTCTACATTTTCAAACTTACAGTTGAAAGTTAGAGATTCTTTGTGTTATTATTCTTAATCCAATGGGATGATTCACACCTCGGCGCACTTCTTCTGCTAAAGTGACGGGACCATTATCCTCTCATTCTCTGCCCGACCGCCAAGAAGAACTGACGTTCAAAACTTTGATGCTTACTTTTGTACTCTGAGAGGGCGGCTTTTGCCTCCAGGACATTTCCTAAAGCTTGGGTAAGTTTAGAGTTTACGAGTACCATGTATATCTATATATTTACCCCGCTGCTGAGGAGAAGGATGAATCGGCTATGAGACATTACAGAGTGAGACTTTTCTTGGTGTCAAAATGATCACTGCCACCTAAATCAAACCTTCCCCTTTTCAAGCTGAGATTATGTGCACTACCAAATCCAACCCTAGTATCAATGATTTAATCTAGCAGCCCATTCGTTCCATAACTAACTAGTTGCGAAAATGGTTGCCGATCTAGTAACCGGCAGATTAATTGGGTCAGCACACAGTTTCACCGAGCGGCTGGGGACAGGCAAAGTGACGTCAGGGCATATTTATAGTTAACTCAGGTACACACACTGGGGGAACCTGGAGGACTAGAGTCAACCTGTGGGAAATGTGACATACATATGTGTGTGAGTGGTAGTCTGTGTAACTACAGGGGCAGATATGGATGTAGAGATATGGTGTTCTCTATCTGAGAGACTTGTCTGTCTGTCTCCATTGTTGAACTTGTCTCATACCTCTTCTACTGACTGACTGTCCCTGGTGCATAGAGGCTAATACAGTCTCATTATCCTGAGAGCTGTCCTCTGAGTGATTATTAAGTGTGGGTAGTGATAACATGAGCTAAGCATATGAATTGTGAGATGACTGCTAGTTCTGGGTTCCTTCTTGTCACAGAATGATATATCCTTGGAAGCCAGGCAGTTAATCAACAGTCCATAAAGCCACCAGCTCTTCTTCACCACTAGCAGGTCAGAAGACACAAACATGGCTGCTACACTATCACCTATCCTAGGTCCAGTGAGTGATGAATGCTGCCAGTGACATTCCTAGTGCCAGAGAAGCCTCTCAAGGAGCTGGTTCATGCATCCAGCAGTAGAGGAATAAGTGTTTGACTTTATTTTTGATATAAACAGTGGTTCATAAAACTTAATTCTTCAGTGACATAACCATGTGCACAGTGTGATTGAACATTTCTGGGAGTGACAGCCATTCCAAGCGACCATGAAGCAAGCAGGAGTGTAGGGGACCAGACTCGGACACAGATCAGTGGGAACATCTGATGGTTCTGTGCCAGGCTCTGATGTTCAAAGTCCATATAATTACTGTGATGTAACCGGCTGCCTCTGGGAACTTGTAGCAGTATCAGTCAGATCTACTGTGTCTATGGTTTCTGAAGATCACTGATTCCAGTGAATCCTTTTTCCTGATTCATGATGTATATGTTAAACTGATTACATGTCTTTGGAATTTTTCAGTCTTGATTTAGTGTCCATCCTTCACTGTTCTTAGCTGTCTGGGGTGTATGTAGTAATAAATTAGATCTTATTCTGTGTTAACATGACTATGACAGTCAACTATCATAGTCTGGGGGCTATTTTCTTGTAGTAGTGGGAATGTATATAAATAAAATATATATATATATATTCTGTAGTGCCATAACTTGTGTTGCCTCACCCCTGAAATAGGTTGGATGTGTATAGTGGCCGTGGGATTCCGCCTTGACCATTACGAGCCGACATTTTAACATTAATACTATTTCAGAGTGCTGTTGGTTCCTTAGGAGAAATCCTTAACTAGGCACGTGACGCGAGCTTTTTTGCATGCAGACTGTTGGTTCCTTGCCTCTGAGTCAAATACACTCCTTCAAAGAAAAATACCTTCATTAAATACTTGAAAGAGGTGGGGTAGATCTATTCTATTCTATCCCTTAACATAGAACCCACTTGGGAATGCAAGTATTATTAGATGAGCCATCAAAAATATAAGGGAAAGGTAAATTAAACCTGACGAAACATCCATCAAAAATCAGGGAAGGGAAAATAACATTGATGGATTTACCGCTTTTCAATTCATCCCATTTGATTGTCCTCAGCCATTTGTTTTCGAACGCATTTCAACAAAAATAATTAAATATTATTTATTCTTATGTGGAGGTTGAATATTCTAAATAATGGTAACTTTGTTTATGTGTCTGTGTGGGGTGCAAGCATTGACAACATTGCTTATGTGGTTGTGTGGAGTTCAGACAACAAATGTCCTTGTTTAGCAGTATGTGGCTGGAACACTCCTCCTGTGGCTGTATATGACTGAAACACTCCTGTGGCTGTATGTGGCTGAAGCACTCCTCCTGTGGCTGTATGTGGCCAAAGCACTCCTGCTGTGGCTGTATGGGGCTGAAGCACTCCTCCTGTGACTGTATGTGGCTGGAACACTCCTCCTGTGGCTGTATGTGGCTGGAACACTCCTTCTGTGGCTGTATGTGGCTGGAACACTCCTCCTGTGGCTGTATGTGGCTGGAGCACTCCTCCTGTGGCTGTATGTGGCTTGACCACACCTCCTTTGGCTGAGTGGGGTTTGGAAAATTGCTATAACATTCCTTGTGAGTCTGTGGGGAGATGGAATTAGCCAGTGTACACACACAATAGGATGTTACAGGACACATGTAACGGGCAGTGTTGACCTCTGAATGGCACTGGTCAGTACAGTAACATGCCACAGAGGAAGTCGGCAAACTGTTCTCACTGTCCTTTCGGAAATTACCTAGTTTTGTATCATTGATAAAATATGTAATTCTATCATCTTTGGTTTTTTTCTTGGCTTTTCCTTTGCCACTTTTTGCTTGTCTACCAGTTTTCAATTGCTGATTGTCATCCATGCCTCTAACCTGCACATTGTTTACTGTGTCTGGATGAGTGTGGGAACAGTTCATTTCTTTGTGAGTCGCAGTTATTTCAACATCATACATTTCACAGCCGCACAGTTCACACTCCCCTACCAGTTTACTCTCATTTGTTTTCAATGCATCTCTTCCACTAATTGTTGCTGTAGATCTGTTGCACCTGGTTACCGAACTAGCTAGCTGGTTGTATGTTGGCGGAGGTTCATAGTCAACACACATGTCTATAATATCTTGGTACGTTGGTAGGTTATATGTCCCTGTTTTGTCAGCAATTTGCACATGTCCATCTTTCTGTGCTGTGAAGTGAACTGTAGATATCTCAGATAGTTGAATTCTGTTGGAAGTTGGATGTCAAACAATTATTTGTTGTATAGTTGTGAAGAAAGCATAAGGTTATTTGTGAGAATATTTAATTACTGAGATGTGTATTGACACACGAACACACTCATATATAGATTATGCCATAACAAAGGAAATGAATATATAAATAAATGAATATATGAATATTTTCAAGGGGATAAGATCTGAGAACACTGATCCATCTTACATTCTGTCCTTCCTACGTACTTTTTTTTAAAACATGTTTTATTCATGCATTTCTCATTAGGTATATTTTCAGTGTCAACAAAAATATATGAAATACATTCAATGAGATGTTTGCAAACATCGATCTGAAGTAACTAATGAAAACTTATTATTATTAGGGTAATAACAGTAAACTAGTGGAACAGATAGGAGAATGCTTAGTAAATGAGGAGTGTTGCATGTCTGGTCTACGGTAGGTAGGTTGTCTACCCTGCATGACTGGTTTGTAGGATTAACACCTCAGGGGCGAGAGTCCCACAGGCATAAATCCTGGAAGCCCCGCAGTAATAAATGAGTCCCAAAGGTTACAGTAACCTGAAGTCCGGACTGTATCTAGATTGTCTATTGAAATAGCTATTTGTTGTGTGGTTGGTATAATCTTGTATTTACTGTACATGTTTGGTTTACAGCTTAACTATTAATTTTGCGTTTTGTATAAAGCTTTTCTCTGGTTTGTGAAATCTTACCTGCGTCTGTGGTTTGTGAAAGCTCACCTGTGTCTGTGGTATGTGAAAAGTCACCTGTGTCTGTGGTATGTGAAAGCTCACCTGTGTCTGTGGTATGTGAAAGCTTACCTGTGACTGTGGTATGTAAAAGCTCACCTGTGTCTGAGGTATGTGAAAGCTCTTCTGTGCTATGTGAAATCTCACCTGCGTCTGTGGTTTCTGAAAGCTCACCTGTAGTATGTGAAAGCTCACCTGTGTATGTGCTATGTGAAATCTCACCTGTGTGGTTTCTGAAAGCTCACCTGTAGTATGTGAAAGCTCACCTGTGTCTGTGGTTTGTGAAATCTCACCTGTGTCTGTGGTATGTGAAAGCTCACCTGTAGTATGTGAAAGCTCACCTGTTTCTGTGGTTTGTCAAAGCTCACCTGTGTCTGTGGTTTCTGAAAGCTCACCTGTGTCTGTGGTATATGAAAGCTCACCTGTGTCTGAGGTATGTGAAAGCTCACCTGTGTCTGTGGTATGTGAAAGCTCACATGTGTCTGTGTTATGTGAAAGCTCACCTGTGTCTGTGTTATGTGAAAGCTCACCTGCAGTATGTGAAAGCTCACCTGTGTCTGTGCTATGTGAAATTTCACCTGTGTCTGTGGTTTCTGAAAGCTCACCTGTAGTATGTGAAAGCTCACCTGTGTCTGTGGTTTCTGAAAGCTCACCTGTATCTGTGGTTTCTGAAAGCTCACCTGTGTCTGTGGTTTCTGAAAGCTCACCTGTGTCTGTGGTATGTGAAAGCTCACCTGTGTCTGTGTTATGTGAAAGCTCACCTGTGTCTGTGGTATGTGAAAGCTCACCTGTGTCTGAGGTATGTGAAAGCTCACCCGTGTCTGTGTTATGTGAAAGCTCACCTGTGTCTGAGGTAAATTAAAGCTCACCTGTGTCTGAGCTAAATTAAAGCTCACCTGTGTCTGAGGTACATTAAAGCTCACCTGTGTCTGAGGTACATTAAAGCTCACCTGTGTCTGAGGTAAATTAAAGCTCACCTGTGTCTGAGGTACATTAAAGCTCACCTGTGTCTGAGGTACATTAAAGCTCAACTGTGTCTGAGGTACATTAAAGCTCAACTGTGTCTGAGGTAAATTAAAGCTCACCTGTGTCTGAGGTACATTAAAGCTCACCTGTGTCTGAGGTACATTAAAGCTCACCTGTGTCTGAGGTACATTAAAGCTCAACTGTGTCTGAGGTACATTAAAGCTCACCAGTGTCTGAGGTACATTAAAGCTCACCTGTGTCTAAGGTACATTAAAGCTCACCTGTGTCTGAGGTACATTAAAGCTCAACTGTGTCTGAGGTACATTAAAGCTCACCAGTGTCTGAGGTACATCAAAGCTCACCTGTGTCTGAGGTACATTAAAGCTCACCTGTGCCTGAGGTACATTAAAGCTCACCTGTGTCTGAGGTACATTAAAGCTCACCTGTGTCTGAGGTACATTAAAGCTCACCTGTGTCTGAGGTACATTAAAGCTCACCTGAGGTAAATCAAAGCTCACCTGTGTCTGAGGTAGCGTCTGGCAGTCAGGTAAATGACAGTAACTGCAACAAGGAACGTAACTAGGGGCAGCAGGGTCACCACGATAATGTCCCTTGTCAGTGAGTCTGTCACAGAAAGCCAACATGGTATCATCATCATCATCATAAACCACTTCTGCCGGTAATTGTACGTGGGGAGAAATAATTTGCGATGGAGTGCACGCTGGCTAATGTCATGCCGTGAAAACGTAGAGTGTCTAAGGTTGTCGATCCATAATTTTCTCAGTTTGCCCCCTTGCTCTTGTAGTTAATCTTCTAAGATGTGCTTTTGATAGTATTTGATCTTGCTGCATTCTAACGAGATGACCAAACCACCTGATCTGTTGTTTCTCGATTAATCTAGTAAAGATGTCATTCCACAGTTTGTCTTATGGTATCATTATTCATTTGATCTCGGATGGTGAGGTTGGCGGCTTTTATGGGGCATCTCATCTCGTAAGTGGCTGGCTGAGGTTCAACCCCAGCAAGACATCACACCCAGCGATAAATACCGGGCTACACGAAATGCTACCATTCGGATGAGGATCACTTGGGACAGGTCCCAGAAACCCTGCTCGACCACTAGGTTGTTATTTTAGAGCCCTCAGCAACAGCCAGGGTGGGGTTTTAAAACAACAAATTGCGTTCGATGTTGGGACACAGAATACACACATTTAATGTCCAGTGGCAATTTAGCTTACATGGGTTTTAGATAGTGTCCACGTTTGGCACTGGTAGCCTAATGTTGGAATTAATATGCTGTTTATAATCTGTCTCTTTGCACTCATAGTTATGCTTGAATGTCTTAATAATGGTGACAATTGGTATGTAAGTGCACTTGCTTTCTGACAACTGGTTTATGTTTCTATGAAATTCCCGAACTTGATTCAGACCGACATGGTGCTACGGTCACGACATGGTGCTACGGTCACGACATGGTGCTACGGTCACGACATGGTGCTACGGTCACAGGGAAATAACCGGATCAATAATAGTTTGTCCATTCTTGAAAATCTTTGAAGACTAATCGCTAGTTGCTTCTTCTTCTTCTCTTCCACCTTGTACCTCATCGAAGTGGGGGGCGGGGGGGGGGGGGAGATGTAATGTTCGTTGATGAGCTTGAACGGGGTATCCTAACAAGAATGCACTGGTACTATCCGCCACAGCGAGCCACACTAAAACGTTACAACGGGTATAGAGCGAGTGGAAGACCTCGGAGAATATGGAGTGATGGCATTAAGAACAGCCTTAAAGAAATGAACATCAGTCTTATTAGTGCTCTTGACAGAGCTCATCAACGAACATTACATCTCCCCCCGACACTTCGATGAGGTACAAGGTGGAAGAGAAGAAGAAGATGATATGACCCGATAGAGCCAATACTTTTTCTTCAGAATGGTTTTAGCTTTGTCATGTCGCAGTAAAAAATTCCGCTCAAAACTAATGCTGTCCTAACACCAGACAAAATTTGGTCCTGAAAGAGTTTCAAATATTGGAATTAGGGCGTGCTTTTGTGTTCGCTGATCATTCTGTGAGTTTGTCCCCTTCGTGCTGCTGCCTACAGATTCATCATTCTATCATTAGATTTACAAATCTCAGTTTGGGCGGCAGATCTCAGGATATCCTGTTCAACCTCCAAACAAATTATAACTGGGGCACCTGTGTGTGCTGCACCAGTCTCGTGTCACCTGTGTGTGCTGCACCAGTCTCGTGTCACCTGTGTGTGCTGCACCAGTCTCCTGTCACCTGTGTGTGCTGCACCAGTCTCGTGTCACCTGTGTGTGCTGCACCAGTCTCGTGTCACCTGTGTGTGCTGCACCAGTCTCCTGTCACCTGTGTGTGCTGCACCAGTCTCGTGTCACCTGTGTGTGCTGCACCAGTCTCCTGTCACCTGTGTGTGCTGCACCAGTCTTGTGTCACCTGTGTGTGCTGCATCAGTCTCCTGTCACCTGTGTGTGCTGCACCAGTCTCATGTCACCTCTGAGTGCTGCACTAGTCTCGTGTCACCTGCAGTCATTAGCGGAGAAGGACCACTTAGTAGAAATATCCGGAGGGTTTTATTAGAAATGCAGGTGGAAGTCTTTCGGCCTCTTCCACTTTCATTCACATCATGTAATTACTTTTTGTGACTAGTCTTTCCCCACACTGATATTCGTTTCCGACATTCCTATATTCTGTCCCCCCCCCCCCAACCCCCTTTTCTGTGCTGGAGTAGAAAAGTGTCGCGATCTCGTCGTCTCTGTCGTCGGCTTCCCTGGAAGATGGACATATTTCTTGTTCTTGTTTAGTCTTTTCACCTCTAACAGCATATCCATCAGCAAACTGAGCGGCTTCTAGATCCAAACTGACACTGTTCACATTGAAATGGCCACCGGTGTTTTCCTTGACGTGACAACGGTGAACTCGGCATTTAGCAAAACTTGGGCGTGTAACTGCGTCAGCCTGGTGAAAAAAGTCGTGTTTCTGTGTGTCTTGATGACTGGGACCTCTCCCTGGGACTTTGCATTTATATTATAGGCATGTGTAACGTGTGTATTTAACATCAAAGCTACAACTGTATGTAGAACAGAGGCGCCGGTACCTTACTAGGGGATTTTGATACTCCTAACAAACACAAATTCCACACCCCCAGTGTGGGTTCCAGGCACCACCCCCTCCCCCCACGTGTGGGTTCCATGCCCCCCCCCTCCCCACCCCTCCCCCATGTGGGTACTAGAGCTCTGTTGTAGGAAAACAAGAGTAGACGCCTTCCTAACAAGCATGTCGTAGTATTCGATTAATTGGGAGCTTCCGTGGAGGTCAGAGTGTATCTGCCCCAGCAGGAAGGAACAACCAACTGCACATAAATAAGCCAGCATAATCAATGTACAGGCACATCTCATGCCCCGGCACAAAGCTCGAGTCTAAATGGACGAACAACCCGGACTTTCCGCCGGAGCTTACAGCCGGTGAACACAGAAAAAGAGGTGCCTAGACTAATCATTTCTAAATATAATACCCAGATTATATTTAATACAGTCTGTCTTTAGTACTATGACTATATTTGCACATGCATTGAATAGAATGGTAATCTGTGTGTATATTACTGCGACTATACATCTGATATACTTACACTGAGCAAGCAGGTCGGTAAGTGTATCGGCACTGTGGCACTCACTCTCGTCGCCATCATCATCTTTGCCACAGTTGGGATGACCATCACAGACCACGTGACGCATGACGCAGTCTGACGCGCGTCTGCAGAGGTACTGTGTTGGCAGGCAGGTGCCGGCAGACGTAGTAGCTGTGACCAGATATGCCACTTGAAAAACCAGCCATTTTTTAAAGATACAGCTACATATTCTTATTTGGGAAAAAACTGTTGGAAAATATACTAATAATTTAATAACTGGAATATCCTTTCGCTATAATCTACATGGCAAAGCAAATAGGGGAAGGAACATACAGACAGCACATAAATACACACACAGACTGCATATGCACACGCAGACAGTACACGTACATGCAGAAGTCACACCCAAACAGGCTGGGACTAGGTCCAGACTTGAAGTGTTTCCTGAATACGTTTTAGACATTTCACCGTGAACAGACTACAGCCCACCAGCGGCCATTGACATAACTGGGTTAGTTACATTAAAATCTCCCCCACGTTACACACTAGCTCGCTTCTGATTGGTCGACCTCCAGTCACCCGACCTTTTCACACTGCTAGGGGAGTTTTCGACAATGCGTTGATATCCCGTGTTGTACACAAAAACATTTAAAAACTGGGTCTAACCCATACCCCCCCCCCCTCCTCTCACCTTTAGAGAGTGCTGCAACCTATGTCCCAGGCATTCTTTTTTTTGTGTGTGTGTGGAAAAAAACCGTAAATGCCAGACAAGCCAGAAAGCAAACAACATAGCCGTAACCCCGCCCCCCCCCCTCACCCCCCCCCCCCCCCCCCCCCCCGACAGCAGATGAGTCTAAAAAAATCTATCAGTGGAACGTGACCTAGTTCGGCTGGGCAGATTATAGTGGATCTTACCCATAAATGTACAATCATACACACAACCCACCAGTGGCCGGCGACATAAATGTACAATCATACACACAACCCACCAGTGGCCGGCGACATAAATGTACAATCATACACACAACCCACCAGTGGCCCGGTGATGATAAAATGTACAATCATAACACACAAACCAACCATGGACCGGTGACGGTGACATAAATGTACAATCATACACACAACCCACCAGTTGCCGGTGATATAAATGTACAATCATACACACAACCTACCAGTGGCCGGGTACATAAATGTACAATCATACACACAACCCACCAGTGGCCGGTGACATAAATGTACAATCATACACACAACCCACCAGTGGCCGGGTACATAAATGTACAATCATACACACAACCTACCAGTGGCCGGGTACATAAATGTACAATCATACACACAACCCACCCTGACACCTACAGAAACTACTGACCTTGAACTGCTGTAATGATCAACTGAAAGCCTGGAGTTGCTCGTGTCGGTTTGCCAAGGTAATCGACCTTCAACTTGTTGCTGGAAGTCTTATAATCCTTCACCTTGCTGCCTGGATAAGATAAATAGCCATGTTTCTTCAGTGAGAATACAGTCCACAAATGTAACCGAGTGCTGCCTGAGTAAGATCAGTGGTCATGTTTTTTTCAGTTATAGTACAGAGCACAAGTATAACCGAGTGCTGCTTCCAGAAACAGGTTAAACTTAGTTAACCTGCCCCCCCCCCCCTCCCCTTAAAATTGACACAGACAAGTAACAATTCATAGGAACTACCTACACGGGATTACATGCTGCTTGGTAACCGTTGGATGGTGCCCTACTCAAGGTCGTCTTCAATATGTAACACAAGACGGCCTTGACCCAGTATATCTGTTCCAAACGGGTGAGCGGGGTTTGTAGGATTTGTACCTGTTTTATTCTCATACTTGAGGTCTTAATCCTGCAGACTGAGCCTCGAGAGGCAGGGGGTAAGAAGTGTTGGTGTTGTGGGGAGTGGTCCCCCCCCCCCCCTTCCCCTTACTTCACCCTAGGTCTAGTGAATATCTGTTCACGAAAGGAGCGTGCATTGCGGTGTCAGCCTCTTGACCTAGCAAAACCTCTCTTACCTCAAGACCATTGTGCGTGGCGAAGAGTCACAGCCTCCCCGAGGTAGTCCTGGTAACTGGGGGTGCGAATCCCCAGGCAAAACACAATGGATCTAGAGAAGCAAACCTCGATAATAAACCCGGTGCACCACACCGTACTGCCCCCTGTGGGAGGGAAGGAGCCAGAGGTGTGCTGAACAGTCTTAGGAATGGAAACAAGTATGCTAACCCCCCTGAATACCGGAAACTATCGTGAAAGCACAGGGACTCAGGACGTGACGATCCAGTTGCCCCAACTACTCATGCTTAGACCATGCTTAGAGCCACGAAGAGCTCAGCGAAACCTGCAGGCAATCTGGTGGCGGGGAATGAGCACACTGTGAGCCCCACCTTAGCTACGTGTTAAAGGGGAAGGCAGAAACACAACCCATATTTCCTTTAGAACTGGTACAGGCCACTTCTAGCTGCTGCCCGGGGAAGTAGGTAATCCATAGACACCCCAGCACCACAATGCCATAGATATATGCAGACTGTGTCTAATCAGATATGGGGAGAGAGAGGCGAGGTGGGGGGGGGGGGGAGTGTGTGATAAGTGTCCGTTATGCCAATGACTGTATTCGTTTTGCTGCTTGCGATTTATATGTGTGTACGCAGGAAGTGAATGATACAGGTATTGATGTGAATTAGTGTGAACAGGGCGCAATGGACCCTGACGCACGGAGGCGACACACCATAAAGGAATCTGGAGAAATAGATTTCAGACAGCGTGAGAGCTGGGCTTTGAGAGCAAGTATGAGAACTACATTCAAGAGTAACAGTGGCCCTGAAACAATGTTCTCTACTTGTCGACAACTTTATCAGTGCGAGCAGGTCGTTGCTAGCCACGCCCGCCGTCGCCATGGCTATGGTTGCCATGCCCCTCCCCCCTCCGTTAAAGTACAATGTAAAACATGGACCGTGGATAAGTTGCCAGTTTGTCTTGCTTGTAGCAGTCTCCAACATACGTGTACTCGTCTAATCATGGCAAAAGTAAACATTAGGCAATACACTGGATTCAAGATTTTTGAAAATGTAAAAACAAAATACTGATGAATAGTATCTCTAACTATTTGGTTAAAGTCGATGTTACAACTGTATTGGTACATACACATACCTGGGATGTCAGATATGGAAAGTGGTCTATCTAGCCTGCCATACAGTCCCTTGATTGGCGTCAGGCGTGTGTTGCTTGGGCTTCCCTCATAAAGCTGCAGTCTGAGAATGACACCACAGAATCATAACTTACTTACGTCCTTTTTAGGACGTAATTTTTTGTTAATTGAAGCCCCACTCTGGCTTTTGCCAGGGGCCGCAATATAGGCAGGCCATAAAAATGGCCAAATGTCTGAACGCGGTTTCTGGGACCTCTCCACGGCGATCCTCATCCACATGGTGGCACGTTGTGTCATCGGGTGTTTATCGCTTGTGTGATGTCCTAGTGGGGTAGAAAGTCACTCACTCACTCATGACACCACAGATGGCGCTAACATAACCAGGATCACCGGGCAGAGACATAAATGTGGCGGCAAAAATGCCATAAGCAGATATTAGTCTGCCTACACCGGTGGTGTAGCGGCTACATGCTCGCCTTCCGACCAGAAAGTATTCAGTTCAAATCAATCATGGCTCCCAGGTAAAGTCCTGGGAGGTAAAGCCGGACGGCACGGCGTTGACCCCAGTATCCACCGAATGTGACTGGTCTATACAAATATGAGCCTAGCATCACATGACGAAGCCTCGCGTGACCAGGTTCATCTGGTGACTTAATCCAAGTGCAGCAGAAGCCCTCAAACAACTGACACCAAAGCCTCCTCTCTGTTGTTTTCTACAGCACCACCTTCTTCTCACGACTACCTCCTTCTTCTCACCACCACCTTCTTCTTCTCACCACCACCTTCTTCTTCTCACCACTACCTTCTTCTTCTCACCACTACCTTCTTCTTCTCACCATTACCTTCTTTTTCTCACCACTACCTTCTTCTTCTCACCACCACCTTCTTCTTCTCACCACCACCTTCTTCTTCTCACCACCACCTTCTTCTTCTCACCACTACCTTCTTCTTCTCACCTCTACCTTCTTCTTCTCACCATTACCTTCTTCTTCTCACTACTACCTTCTTCTTCTCACCACTACCTTCTTCTTCTCACCACTACCTTCTTCTTCTCACCGTTACCTTCTTCTTCTCACCACTACCTTCTTCTTCTCACCACTACCTTCTTCTTCTCACCACTACCTTCTTCTCTTTTCACCACTACCTTCTTCTTCTCACCACTACCTTCTTCTTCTCACCACTACCTTCTTCTTCTTACCACTACCTTCTTCTTCTCACCACTACCTTCTTCTTCTCACCACTACCTTCTTCTTCTCACCACTATATCATTGATACTTATCTGTAATCTCTGTTATGCATGTATTAGGCATCACTTTATTGCTTTAGTCAAGTTGACTCCAGATTAAGGGTTTTCTACTTATTCTGTTTCAAAACTCGTATTCTCAAACATTAACAAATATCTCGAAAACTCCTGTACAGATCAACTCCAATTTATGCGAGTGACCTCAGATTTCCTGTTCTTCAGTCAGTCAGTCAATCAGTCAGTCAGTCAGTCAGTCAGTCAGTCAGTCAGTCAGTCAGTCAGTCAGTCAGTCAGTCAGTCAGTCAGTCAGTCAGTCAGTCAGTAGCATATCCTTTGCAGAACTTTGCTCCCATAACAGGCCTCCGGAAAATTTCTTGATCACAAGCAAGATGTCCCGCCTCCGATACATCTATCCGGATATTATCCACGACACCCGGCAAGAATCCTTCCGATTTTATCATTTACCATTGCACAGGCGCTTCCGTTTTCTTAAAGCGGCTAATTTCTTTGATCTTTATTTGACTAACAATTTGTGTAAAAATACAATATTGAGTATCTGACACACTCCTGGAGAGAGTTTGGAAACCACGTCACAGGTGTAGCCAGGCATGGTATTTGTTTTGATAATCTATCCAGCCTGCAAGAAAAATTCACCAGTTACAAGAGACTAATCCTGGAGATGATCACCTGAGCGATTTGATGTTTGAAATCTTGCTGATTGTTCGCTTTGAATCGGTATCTGTTTTTCATATTTAAAAAAAAAAATAAGCAAAATGAAAACTACATTTTTTTTTCTTTCAAAATTCCTATCAAGGCACTATTATGTCTCCCTTCCAAATTTCACAACTTCTACCAAACGGTTATGGATTGTTAAAGTTTAAATGTCAACTACTACTACTTCTGATGATGCTGCTGTTGCTGCTGCTGCTACTACTACTACAGAGGTTCTGTTAGTCTGTCATCAAGACTAAGATCTTCTGATCTCAGCGTGTCAGATTTTTCAGGTAGCAGCGCGGGGTGCGTCAACGGCATGCAGACACGCAGGTTTCTTCCTGTGCCTTCCTTCCACAACGGCACGCACACACGCAGCTTTCTTCCTGTGCCTTCCTTCCACAACGGCACGCACACACGCAGCTTTCTTCCTGTGCCTTCCTTCCACAACGGCACGCACACACGCAGCTTTCTTCCTGTGCCTTCCTTCCACAACGGCACGCACACACGCAGCTTTCTTCCTGTGCCTTCGTTCCTCAACGGCATGCAGACACGCAGCTTGCTTCCTGTGCCTTCGAGTTCGCCCTAATGCCCAGACAGTTCAGGGACGGTCAGAGGCAGCTGAGACACGCTTTCTATGACGAATGTTGCAAATACCACACATTTATGATTAATTGTAGGAATTACGCTACGTATCCAAGTTTTTTTTTTTTTTTTTTTAACTTTTACCGTAAAACTCTGCCGGATATGTTCGTCCATGTCTTGACTTTAGTCTTGTTCGGAACGTAAGTTTTGCATGCCCATCCATTTGACAGGTTTTGCTTTTTTGTATGCAGACTGATGGTTACTCGCCTCAAGTAGATCTTCAAAGAAAATACCCCTAATTAGTTGACTGTTACGAAACGCTTGTTAGGGTGAAAGTAGATTTAATAACCCCATCCCCACCCCACCCCCTCAATCGTGGCCCATAGCCCACACAGGGAGTCGCGAGTTTATGTCAAAGTAATAATTACCTCCAGGGATGCCCCTACCTGTCTGAATGATCTGAAACAGGTGAGATGCCCAACCGTTGAACATGCACCAGGATCCTGCTGTCTCTCGGGGCTAGGATGTCGACATCACAATGCAGGAATTCCCCGCCACGTCCATGGCCCAGACTGTCCGGCGGTGTCAGCTCTAGCAGCAGGCTGGCCTCTATGGAGACCACCATGCTGCAATGGTTGGTCATGTAGATGGACCGGTAGCCCGCCTTGACCGGCACACCTGTGGATGGTCAACGACAAAGACAAATGAGTGATCTCAAGTGGTCAGTTGCCTCTTAGCTCCAATCTGCCAATTCTGTTCTCAGATCCGGTGACTACCTAAAGGTCATTTAGCTGGCAGAACCAGGTTTTTGCTGGGCTGGGCCTTAGGGCGAACACAGCTGAAGTCGAGTGGCTCGGATGCTTACTTGTCGGTCCAGTGTTCAAATCTACATTGAGTCGTCAATTGTTTTATTATTATGAAAACATCGAGCGGAACTTCTTGGTAGGCCTTGCCAAAATATTCAATATGAAATGTTCTGGAAAGTAAAGGCAGTCGACTTGATATTAATGAAATTCTCAATTCAGTATCGATTTCTCATAAAAACACTGTGTGTTTGATTCCCTGGACATTGCTAGTAATATGCTAATGTGATCTTGTGGCCAATTTTGTGACACAATTTCTTTGGATTTAGTACTTAGAGGAAGACAAAGGGCAGAGAAGGAAGAACAACAACAAACAAAAAGTATTCTTCTTGTTCGTGTTCAGTGACTGTAAAGTCCGTTCTGGATGGCAAGCCAACGGAACAAATCCGCCTTTTTAGCCTTTAAAGAAACCATAACTGGAACACCCATATCGGCTGCCCTAACATAATGCATGTGTAGTTCTGTGCTGGTGACTACAGACCAATGAGCTCAGAATGAATCTGTCTCTCTGCCACTGTGAGTTCTCTTGTGTGCCTACGGTGGCAAAACGAACAAAATGTTTAAACTAAATGATTGCCTTTATCTCAGACACTGAATAGCGTTATCCATGCTGGTGTCCTAGCAACCGACCGGAAGTGCACATTTGTGGCCGCCATTGTAGCTTGTCATAACCGATATGTCGTCACTTCCTGTAATGTGTAATCTGTTATTTAAAAACTGGAGTTATGTCCCATGCTCCAGGGCTTCTCATTCTACACAAGTGGTCACTAGTTTTTTTAAAGCAGCTTAATTCATCGCCTATCAGGCAGTTGAACTCAGACTTTGAAGACAAACAAATAATAAGTCTTACCACATTCTTATAAGAGATCGTGGCCATCAAACATGACGTCGCATTTCTTCTTCTTCTTCTTCTTCTTCTTCTTCTTCTTCTTCTTCTTCTTCTTCTTCTTCTTCTTCTTCTTCTACTTCTTCTTCTTCTTCTTCTTCTTCTTCTTCTTCTTCTTCTTCTTCTTCTTCTTCTTCTTCTTCTTCTTCTTCTTCTTCTTCTTCTTCTTCTTCTTCTTCTTCTTCTTCTTCTTCTTCTTCTTCTTCTTCTTCTTCTTCTTCTTCTTCTTCTTCTTCGTCTTCTTCGTTTTCCTTTTCTTCTTCTTCGCGCTGACCAGCTGTCAATTTATGGGAAAAGGTTCGATGTTGTTCCAGAACAGTGTTCACCTAATGGGCCGCGGACCACAGGTGGGCTATGGAAATGTTTTTGTGGGCCGCAGACGACAGGTGGGCAGTGGAAAGGTTGGTGTGGGCCGCGGACCACAGGTAGGCAGTGGAAAGGTTGGTGTGGGCCGTAAAAACAAATGCTGCCTGGTTATGTCATGTTGCGGAGTAGGTAGTTTGTCTGGTCCACTGTTGCAGCATGTAGGATTATTACCTCAAGGTGAATCTAACATCTGATTTAACCAAAAACCACCACCACCACCACAACAACAACAACAACAATAACAACAACAACAAACTGCTGGCTACTTTTGTTTTTGTTTCTGTTTTTAGTTATCTATCAGATGGTTGGCTAAACAATCTACCCCCCCCCCCCCCCCACCCACCCCATCCCCCACCCCTCCCCCTCCTCCATTTGTGTGAGTAAAAATACTGAGGAATAATGTTGAAGAACATTGAGTTATGCGTGCATACACGTTTTACAGATGTGGCTTTTTTATGCAGTTTATTTCCTCGCCTATCAGGCAGATGAACACAGACGTCGAAGAAAAAGCCAATAACTGTGCGAATCTAACGACATGCTTATTGGGAATAGTGGGTCCCGACCACCCCACCCCCCCCCCCATCCCCACGACAATGGGGCCCCAGGGTCCACACGGTGAGTATCGAAGTGCAACCAGCGATGCTCGGATGATGACGTCAGTAAACAACAGCGGAGACCGGAGAATATGTAAAACATTTTCAGTATTGGCAACATGGAGTAGAAACAATGTCTACAAATAATAGGGAACATTCCTCCTTCTTTTCCTACGCCTTCCCGTCATCTGAACTTTATATGTGTGTGTGTGTGTGTGTGTGTGTGTGTGTGTGTGTGTGTGTGTGTGTGTGTGTGTGTGTGTGTGTGTGTGTGTTCTCGCCAGTGAACTTATATAACGTGTAACTTCCTGCAGCGAAAAATTCTAAAGACATTCATACTTCCAACAAATTATCCACATATTTTTATTGCAGCCACGCTTGATAAAAGCCTGCTATTATTGCAACCATTTGTGTAAGACATAACTGGCCCACTCATCAATCTGTCTGCACAGCTCTTGATTTTCTAATTCCCCAGAAATTCAATGCCGACCGTTAACCTGTCTTTCTAAGAAGCAGCGCTCCCTCCTGGCACCCTGGCAACACAGTTCGCATTTTTGACAGGGAGCAAATACTCTCGCGTCTGCCAAAACATTCTCTGCGGCAACATTATTAACCCTTCTCAGAGAAAGGTCAAATCAGGCTCCTTTCAAGCTCTGACCTCGGCTCCAACGTCTAACCTCAATCTCATTGGGGCGGGGGGGGGGGGGGGGGGGGGGTTATTGGGGTGAGAAGAAGTCCCCACCGGAAGTTTGGCATTCAGCCATTTTGAAAAAAATGAAGTAGCCAATCACAGGAGTGCACAAATTAATGCGCGCAACACTCAAGTTTTCACCATTGGTGGCAGTAAGATGGATGAACTTTGTCTGCAGAAAATGGTTAGAAAACTGCGAGATTAACAGAAACACTAACACATCATGTTTTTATGTTCAGAAGATTATCTATCATCTGATGCTAGCTAAAAAGTCCAAAACAAATCAAGCAAGTATGTGAGAATTATTCAGATTTCGAAAAAAATAAGCGTGGCTGCTGTAAAAATGTTATACAAATATGGCGGTAACAGAGCCAGAGGTTGATCGCGCAGAAGATGGACCGCAAAAATATCAGAGACACTGATAGGTATTTTATACGGAGCGAACAGAAGAGCCCGTTCCAGGGATCTCTTCCTGCCCTGGCGTCGCGAGGGATTCCAGGAGTAGAGAACAGAAGATGAAGAAGAAGTAGTAAAGAGGTAAGAAAAATCACAGATGATCTGCGATGATGCCGTTGATAGCAATGTCAGTTCACACTGAATACAATGATACGGGTACGATATCAGCTAGATGTGAAGAGCTGAAGTGACGTAGTCCATTCCTGATGACATCCACTGGGGCAACACCGTGGAGAAGCTCCTACCTGATCATTACAGATCTCTCTCTCTCTCTCTCTCTCTCTCTCTCTCTCTCTCTCTCTCTCTCTCTCTCTCTCTTTCTCTCTCTCTCTCTCTCTTTCTCTTTTTTTCTCTCTCTCTCTCACTCATACACACACACATTGCTATTGCATCTCTCTCTCTCTCTCTCTCTCTCTCTCTCTCTCTCTCTCTCTTGTGTCGCTGTCCTTCTCTTCCCCTTTCTTTCTCGCCACCAGTGCAACCCCCCCCCCCCCGACCCCCCTCCTCCAATTCTAAATTTTGTTTGCAACAAAAGTCACGTGTTCTCAGCGCAAGAGTGCTGTTTCAATGAACTAATATGTTTGAGTCCAAGTTACAGCAGGACAGGCAGTCTTGGTTTAGCCAGATCCACGTGACAAGGATGCAGGTGGAGGCAATCAACACAGCACCGAAGAGGACAGCTGGAAAAAGCACTACCTGAAGAATCTTAGTGCCTGTTTCTCAGTCAGTACTGTTGAAGATTCAGAATGGACAAATGTCGCATGAGTGGATACCCCGCACATCCGCAGTACAGGGACTCGCGTAAATGTACTGTCCGGGACATGTAGCCGGGCACAGAACAGAACCAGTTGACTGTTTGGGTACAAAAGCAAAGCAGCAAGACGATTCTTATTGGATCACGGCAGATATTCTGAAAACCATTAAATAAGAAATCCACAAGGGAGATGCGGGAGTTCGGTGAAACAACACGCGTAAGGCTGCAACAACTGGAAGTATGTGTCGATATTACGTAAAAGAGGAAGTATGCGACCGGGAGACGAAGCATCTACGGGTATGCCTGGTGTGCTATGATGTCAGCAATCAACTCAACACTGACATCTACACAAGCAAACTAATTCTGACACTGACGGAGACTGACATTCTACACAAGCAAACTAAATCTGACGCTGACGGAGACTGACATTCTACACAAGTAAACTAAATCTGACACTGGCGGAGACTGACATTCTACACAAGTAAACTAAATCTGACACTGGCGGAGACTGACATTCTACACAAGTAAACTAAATCTGACACTGGCGGATACTGACATTCTACACAAGTAAACTAAATCTGACACTGGCGGAGACTGACATTCTATACAAGTAAACTAAATCTGACACTGATGGAGACTGACATTCTACACAAATAAACTAAATCTGACACTGATGGAGACTGACATTCTACACAAATAAACTAATTCTGACACTAACGGAGACTGACACTCTACACAAGTAAACTAAATCTGACACTGACGGAGACTGACATTCTACACAAGCAAACTAAATCTGACGCTGACGGAGACTGACATTCTACACAAGCAAACTAAATCTGACGCTGACGGAGACTGACATTCTACACAAGCAAACTAATTCTGACGCTGACGAAGACTGACATTCTACACAAGTAAACTAAATCTGACGCTGGCGGAGACTGACATTCTACACAAGTAAACTAAATCTGACACTGGCGGAGACTGACATTCTACACAAGTAAACTAAATCTGACACTGGCGGAGACTGACATTCTATACAAGTAAACTAAATCTGACACTGATGGAGACTGACATTCTACACAAATAAACTAAATCTGACACTGATGGAGACTGACATTCTACACAAATAAACTAATTCTGACACTAACGGAGACTGACACTCTACACAAGTAAACTAAATCTGACACTGACGGAGACTGACATTCTACACAAGCAAACAAAATGTAAAACTGACGAAGACTGACATTCTACAGAAACTAACAGTTAACGTAGCCAGTGAGAAGACGATTGATTGCCTTGGAAAGTAAAAGTGTTCAACCAGACACTGACATAAGTCGTGGAATACTGACACGCCTTAAAGATATGACTATATATCATATGGTCAACAGAAGTAGAGCTTTGAGTTGAAGCTTCTGGTTTTCTGTAAGCATATGGTAATGTCCTGTTGTTTGAGCACCTGCAATACTGAAACATCCACGTGTGCTCATAGTTTGCCCTTGTCCCCAACCCGAGAATGTAAAAACTGGTATCCGCTTTTATTTCAGATTTTAACATGTTTCAGTTGTTGAGGATAAAAACATTTAAAGAAAGCAGGATAAAAACAGCCGGAGAAGAATTTCAAGATGTACGCGATTTTTCCAGTAAGTTTAAGTGCTGACTCCGCGGAGAAATTTGCGAAGAAAAACGAGAGAAGAAAAGCAATCAATTCTCAAGCATAACATGTTGCGTCCATTTGGCAACTTCCGGTAGCTACAAAAGCCCTAGCGACCTGGCTTTGAGATCTAGTGGTTCAGCTTAAGGGCCCGATGCTGTCAGACGCGAGCGGTTAGCCGGATCGATGCTGCCAGGGTGAAATACCAGCCAATATCAGCCAATCATCGATGGGCGAGAGCCTAACCCAGAACGGTACCGGAAGCCGATTGAATGGGCTCTTAGCTGTTAATCGCGGAACCTTGCTAGTGGCGCGGTCGTGTGCGACTGGCGACGATCATGGGATTGTGGTGTGTAGCAATGGACTAGTAATTAATGTCGACGACTAATCATTGATTAATACAGTGTGTCTGCGATAGACTGATCGACAAAGTCGCTCTCAATCAGACAAGTAATGCGTCAACATAAGAGACCAGTCATCCAACGTGAATATAAAAGTTGACTTCCAACACGCTGATGCCCAACTAACGTTGTTTTAAAGTTACATTCTAAAATGGCAGTAATAAAGCTACATTTATGTAAAACATTGCAACACTGTAGTGACTTGCCATTTTAAAAGTTAATAAAAGGAAAAGATTAGTTAGTTAGTTAGTTAGTTAGTTAGTTAGTTAGTTAGTTAGTTAGTTAGTTAGTTAGTTAGTTAGTTAGTTAGTTAGTTAGTTAGTTAGTTAGTTAGTTAGTTAGTTAGTTAGTTAGTTAGTCGACAGATTATCCTCATTGCACGTCGAACCACTCAGGACATAACTGCTCGGATCCCCTCCTCAGTAAAACCCGCAGCGTGTAGCGGCTAACGACACCAGTTCTGTGTTGGTTTATTATTCTTCTTTAACTAACCACGTAGTGTTCTAGTTTGGCGACAACCCGTTTAACATGTTCTTCTTGCAGTCTCACCATGGTTGCCGATTCACAGTTCTCAGTTGGTTCACGTAACTCTCTTATAGCATTCAGTATATCAGCCTAGTCCATGGCTTGTCCGGCTTTCACAGTAGCCTCACCTGCAAGCCTATCAGCTTGCTCATTTCCTTGTACTCCAACATATCCTGGAAAGTAAATGAAACTAATCCTTGTCAGCCGTGAATTCTGTAGATCCACCAACCACCGACTTTGGACCCTGCCCTTCTCTATGTTCCTGAGCATACTCATCGAGTCACCGAGAAAGCGTGCCCCTGTGTGTGGTCAGTGATTACAGTGATTGCAAAGATTACTTACAAAATGATAGTCGTTCAGAAACCTTAATATAAAGCAACTTTAAAACTGTAGTAGTTTTAATAACTATAAATGTTACCATTTTTAATTATTAGCAATTTAACAATAAAATAAACTTCTTAAATTGCAGTAATTTGCTGACGTTAATATAACAAAGAATTTTAAAATAATTTTTAACGATACTAAATTATCTAATGACTATTAGTATCTCCAAAACAAAACCCATGGTGATCTCAAAAGAGGAAAAGAAACGCCAGATCTCGATGGGAGAGTGTCTGACAGTATTGTGTGTGACAGGTTAACCAGTTCAAATACCTTGGAGTTTTATTAGACAGAAATGGAGGCTTTAAGACCGAGCTGGCTACAGGAAAAACAGCAGCGCGGAGACTCTTCCAGGCCATAAACTGTACCAAATCTAGCTAGGGCCACACATCACACAGTCACCACACCTAACTGCAGCCACACATCACACAGTCACCACACCTAACTATGGTCACACATCACACAGTCACCACACCTAACTGCAGCCACACATCACACAGTCACCACACCTAACTGCAGCCACACATCACACAGTCACCACACCTAACTACTTCCGGTTAAAATGGACGCTAGACAGCGGCGCTGTTCGGAGCAGAGGCAAATTTTTTGCTTCTGCCGGACGGTGGCCGAAGTATTTTTGCTCCATTTGTAGACTGGATATAGTTTCGTCGCCCAGCTTTTGAGTTGAATGCATGGCGTGACCCTGTGAGCTGCGGATTGCATTTGGAATGTCTTTTTTCGACTGTGACCAGCGTGGTGTGAATTGTAGATTCAGAAAATGGCGCGATGCCTGTCGTGCAATGCTGGCGGGGCCCGTATTAAAATTGATCGCGCGGGCAACTGCTGATTTGTTGGCGACAAGTTCTGCTATTATCAATGATGAACTGCATTTCTAATGTTGGACTGTTTGTGTTAGCACTTCGGATGGCTACCATATGCTTTAATGCGAGTGTATGCTAGATATGCTGAGACAGCAGTCTGTCAATTTTTCCACAAGGGACTGTGATAGACATTCTGAGTGTTTTTCGCTGGCACAGGAGCGGAGCAAAGATGGGGCTACCCGTTTGCTATGAAGCTGAAACTAAGACTACCAGACTACCAGACTACCTAACTACTAGGGCTGTACCGAATAGTGATTTTCACTATTCGGCCGAACACGAATAGCTGGACCAACTATTCGGCCGAATACGAATACGAATAGTGATTCATCATCATCATCAGGTGCATTGTCGACTGGCATGGGCGATTAGGCCTTGCCACAATCTCAGATCTCCTGCAGCATGTTCGTGTGCAGACACACCTCCATGCCATGCAACAAGACTGTCAATCATCTTCTCTCGTTGTCTTCCTCTATCCCTCCTTCCACAGATCTTTCCAGTGGTCACCACATGTTCCATTTTCCCTTATCTTATAACATGGCCGAAAAATGATGACTGTCTCCTTCTGATGTCTGTGAGTAGTTGCCTTCGGGCTGCCGGATTTTTAAAAACCTTTTGATTGCTTTTTTCTGGCTGTCCAAGGTATTTTAAGCATTGTTCTGTACAACCACATCTCTGAGGCCTCAAGAAATTGTTTGGCCTGGCTACCGATTGTCCAGGACTCACAGCAATATGTTAAAACTGGATGTGTATAGCAAGCAAGAAAGCATTAGCTTTAAAAAAAAACACACACAATCGTTCCATGTTGTCAGCATTAAGGCAGCTTCTTGTCTCACTGAACGTATTTCCAGCTGTACTAAATAGACGTTTACTTGGTACGCTCGTAGGTTGTGCACAAAGTAACGCTTGACAGTATGAACCAAGGTGGGAAATCTTGATATGTTCATTTTCCACCAGTCCAGAAACGGGTGTAAGGTAACCACTATTCGTATTCGGCCCGACCGCAACTATTAGGCCGAATACTGAATAGTTATTAACATCACACAGTCACTATACCTAACTACGGCCAGACATCATACAGTCACCACACCTAACTACGGCCAGACATCACACAGTCACCATACCTAACTACGGCCAGAAATCATACAGTCACCACACCTAACTACGGCCAGACATCACACAGTCACCATACCTAACTACACCCAGACATCACACAGTCACCACACCTAACTACGGCCAGACATAATACAGTCACCACACCTAACTACGGCCAGACATCACACAGTCACCATACCTAACTACACCCAGACATCACACAGTCACCACACCTAACTACGGCCAGACATCATACAGTCACCACACCTAACTACGGCCAGACATCACACAGTCACCACACCTAACTACGGCCAGACATCACACAGTCACCATAACTAACTATGGCCAGACATCACACAGTCACTATACCTAACTACGGCCAGATATCACACAGTCACCACACCTAACTACGGCCAGACATCACACAGTCACCACACCTAACTACGGCCAGACATCATACAGTCACCACACCTAACTACGGCCAGATATCACACAGTCACCACACCTAACTACGGCCATACATCATACAGTCACCACACCTAACTACGGCCAGACATCATACAGTCACCACACCTAACTACGGCCATACATCACACAGTCACCATACCTAACTACACCCAGACATCACACAGTCACCACACCTAACTACGGCCAGACATCATACAGTCACCACACCTAACTACGGCCAGACATCATACAGTCACCACACCTAACTACGGCCAGACATCACACAGTCACCACACCTAACTACGGCCAGACATCATACAGTCACCACACCTAACTACGGCCAGATATCACACAGTCACCACACCTAACTACGGCCATACATCATACAGTCACCATACCTAACTACGGCCAGACATCACACAGTCACCATACCTAACTACGGCCAGACATCACACAGTCACCATACCTAATTACGGCCCCACCCCCGCCACCCCGCCAACCCTCACCCATTTTCAAGTTAATAACATCATCATTACGGAGAGTCCCCACCCCCAGACTATTTACAAAAGAGGCCAAGTGTCAATGTTCTTTAGCTTTCTGCAATGATTCTGTTCTTTTTAACTCTGGCTCCAGTCACTTGCAGACTCCTTTCACGCACCGACATCAACACCACGAGTAAAAATGTGCGACAGGGAACGATGCAATGCGGTTTCACTCTTTATTCTCCACTCGCTGTTTCTTTAGCCGGTACATGGTGAGGTCACATGTCTAGGTACTGATATCTAAGATCAGTTCAAACTAATGTCAAGATTACCTTCACCGATGGAAAAACACAGCCGACCATTCCACAATTACAACCGAACAAAAACAACTATTTTTCATGACGGCGACGAACACAATCAGCTGGCCGACGATTTTCCGTCAGTCTTTGCTTCTTGGCCAAGTAGGAGTTAAAAACTTTGCAGACATATCAGACGCACAAAGGGTACAACAAATACTTCTCCGTTCTCCGTGCATTCAGTTTCTTGGCCCAAACGAGACTACCCACGTGCTCTTTCTAAGGCATTATATAATCTTTTAACGCCCACATTTTAATTATGCCCCATACGACTTTTTCGTGTTCTCCAAATCACACGGGTTTCATTTGGCCAACATTTTCTCCGTGCATCTTGACTTTGCACTCGTTACATTTAAATATCTCATACATATTTATTACCTGACGTCATTCTTTTTGTAACATAACTTATCAAGGAGAAAATGGTTCAATACACCATCTACGGAAGTATTTCTGAAATATAATTCACATGTTTTCAAATCTATTATTAGATTTACTGCCATAATACACATTATAAGTATAATTAATATTGCTAAACACTTCAACGAGGCTTAAGTGACTTTGTGCTTAGCTCCATTGATAGTCGTCAGGGGCTGAGCCCATTAACACTTCCCCAAAGCCTTTTCCAGATGTCTTTGTGGCGGCGCCCCTGAAATACACACCGGCGCGCACATATACAAGCGTGTTTGCCCGCTGGAGAAGCCACTAATAGAAATATCGTGTTTGAAAGTGAGCCGACTGGAGAAGGAGTCCCTCGGCGGAATTATTGAACACAGTTTCTCCATCATCTAGTGCCAGCCTCCTTCTGGACACCAACATTAACGATGCCATGGTATCCTGTCTGTTTGTACAATGATTGTTGGCTGTAATCGTTACACTGAATCAGTTTTAAGCGGCTCGTTATGTTTATTGCCATATTTGTTGTGAGAACAGAGAAAGGCAAGTGTTGAATTACAGAACTTTAATGGAGTCTCTGAATGTTTGGCTGTAGGTGGATAACCTCAAGTTTGTGGCTGCAGCTGTAGACAACAGTGAACCCTCAAGTTTGTGGCTGCAGCTGTCTGTAGACGTCAGTGAACCCTCAAGTTTGTGGTTGCAGCTGGCAGTAGACATCAGTGAACCCTCAAGTTTGTGGCTGCAGCTGGCAGTAGACAACAGTGAACCCTCAAGTTTGTGGTTGCAGCTGGCAGTAGACATCAGTGAACCCTCAAGTTTGTGGTTGCAGCTGGCAGTAGACATCAGTGAACCCTCAAGTTTGTGGCTGCAGCTGTAGACTTCAGTGAACCCTCAAGTTTGTGGTTGCAGCTGTAGACATCAGTGAACCCTCAAGTTTGTGGTTGCAGCTGTCTGTAGACATCAGTGAACCCTCAAGTTTGTGGCTGCAGCTGGCTGTAGACATCAGTGAACCCTCAAGTTTGTGGCTGCAGCTGGCAGTAGACATCAGTGAACCCTGAAATTGGCTTCAAGATGTCGAACACGATAGAGGCAGCATTTGGGCTTAAAGAAAAACTAAATGACTACAGTAAGATTATAGTTCAACCAAGGCAACAGAAAATAGGCAAGATTGATACAGATTGTGCCCCACACGTTCAGCTGTGTCTGTGGTTGAGCTTCATAATTAAATTGTGTGCGGTGTTCATTTAGTTTTCTAAAACCTCCCCGTTGTTCAGCAGTTTCGCAATCTGGTGTGGTACCGACGCCACACATGCCCATATTCGCGTCTGTCTAGAAGTCAGTCCCCATCAATGGACATTATCTGCTCTAGTTCTGCCAAGAAATGAAACCAAGCGGAAACATTGGACATCAGCCAAGTATCTAACCCTTGTCAAGACAGATGGACAACAAATCCGAGTGATTACCAAACATTACCATTTTGATAACCGCGGTCATGTTGGCTGGAGTAATTGTGAGGAAATAGAGACAGGGGCGGATTACTGTCGGAATATCATCAGAGTTATCTCGGCCTGTTATTCTCAGGCACGGTGTGGTCGTTTCCCATGTTTCTTTCTTTCGCAAACATACTCAGAGTCTTTTTTCGCCGAGTCAACCCATCGAATACTTAGTCTGTTTGGGTTACAGTGTCAAACAGTAGCTTGTATTGTCAACGGGTATCCTGTACTGTTAACTATAATGTCAACCAGTACTCTGTGATGTCAACCAGTACTCTGTAATGTAAACCAGTACTGTTATGTTAACCAGTACTTTGTGTTGTCGACCAGTACTTTGTGATGTAAACTAGTACTCTGTGTTGTCAACAAGTACTCTGTGTTGTAAACCAGTACTCTGTGATGTAAACCAGTACTCTGTGATGTAAACCAGTACTCTGTGATGTAAACCAGTACTCTGTGATGTAAACCAGTACTCTGTGATGTAAACCAGTACTCTGTGATGTCAACCAGAACTTTGTGTTGTCAACCAGTACTTTGTAATGTAAACCAGTACTCTGTGATGTCAACAAGTACTCTGTGATGTCAACAAGTACTCTGTGCTGTCAACAAGTACTCTGTGATGTCAACAAGTACTCTGTGATGTCAACAAGTACTATGTGATGTCAACTAGTACTCTATGATGTCAACTAGTACTGTGTGATGTCAATCAGTTTTAAGTGCTGCCAGCCTGTTAGGTAGCGTCATCCAGTACTCAATGCTTAGTCATCCTCTCTGTGATGTCGAACAGCACTCTGACGTGTCATTGCTCTGTGATGTCGAACAGCACTTTGACGTGTCATCCTCTCTGTGATGTCGAACAGCACTTTGACGTGTCATCCTCTCTGTGATGTCGAACAGCACTTTGACGTGTCATCCTCTCTGTGATGTCGAACAGCACTTTGACGTGTCATCCTCTCTGTGATGTCGAACAGCACTTTGACGTGTGTCATCCTCTCTGTGATGTCGAACAGCACTTTGACGTGTCATCCTCTCTGTGATGTCGAACAGCACTTTGACGTGTCATCCTCTCTGTGATGTCGAACAGCACTTTGACGTGTCATCCTCTCTGTGATGTCGAACAGCACTTTGACGTGTCATCCTCTCTGTGATGTCGAACAGCACTTTGACGTGTCATCCTCTCTGTGATGTCGAACAGCACTTTGACGTGTCATCCTCTCTGTGATGTCGAACAGCACTTTGACGTGTCATCCTCTCTGTGATGTCGAACAGCACTTTGACGTGTCATCCTCTCTGTGATGTCGAAACAGCACTTTGACGTGTCATCCTCTCTGTGATGTCGAACAGCACTTTGACGTGTCATCCTCTCTGTGATGTCGAACAGCACTCTGACGTGTCATCCTCTCTGTGATGTCGAACAGCACTTTGACGTGTCATCCTCTCTGTGATGTCGAACAGCACTTTAACGTGTCATCCTCTCTGTGATGTCGAACAGCACTTTGACGTGTCATCAGCATTCTGTGATTCAGTCAGTACTTTATAGTGTCAGCTAGTGCACTATAGTGACAAAAAGTACTCAGTGGTATCATCTAGTACTAATAATCTCATCCAGTAGTCTGTGGTATCATCTAGTACTAATAATCTCATCCAGCAGTCTGTGGTATCATCTAATACTAATAATCTCATCCAGCAGTCTGTGGTATCATCTAGTACTAATAATCTCATCCATCAGTCTGTGGTATCATCTAGTACTAATAATCTCATCCAGTAGTCTGTGGTATCATCTAGTACTAATAATCTCATCCAGCAGTCTGTGGTATCATCTAGTACTAATAATCTCATCCAGTAGTCTGTGGTATCATCTAGTACTAATAATCTCATCCAGCAGTCTGTGGTATCATCTAGTACTAATAATCTCATCCAGTAGTCTGTGGTATCATCTAGTACTAATAATCTCATCCAGCAGTCTGTGGTATCATCTAGTACTAATAATCTCATCCAGCAGTCTGTGGTATCATCTAGTACTAATAACCTCATCCAGTAGTCTGTGGTATCATCTAGTACTAATAATCTCATCCAGCAGTCAGTGGTATCATCTAGTACTAATAATCTCATCCAGCAGTCTGTGGTATCATCTAGTACTAATAATCTCATCCAGTAGTCAGTGGTATCATCTAGTACTAATAATCTCATCCAGCAGTCTGTGGTATCATCTAGTACTAATAATCTCATCCAGCAGTCTGTGGTATCATCTAGTACTAATAATCTCATCCAGTAGTCTGTGGTATCATCTAGTACTAATAATCTCATCCAGCAGTCTGTGGTATCATCTAGTACTAATAATCTCATCCAGCAGTCTGTGGTATCATCTAGTACTAATAATCTCATCCAGCAGTCTGTGGTATCATCTAGTACTAATAATCTCATCCAGCAGTCTGTGGTATCATCTAGTACTAATAACCTCATCCAGTAGTCTGTGGTATCATCTAGTACTAATAATCTCATCCAGCAGTCTGTGGTATCATCTAGTACTAATAATCTCATCCAGCAGTCTGTGGTATCATCTAGTACTAATAATCTCATCCAGTACTCAGTGGTATCATCTAGTACTAATAATCTCATCCAGCAGTCTGTGGTATCATCTAGTACTAATAATCTCATCAAGTAGTCTGTGGTATCATCTAATACTAATAATCTCATCCAGCAGTCAGTGGTATCATCTAGTACTAATAATCTCATCCAGCAGTCTGTGGTATCATCTAGTACTAAATATCTCATCCAGCAGTCAGTGGTATCATCTAGTACTAATAATCTCATCCAGCAGTCTGTGGTATCATCTAGTACTAATAATCTCATCCAGTAGTCTGTGGTATCATCTAGTACTAATAATCTCATCCAGCAGTCAGTGGTATCATCTAGTACTAATAATCTCATCCAGCAGTCAGTGGTATCATCTAGTACTAATAATCTCATCCAGTAGTCTGTGGTATCATCTAGTACTAATAATCTCATCCAGTAGTCTGTGGTATCATCCAGCTGAAGATGGGGCGAAAGTGAAACGTAGACAGTACATTCGATTCTCTCCAAGAATTACTGGCATTGAACGAAGTCATGACATACACACAAACCACCGGCGCGGCTTCTGCCAGTGGAGTGTCTAGAAGGGTCCGATCCCCACTGATGGATGGGTGGGTCTATAGTAGATGGTATATGGAGGACAGTTCTACTCGCCCTGGATGGGTGGGTCTATAGTAGATGGTATATGGAGGACAGTTCTACTCGCCCTGGATGGGTGGGTCTATAGTAGATGGTATATGGAGGACAGTTCTACTCGCCCTGGATGGGTGGGTCTATACTAGATGGTATATGGAGGACAGTTCTACTCGCCCTGGATGGGTGGGTCTATAGTAGATGGTATATGGAGGACAGTTCTACTCGAACTGGATGGGTGGGTCTATAGTAGATGGTATATGGAGGACAGTTCTGCTCGCCCTGGATGGGTTTGTCTATAGTAGATGGTATATTGAGGACAGTTCTACTCGCCCTGGATGGGTGGGTCTATAGTAGATGGTATATTGAGGACAGTTCTACTCGCCCTGGATGGGTGGAGCTAGAGTTGGCGTTGAATGTGGCACAACCATGACGTATTAGCTGCAGTCTGTGTCTTGTCGTATGCGAACCTCGTCAAAGCGACTAGCTGGTGTGCGAATTACTCAACCACCCAGATTTCTCTGAATGTTTGAACATTATTATTTTCTTCCCGATCGGGTACAGGATGCACGGGCCCCAGTTAAACCATCAGTATATCTGGGATCGATACATCTACAATGGTTATAAAACTAACACGATCTAAAAGAGCGTCTCAGATTTCGTCAAATAGTTGTCCCAACAAGGCAAACATTGGCGCTCTACCGGCGTCGCTGCTTGCGTTTTTGTTGATCTTGGTTCTTAATCAAACGGGTAATTTTTGTTGTCCGTTGACTTGTGATCGATTTGTTTACCAAGACTCTTTTAGCGCCAGTTTGAATTTCGTCGAGACTGGCGGGTGGTGTTTCTACCGTTCCGGCAAGGAGAGATGCTATTGTTTAGTTGATAGGGGGACAAGGGGAGAGTGGAAGGCAGCGGTGATGAGATATTAGCTAACATCGTATTGCATCGATTAGTGATGAAGGGGCTATGATGAGGACGATGTTATGATGATGACGTGGACAAAGATGACAGTAAGAACGGCTTGTGAATTTGACACAGTCTATGAGATTGTAATGATAATGCTGATAATGGTTGGGTTACTGTTTTGTTAACAAAAGGTTTAGAAATGTCAAGACAAGATCTAGTACTGACTGTAACAGTGACTACGTCCTGTTATGTGGAAAATTAAATGTATGACTGAAGAGGAAAAAGAAAGAGAGGAAAAACTGTAGACTAAACAAAGATATTCGAGGAGAGGATAAAGACATTCAGGAGCGATATAAAGTGACTGTGAGAAACAGGTACAATGCAATACCAAAAATACATACGATAAACAGTCAGTGGGAAATCTTGAAAGGGTCTATCCATCAAACAAGCAAAGAGATTTTACCAGAAAGAAGACAAATAGCTAAACAGAAATGGCAATCCAAAGAAATTTAAAAGTTAATGTGTCGCAGAAAGCAGTATATGAATGACAAAGGATAATATGGCAAGATCAATGAAGAAATAAGGCATACGTGGATGAAGGCAAAAGAAGAGTTGCTAAATGAGCAATGCAATAAAATTGAACACAGTCCTGTTAAAGATGCAGAAAGTGTGCATAAACAAATTACCGATCTAACTGGAAGAAAGATACGAGTAAACACAGGATGTCTAAAATCAAAAGCAGGAAAGATCTTTATGAAGGAAGACGATATAATAACTAGATGGAATAAAAACATAAGAGAGTTTTAGGATCGAAAGAGAGCAGAATTACCAGAAGAAAGAAATGTAGAAGGTCCGTCTATACTAAAGGAAGAAATTAGCGATGCTATTAAACATATGAAGAAAGGAAAGTCAGCCTGGCCAGATGAAATTTTAATAGAAGAATTCGAAGTACTGGGGGAATTCGGGGTAGAAATTCTAACTAAACTGATGAATGATATTTATAACAATGGGTAAATTCCAAGTGATATGATGAAATCTGTATTTATTGCGTTAACCACAAGACCAGGAGCAATTGAGTGTGAAGAATTTCATTAAATCAACTTAATAAATGGTGTCACCAAATTACTACTTAGAATTATATTGGAAAGATGGGGAAAAAAAAGAAGGAAAAAAAAATGGAAATGAGTGAAGAGCAGAATGAATTTATGGAAGGTAAAGGGACAAGTAAAACGTTACAACGGGTATAGAGCGAGTGGAAGACCTCGGAAAATATGGAGTGATGGCATTAAGAACAGCTCACAGAAATGAACATCAGTCTTAATAGTGCTCATGACTGAGCTCAACAACGAACATTACATTTACCCCCGACACTTCGATGAGGTAAAAGGTGGAAGAGAAGAAGAAGAAGAAGAAGAAAGGGACAAGTAATGCTATATACATATTACGAACACTGATAGAAAGATCAATGGACATACAAAAGGACTTATATTTGGGCTTTATAGATTATACCAAAGCATTTGACAAAGTTATATATGAAAAGATAATAAAAATGTTGGAAGACATCAATGTAGACGGGAAAGGTTTCAGAATAATTAAAAGCATTTACTGGAACCAAGTTGCAGCAATTAAAGTGGGAAACAGATTGGGTACTTTTGGACAGATAAAGCAAGGAGTAAGACAAGGATGTGTCTTATCCCCAGACCTTCCTTCTCTCTCTATAGTGAAATGATGTTGAGGTAAATTAAAGATAATGCAGGAGTAAGAGTTTGAGGATACAATATAAACAATTTGCGTTATGCAGACAAATACAGTTTTTAATAGATGAAAATGCAACTGATTTACAACAACTGCAGGATTTTGCGGGGATAGAGAGTGCTAAGAAATGACTTTAAATAAATATTAAGAAAACGGAAGTAATTGTTATATCAAAGAAGAAGACAACTCCACGTTGCGATATCTCAACTGATGGAAAATGAATTAACTAAGTCAAACAATTCAAATATCTGGGAACAATCATATCATCTGATGGAGAATGTGTGACAGAGATTTTAAGTAGAATAGGTCAAGCGAAAGCTGCATTTCAGAAAATAAAAAATATCTTATGCAATAAATCGCTCTCATTTAATGTCAGAAAGATGTTGCTAAAATGTTACATAGAACCAGTTTTGCTGTATGGCAGCGAATCTTGGAATGTCAACGAACAAATTAAGCAGAATGTGGAAGCAACAGAGATGTGGTTTCTGAGACGAATGTTACGAATATGTTAGACGGCCAGAGTAACTAATAACGATTGCTTGAAAGAAGCCAATGAAAGTAGATCTCTATACAACAATGAGAAAGACAAACATTGTTCTTTGGCCACATAATGAGAAGAGAGACAATGAAGAACATCCTGACAACCGAAAAGATCAGTGGAAAATGGGTAGAGGCAGACCAAGAGAGATGATGCTGGATGGGCTAAACTGGTGGAATGGGGGGATTTCATGAAGAGAGCTGTTCCAGGCAACCAAGAATCGTGATCTGTGGAGACGCATGAGCGCCTACGCCAGTTGGCAAGGCACGTGATTATGATTGTTTTGTTCTGATGATGCTGATGGTCAGGTCAGGTTATGATAATATGATGCTGATGGTCAGGTCAGGTTATGATGAGATGATGCTGATGGTCAGGTCAGGTTATGATAATATGATGCTGATGGTCAGGTCAGGTTATGATAATATGATTCTGATGGTTAGGTCAGGTTATGATGAGATGTTGCTGAAGGTCAGGTCAGGTTATGATGAGATGATGCTGACGGTCAGGTCAGGTTATGATGAGATGATGCTGATGGTCAGGTCAGGTTATGATGAGATGTTGCTGATGGTCAGGTCAGGTTATGATGAGATGATGCTGATGGTCAGGTTAGGTTATGATGAGATGATGCTGATGGTCAGGTCAGGTTATGATGAGATGTTGCTGATGGTCAGGTCAGGTTATGATGAGATGATGCTGATGGTCAGGTCAGGTTATGATGAGATGATGCTGATGGTCAGGTCAGGTTATGATGAGATGATGCTGATGGTCAGGTCAGGTTATGATGAGATGATGCTGATGGTCAGGTCAGGTTATGATGAGATGATGCTGATGGTCAGGTCAGGTTATGATGGGATGTTGCTGATGGTCAGGTCAGGTTATGATGAGATGATGCTGATGGTCAGGTCAGGTTATGATGAGATGATGCTGATGGTCAGGTCAGGTTATGATGAGATGTTGCTGATGGTCAGGTCAGGTTATGATGAGATGATGCTGATGGTCAGGTCAGGTTATGATGAGATGATGCTGATGGTCAGGTTAGGTTATAATGAGATGATGCTGATGGTCAGGTCAGGTTATGATGAGATGTTGCTGATGGTCAGGTCAGGTTATGATGAGATGATGCTGATGGTCAGGTCAGGTTATGATGAGATGATGCTGATGGTCAGGTCAGGTTATGATGAGATGATGCTGATGGTCAGGTCAGGTTATGATGAGATGTTGCTGATGGTCAGGTCAGGTTATGATGAGATGATGCTAACATAATAATAAGAAGGCGGGGGCACAAAAGCATGGGTGGTAAAATGCATGCACACACACACACACACCCACTCACTTAAACACACCCACATACCTTCACACACACATTAACACAACCCATTCACCCACATACATACCTTCATATCCACACAGACACGCACATTCCACACACATACAAACATACAGATATACAGTGGAACCTCGCTTAACGAGCATATTCGTTATAGATTTATACTCGTTAAGCGAAACACTCGTTATGCGAAACAATTTTGTTTCATATAAACTAATTTAAAATACGATAATGTGATCCATGTCGGAAAAAAATACTCACAAAATGCTATTGTCTAACGTTTATTCAAAGAAAATTATTAACATATTGTTAGGAAGAGTGAATCATCTTCATCTTTTCTTCACACGCGGAACGAACCCACCTGGAATGCGAATTCGATTTGGGGGGGGGGGGAAGTCAAAATAATCATGATACATAGCGGTGACTGTCAGCGACCTACTTTCTTATTTCATGACTCTGGCTCGTCGGGTAGGCCGGATAACAGACTCAACTACCCTAAAACACACTTAAGACACACACCTGCGGAGTACAAACATACTCTCTAATGAACAAAGAGCAATTCAACCTAAAGCAAGCCTCAGCAGCTATGGATGGTGTCTAGTCCAAAACACCAGCTTACATTCACTAACACACACCGTTCCGTTCCCATAGATATACCCGGGGAATCTATTCCACCTGATTGTCGTACAGCGCTAACTATGCTGCCGTCCTTGCCACGCAAGATTCAGTGGAAAACCAGGGTCAGGGACCCATGTATGAGTGGACATGTTAACGCCACCACCAATGCATGTCAACACTAACTACTTGCTAAACAGATTCTGCGTAACAACAAGTATAAACTTGTCAAAACACCTTAGGGAAACACATAACTGAAGCCTAATCACAAACACTAGGTTAGGCTGCGTATCATTTGCGGGACGTTGCATAATCAACCCTAACAGCCCCTGTCTGCTGTGTGGTTTTTCTAGGCAAATTTACGTCCAGTAGTTTGCCATTGCTTTCTGGACGGGCGGATTTCTTGATACCACTGTCGAAACCAACGCAAGGCACATGGCCCGCAGCTAGAGTCGAACCCGGCATCCCAGCTTTACGAAGCGTTCCCATCGACTTAGCCACAGAGCCGACTGTCACAACCCTATCAAGTACAGTCAGTGTACCACACCGTAGGTGGGGGTGTTGACGTGACACCCCAGGGTTGACACAAAGGTCAGGGCCGTGACTGGTCAAGTCCGTTCTGTGATCGCACGGCGAAACCAGCGCTCAGGATAAAGCAAGAAAGACTGAACTGTGTTGTAGTAACACGATGACTGCTTTTGGGACTGAGCTGGTGAACGGGGTCAAGAGACACGAGGGAGAAGAGAGAACAGGACATTCGGTGTGCGTCGGTCAGGAAGAGAGGACGTTTAGCAAGACAGTTATAGTATTAGAGTTAGGATATATTTCTGTTAGTGACTGGATAGTTTAGGTACAGTTTTGTGTTAGGATAGGATAGTTCTTGTGTAGAGTATTTATGTATATGTGCTGTGAGAGAGTGGCTAACCTTGACACTCTGACCCTGCACTAAGACAGAGACTGTGACAGTTTGATTGGGTCAGCGTGGCGATAGAAGAGAGCGTATCCTGCCGGGGTGTGGTTTGTACACCAGAAGATTGCCTGTCGCACGTACTGGGGACGAGGCGATTGTAAAGCCCGTTCAGCCAGAGGGTCCAGGCAATAGGTGGCCACACGGCGGGAAGTCAACTGTCTATGTATTACCTGTACTTCCAATAAAGATTGTCGTGTGTGCTCTGTGTGCGTTCGGGTTCAGTGTGTGTTAAAGGTTAGGCTGTCTGTCATAGGCCTAGTTACGAGCCACGGACCAGCAAGGTCATACCAGAGGTCTGTGACACCGACTAATCACAAACACTATCCTTGCTAATCGTCTCTAATATAAGACAGGTGAACTGTCGCAGTCGGACAATCGTCCCGCCTAAGTGTCCTACACAAGTCTCCCCGAACAACCTCTGTCTGAGACTCCAGTGCGTGACTCATCTATATGTTGCTATATTCCGTTACTCACATCTAAATGTTGCTACATCTGTGACTTACATCCATATGTTGCTATATTCCGTCATTCACATCTAAATGTTGCTACAGTCTGTGACTCACATCCGTATGTTGCTATATTCCGTCACTCACATATAAATGTTGCTACTGTCCGTGACTCACATCCATATGTTGCTATATTCCGTCACTCACATCTAAATGTTACTACAGTCTGTGACTCACATCCATTTGTTGCTATATTTCGTCACTCACAACTAAATGTTGCTACAGTCCGTGACTCACATCAATATGTTGCTATATTCCGTCACTCACATCTAAATGTTGCTACAGTCCGTGACTCACATCCATATGTTGTTATATTTAGTCACTCAAATCTAAATGTTGCTACAGTCCGTGACTCGCATTCATATGTTGCTATATTCCGTCACTCACATCTAAATGTTGCTACAGTTTGTCACTCACATCTAAACGTTGCTACAGTCTGTGACTCACATCTAAATGTTGCTACAGTCTGTCACTCACATCTAAACGTTGCTACAGTCTGTGACTCACATCCATATGTTGCTACAAGAGACGTGCATGCTCTCAACATGTTGGCTCCTGTTTGCTTGCCTACCCAACATCTTGTAAAGCTGTTTAATCTTTGACATTGCTACTGAAGATGCCAGGTGCGAAACAGCAATATGTGGACAGCTAAAATAAATAACGCTAGACACAGCTTAAATGTCAGTGTTGGAAAATGAAGAAATAGAATTGCCCCTGACAAGAATCTGTAAATGTTGCTGACAAGTTTCATATCTGTAGATAAAGAACAATAAATATTACACAGCAGAAATTACACAAGTGAAGGGAAGAGCGGCGGAAGGAGAGAAATAGATAAGACGTTGTGTGCCATGGAAGAACAACTGTATCAGAAATTGTAAAGAATACCCGAGACAAAAGGCTCGAAGATAGACATAATTAGCAAAGCCAAACGGCTGGGATCAGAAGACGCCACAACTGAATGCAGATCTAAACCCACAGAATGTGTCTGGTTTTTATGTGAAATATGTTAACTACTCTTGTGTTTGGCTAATTTGAAGAGGGGAAAAGGGCTGATGACATGAAAACGTGGAGTTAACCTGGCAAGCTCTTGAGCAATGATAAAGATTGGGCTGCGTGTGTTTAGTGCCAGTTTGTCTTTGACAGGCCATTAGAGTAAAGTGGGAGTTTGGACAGATCTGTGGTCACATGTCTCTAAGACAGGGCTATGTGCAAGACAGCTAAAAGCGCTGGCTTCTGTGATATTCTGTTTTAAAATTCCCGAGCAGAACTGTCGCTTTCATGTCTTACTGCCCCCTTCAAATCCCACCCATGACATTGTTGGAGTAGGTCCCATTACAATCTTCACTGCATTTTAATTCGAGTTAAACGTGCAGAGAGAAAAAAGAGCTGGTCACTTGATGTCGTATAGTGATGACGTGCTCTATGTTAAATTCGTCACGCTAACACGCCATTGTTATAAATTTACATCAACCCAACTCCAACACGTATAAACTATACTAAATACAGTAAACAAGTATAAACTATACGACATGCAGTACAAAAAGTACAATCTATACGGCACCCAGTACAAAAGTCTAAACTTTACGGCATACAGTATAGAAGTATAAACTATACGACATGCAGTACAAAAGTATAATCTATACGGCACCCAGTACAAAAGTATAAACTTTACGGCATATAGCACAGAAGTATAAACTATACGGCATACAGTAAAAAAGTATAAACAGTTATCAAATCTAGTGGTGGAAAAGTCTGTAACAGCAAAATAACTTTTATACGCTTGCATGCGTGGGAGTCCTACACAACAGGCAGAAAGAGAAACATCTGCAGACTGCAGCGATCGGCTTTGTGTGGACATGACGAACAGACAGACAGCAGCGATCGGCTTTGTGTGGCCATGACAAACAGATAGACAGCAGCGATCGGCTTTGTGTGGACATGACAAACAGACAGACAGCTGCGATGGTCTTTGTGTGAACATGACAAACAGACAGACAGCAGCGATCGGCTTTGTGTGGCAATGACAAACAGACAGACAGCTGCGATGGTCTTTGTGTGAACATGACAAACAGACAGACAGCAGCGATGGTCTTTGTGTGAACATGACAAACAGACAGACAGCAGCGATCGGCTTTGTGTGGCAATGACAAACAGACAGACAGCTGCGATGGTCTTTGTGTGAACATGACAAACAGACAGCAGCGATGGTCTTTGTGTGGACATGACAAACAGACAGACAGCACCAATCGGCTTTGTGTGGACATGACAAATAGACAGACAGCAGAACCTGGCTTTGTGTGTGTAGAGAGCAGAAACTGCCTTTGTGTGGACATTACAAACAGGCAGACAGCAGAATGTGGCTTTGTGTGGACATGACAAACCGGCAGACGGCAGCGTTCGGCTTTGTGTGGACATGACAAACAGGCAGACAGCAGCGTTAGGCTTTGTGTGGACATGACAAACAGACAGACAGCAGCGTTAGGCTTTGTGTGGACATGACAAACAGACAGACAGCAGGGATAGTCCCAGTGTGGACATGACAAACAGGCAGACAGCAGCGATCGGCTTTGTGTGGTCATAACAAACAGGCAGACAGCAAAATGTGGCTTTGTGTGGACATGACAAACATGGAGACAGCAGAAACTAACTTTGTGTGTGTGGATGTGACAAACATGGAGCCAGCAGAAACTAACTTTGTGTGTGTGGACATGACAAACATGGAGCCAGCAGAAAGTAACTTTGTGTGTGTGGATGTGACAAACATGGAGCCAGCAGAAACTAACTTTGTGTGTGTGGATGTGACAAACATGGAGCCAGCAGAAACTAACTTTGTGTGTGTGGATGTGACAAACATGAAGACAGCAGAAACTAACTTTGTGTGTGTGGATGTGACAAACATGGAGCCAGCAGAAACTAACTTTGTGTGTGTGGATGTGACAAACATGGAGCCAGCAGAAACTAACTTTGTGTGTGTGGACATGACAAACATGGAGACAGCAGAAACTAACTTTGTGTGTTGATGTGACAAACATGGAGACAGCAGAAACTAACTTTGTGTGTGTGGATATGACAAACGTGGAGCCAGCAGAAACTAACTTTGTGTGTGTGGATGTGACAAACATGGAGACAGCAGAAACTAACTTTGTGTGTGTGGATGTGACAAACATGGAGACAGCAGAAACTAACTTTGTGTGTGTGGATGTGACAAACATGGAGACAGCAGAAACTAACTTTGTGTGTGTGTATGTGACAAACATGGAGCCAGCAGAAACTAACTTTGTGTGTGTGGATGTGACAAACATGGAGCCAGCAGAAACTAACTTTGTGTGTGTGGACATGACAAACATGGAGACAGCAGAAACTAACTTTGTGTGTGTGGATGTGACAAACATGGAGCCAGCAGAAACTAACTTTGTGTGTGTGGATGTGACAAACATGGAGACAGCAGAAACTAACTTTGTGTGTGTGGATGTGAAAAACATGGAGCCAGCAGAAACTAACTTTGTGTGTGTGGATGTGACAAACGTGGAGCCAGCAGAAACTAACTTTGTGTGTGTGGATGTGACAAACATGGAGCCAGCAGAAACTAACTTTGTGTGTGTGGATGTGACAAACGTGGAGACAGCAGAAACTAACTTTGTGTGTGTGGATGTGACAAACATGGAGACAGCAGAAACTAACTTTGTGTGTGTGGATGTGATAAACATGGAGCCAGCAGAAACTAACTTTGTGTGTGTGGACACGACAAACATGGAGCCAGCAGAAACTAACTTTGTGTGTGTGGATGTGACAAACATGGAGCCAGCAGAAACTAACTTTGTGTGTGTGGATGTGATAAACAAAGAGCCAGCAGAAACTAACTTTGTGTGTGTGGATGTGACAAACATGGAGCCAACAGAAACTAACTTTGTGTGTGTGGACATGACAAACATGGAGCCAGCAGAAACTAACTTTGTGTGTGTGGATGTGACAAACATGGAGCCAGCAGAAACTAACTTTGTGTGTGTGGACATGACAAACATGGAGCCAGCAGAAACTAACTTTGTGTGTGTGGATGTGACAAACATGGAGCCAGCAGAAACTAACTTTGTGTGTGTGGATGTGACAAACATGGAGCCAGCAGAAACTAACTTGTGTGTGTGTGGATGTGACAAACATGGAGCCAACAGAAACTAACTTTGTGTGTGTGGATGTGACAAACATGGAGCCAGCAGAAACTAACTTTGTGTGTGTGGATGTGAAAAACATGGAGCCAGCAGAAACTAACTTTGTGTGTGTGGATGTGACAAACGTGGAGCCAGCAGAAACTAACTTTGTGTGTGTGGATGTGACAAACATGGAGCCAGCAGAAACTAACTTTGTGTGTGTGGATGTGACAAACGTGGAGACAGCAAAAACTAACTTTGTGTGTGTGGATGTGACAAACATGGAGACAGCAGAAACTAACTTTGTGTGTGTGGATGTGACAAACATGGAGACAGCAGAAACTAACTTTGTGTGTGTGTATGTGACAAACATGGAGCCAGCAGAAACTAACTTTGTGTGTGTGGATGTGACAAACATGGAGCCAGCAGAAACTAACTTTGTGTGTGTGGACATGACAAACATGGAGACAGCAGAAACTAACTTTGTGTGTGTGGATGTGACAAACATGGAGCCAGCAGAAACTAACTTTGTGTGTGTGGATGTGACAAACATGGAGACAGCAGAAACTAACTTTGTGTGTGTGGATGTGAAAAACATGGAGCCAGCAGAAACTAACTTTGTGTGTGTGGATGTGACAAACGTGGAGCCAGCAGAAACTAACTTTGTGTGTGTGGATGTGACAAACATGGAGCCAGCAGAAACTAACTTTGTGTGTGTGGATGTGACAAACGTGGAGACAGCAGAAACTAACTTTGTGTGTGTGGATGTGACAAACATGGAGACAGCAGAAACTAACTTTGTGTGTGTGGATGTGATAAACATGGAGCCAGCAGAAACTAACTTTGTGTGTGTGGACACGACAAACATGGAGCCAGCAGAAACTAACTTTGTGTGTGTGGATGTGACAAACATGGAGCCAGCAGAAACTAACTTTGTGTGTGTGGATGTGATAAACAAAGAGCCAGCAGAAACTAACTTTGTGTGTGTGGATGTGACAAACATGGAGCCAACAGAAACTAACTTTGTGTGTGTGGACATGACAAACATGGAGCCAGCAGAAACTAACTTTGTGTGTGTGGATGTGACAAACATGGAGCCAGCAGAAACTAACTTTGTGTGTGTGGACATGACAAACATGGAGCCAGCAGAAACTAACTTTGTGTGTGTGGATGTGACAAACATGGAGCCAGCAGAAACTAACTTTGTGTGTGTGGATGTGACAAACATGGAGCCAGCAGAAACTAACTTTGTGTGTGTGGATGTGACAAACATGGAGCCAACAGAAACTAACTTTGTGTGTGTGGATGTGACAAACATGGAGCCAGCAGAAACTAACTTTGTGTGTGTGGATGTGAAAAACATGGAGCCAGCAGAAACTAACTTTGTGTGTGTGGATGTGACAACTGTGGAGCCAGCAGAAACTAACTTTGTGTGTGTGGATGTGACAAACATGGAGCCAGCAGAAACTAACTTTGTGTGTGTGGATGTGACAAACGTGGAGACAGCAAAAACTAACTTTGTGTGTGTGGATGTGACAAACATGGAGCCAGCAGAAACTAACTTTGTGTGTGTGGATGTGACAAACGTGGAGCCAGCAGAAACTAACTTTGTGTGTGTGGATGTGACAAACATGGAGCCAGCAGAAACTAACTTTGTGTGTGTGGATGTGACAAACGTGGAGCCAGCAGAAACTAACTTTGTGTGTGTGGATGTGACAAACATGGAGCCAGCAGAAACTAACTTTGTGTGTGTGGATGTGACAAACGTGGAGACAGCAGAAACTAACTTTGTGTGTGTGGATGTGACAAACATGGAGACAGCAGAAACTAACTTTGTGTGTGTGGATGTGATAAACATGGAGCCAGCAGAAACTAACTTTGTGTGTGTGGACACGACAAACATGGAGCCAGCAGAAACTAACTTTGTGTGTGTGGATGTGACAAACATGGAGCCAGCAGAAACTAACTTTTGTGTGTGTGGATGTGATAAACAAAGAGCCAGCAGAAACTAACTTTGTGTGTGTGGATGTGACAAACATGGAGCCAACAGAAACTAACTTTGTGTGTGTGGACATGACAAACATGGAGCCAGCAGAAACTAACTTTGTGTGTGTGGATGTGACAAACATGGAGCCAGCAGAAACTAACTTTGTGTGTGTGGACATGACAAACATGGAGCCAGCAGAAACTAACTTTGTGTGTGTGGATGTGACAAACATGGAGCCAGCAGAAACTAACTTTGTGTGTGTGGATGTGACAAACATGGAGCCAGCAGAAACTAACTTTGTGTGTGTGGATGTGACAAACATGGAGCCAACAGAAACTAACTTTGTGTGTGTGGATGTGACAAACATGGAGCCAGCAGAAACTAACTTTGTGTGTGTGGATGTGAAAAACATGGAGCCAGCAGAAACTAACTTTGTGTGTGTGGATGTGACAAACGTGGAGCCAGCAGAAACTAACTTTGTGTGTGTGGATGTGACAAACATGGAGCCAGCAGAAACTAACTTTGTGTGTGTGGATGTGACAAACGTGGAGACAGCAAAAACTAACTTTGTGTGTGTGGATGTGACAAACATGGAGCCAGCAGAAACTAACTTTGTGTGTGTGGATGTGACAAACGTGGAGCCAGCAGAAACTAACTTTGTGTGTGTGGATGTGACAAACATGGAGCCAGCAGAAACTAACTTTGTGTGTGTGGATGTGACAAACGTGGAGACAGCAGAAACTAACTTTGTGTGTGTGGATGTGACAAACATGGAGCCAGCAGAAACTAACTTTGTGTGTGTGGATGTGACAAACATGGAGCCAGCAGAAACTAACTTTGTGTGTTTGGATGTGACAAACATGGAGCCAGCAGAAACTAACTTTGTGTGTGTGGATGTGACAAACATGGAGCCAGCAGAAACTAACTTTGTGTGTGTGGATGTGACAAAAATGTAAAAGCGAACTGTGGATAGCCCTCAAAAGGCGGATGAAAATAGCAAACTAATAAGAGAAATTAGAGGTAAGCGGTTCTAGAAAAGGGGGGTGGGGGATTTAGACGAAAAATGAACTTAGTAACCTAATGGTGGGCGGTGATGGGAGAGGCGGTGATGAGTGTGGGGGAGGGCGGTGATGAGTGTGGGGGAGGGCGGTAATGGGGGAGATTGTTGATGCGGGGGAGGGCGGTGATGAGTGTGGGGGAGAGCAGTGAAGGTATGGTGGGCGGTGATGAGTGTGGGGGGGGGCAGTGATGGTATGGTGGGCGGTGATGAGTGTGGGGGGGGGCAGTGATGGTATGGTGGGCGGTGATGAGGGAGGGCGGTGATGACTGTGGGGGAGGGCGGTGATGAGTGTGGGGGAGGGCAGTGATGGTATGGTGGGCGGTGATGAGGGAGGGCGGTATTGACTGTGGGGGAGGGCGGTGATGAGTGTGGGGGAGGGCGGTGATGAGTGTGGGTGAGGGCGGTGATGAGTTTGGGGTAGGGCGGTGATGAGTGTGGGGAAGGGCGGTGATGAGTGTGGGAGAGGGCGGTGATGGGATGGTGGGCGGTTATGAGGGAGGCCGGTGATGAGTGTGGGGTAGGGCGGTGATGAGTGTTGGGGTAGGGCGGTGATGAGTGTAGGGGTAGGGCGGTGATGGGATGGTGGGCGGTGATGGGCGATGATGGGATGGTGGACGGTGATGGAATGGTGGGCGTCGATGGGGTGATGGACGGTGATAGGTTGATGGACGGTGATAGGTTGATGGACGGTGATAGGTTGATGGACGGTGATAGGGTGATGGACGGTGATAGACGGTGATGGACGGTGATGGACGGTGATGGACGGTGATGGACGGTTATGGACGGTGATGGGGTGATGGGGTGATGGACGGTGATGGACGGTGATGGACGGTGATGGGGTGATGGAGTGATGGACGGTGATGAACGGTGATGGGGTGATGGACGGTGATGGGGTGATGGACGGTGATGGACGGTGATGAACGGTAATGGACGGTGATGGACGGTTATGGGGTGATGGACTGTGATGGACGGTGATTGACGGTGATGGACGGTGATAGGGTGATAGGGTGATGGGGTGATGGACGGTGATGGACGGTGATAGGGTGATGGGGTGATGGACGGTGATAGGGTGATAGGGTGATGGGGTGATGGACGGTGATGGACGGTGATGGACGGTGATGGACGGTGATAGGGTGATGGACGGTGATGGATGGTGATGGACGGTGATAGGGTGATGGGGTGATGGACGGTGATAGGGTGATGGGGTGATGCACGGTGATGGGGTGATGGACGGTGATAGGGTGATGGTGTGATCGACGGTGATGGGGTGATGGACGGTGATGGACGGTGATAGGGTGATGCGGTGATGGACGGTGATAGGGTGATGGACGGTGATGGGGTGATGGACGGTGATGGACGTTGATGGTGTATGGACGGTGATGGGGTGATGGACGGTGATAGGGTGATGGACGGTGATAGGGTGATGGACGGTGATATGGTGATGGACGGTGATGGACGGTGCTGGACGGTGATGGACGGTGATGGGGTGATGGACGGTGATGGACGGTGATGGACAATGATGGGGTGATGGGGTGATGGACGGTGATGGACAGTGATGAGGTGATGGACGGTGATGGACGGTGAAGGGGTGATGGACGGTGATGGGGTGATGGACGGTGATGAACGGTGATGGGGTGATGGACGGTGATGGACGGTGATGGGGTGATGGACGGTGATGGGGTGATGGACGGTGATGGGGTGATGGACGGTGATGGGGTGATGGACGGTGATGGGGTGATGGACGGTGATGGGGTGATGGACGGTGATGGGGTGATGGACGGTGATGGACGGTGATGGGGGGATGGACGGTGATGGGGTGATGGACGGTGATAGGGTGATGGACGGTGATGGGGTGATGATGGGTGATGGGGTGATGGACGGTGATAGGGTGATGAACGGTGATAGGGTGATGGACGGTGATAGGGTGATGGGGTGATGGACGGTGATGGGGTGATGGACGGTGATGGAAGGTGATTGGGTGATGGACGGTGATAGGGTGATGGACGGTGATGGGGTGATGGACGGTGATAGGGTGATGGACGGTGATAGGGTGATGGACGGTGATAGGGTGATGGACGGTTATGGGGTGATGGACTGTGATGGACGGTGATGGGGTAATGGACGGTGATGAACGGTGATAGGGTGATGGGGTGATGGACGGTGATGGGGTGATGGACGGTGATGGGGTGATGGACGGTGATAGGGTGATGGGGTGATGGACGGTGATGGGGTGATGGACGGTGATAGGGTGATGAACGGTGATTGGGTGATAAACGGTGATTGGGTGATGGACGGTGATGGGGTGATGGACGGTGATAGGGTGATGGACGGTGATAGGGTGATGAACAGTGATTGGGTGATAAACGGCGATTGGGTGATGGACGGTGATGGGGTGATGGACGGTGATGGGGTGATGGACGGTGATAGGGTGATGGACGGTGATGGGGTGATGTACGGTGATAGGGTGATGGACGGTGATAGGGTGATGGGGTGATGGACGGTGATGGGGTGATGGACGGTGATGGGGTGATGGACGGTGATGGGGTGATGGGATGATGGACGGTGATGAGTTGATGGACGGTGATGGGGTGATGGACGGTGATGGACGGTGATAGGGTGATGGACGGTGATGGGGTGATGAACGGTGATTGGGTGATGAACGGTGATTGGGTGATGGACGGTGATGGGGTGATGGACGGTGATAGGGTGATGGACGGTGATAGGGTGATGGACGGTGATAGGGTGATGGACGGTTATGGGGTGATGGACTGTGATGGACGGTGATGGGGTGATGGACGGTGATGAACGGTGATAGGGTGATGGGGTGATGGACGGTGATGGGGTGATGGAAGGTGATGGGGTGATGGACGGTGATAGGGTGATGGGGTGATGGACGGTGATGGGGTGATGGACGGTGATAGGGTGATGAACGGTGATTGGGTGATAAACGGTGATTGGGTGATGGACGGTGATGGGGTGATGGACGGTGATAGGGTGATGGACGGTGATAGGGTGATGAACAGGGATTGGGTGATAAACGGTGATTGGGTGATGGACGGTGATGGGGTGATGGACGGTGATGGGGTGATGGACGGTGATAGGGTGATGGACGGTGATGGGGTGATGTACGGTGATAGGGTGATGGACGGTGATAGGGTGATGGGGTGATGGACGGTGATGGGGTGATGGACGGTGATGGGGTGATGGGGTGATGGACGGTGATGGGGTGATGGGATGATGGACGGTGATGAGTTGATTGACGGTGATGGGGTGATGGACGGTGATGGACGGTGATAGGGTGATGGACGGTGATGGGGTGATGGACGGTGATGGGGTGATGGACGGTGAAAGGGTGATGGACGGTGATGTGATGGGGTGATGGACGGTGATGGGGTGATGGACGGTGATAGGGTGATGGACGGTGATGGGGTGATGGACGGTGATATGGTGATGGACGGTGATGGGGTGATGGACGGTGATAGGAAGATGGACGGTGATAGGGTGATGGGGTGATGGACGGTGATGGGGTGATGGACGGTGATGGGGTGATGGACGCTGATGGGGTGATGGACGGTGATGGGGTGATAGACGGTGATGGGGGGATGGACGGTGATGGGGTGATGGAAGGTGATAGGGTGATAGGGTGATGGACGGTGATGGGGTGATGGACGGTGATGGACGGTGATGGGGTGATGGATGGTGATGGACGGTGATGGGGTAATGGACGGTGATAGGGTGATGGGGTGATGGGGGGATAGACGGTGATGGGGTGATGGACGGTGATGGGGTGATGGACGGTGATGGGGTGATGGACGGTGATGGACGGTGATGGGGAGATGGACGGTGATGGGGGGATAGACGGTGATGGGGTGATGGATGGTGATGGACGGTGATGGGGGGATAGACGGTGATGGGGGGATAGACGGTGATGGGGGGATAGACGGTGATGGGGTGATGGACGGTGATGGGGTGATGGACGGTGATGGGGTGATGGACGGTGATGGGGTGATGGACGGTGATGGACGGTGATTGGGTGATGGACGGTGATGGACGATATGGGGTGATGGACGGTGATGGGGTGATGGACGTGATGGGGTGATGGACGTGATGGGGTGATGGACGGTGATGGGGTGATGGACGGTGATGGGGTGATGGACGTGATGGGGTGATGGACGGTGATAGGGTGATGGTCGATGATAGGGTGATGGACTGTGATGGACGGTGATGGGGTGATGGGGTGATAGACGGTGATGGGGTGATGGGATGATGGACGGTGATGAGTTGATGGACGGTGATAGGGTGATGGACGGTGATGGACGGTGATAGGGTGATGGACGGTGATGGGGTGATGGACGGTGATGGGGTGATGGACGGTGATAGGGTGATGGACGGTGATGTGATGGGGTGATGGACGGTGATGGGGTGATTGACTGTGATAGGGTGATGGACGGTGATGGGGTGATGGACGGTGATATGGTGATGGACCGTGATGGGGTGATGGACGGTGATAGGAAGATGGACGGTGATAGGGTGATGGGGTGATGGACGGTGATGGGGTGATGGACGGTGATGGGGTGATGGACGGTGATGGGGTGATGGACGGTGATGGGGTGATAGACGGTGATGGGGGGATGGACGGTGATGGGGTGATGGAAGGTGATAGGGTGATAGGGTGATGGACGGTGATGGGGTGATGGACGGTGATGGACGGTGATGGGGTGATGGATGGTGATGGACGGTGATGGGGTGATGGACGGTGATGGGGTGATGGACGGTGATGGACGGTGATTGGGTGATGGACGGTGATGGACGATATGGGGTGATGGACGGTGATGGGGTGATGGACGTGATGGGGTGATGGACGTGATGGGGTGATGGACGGTGATGGGGTGATGGACGGTGATGGGGTGATGGACGTGATGGGGTGATGGACGGTGATAGGGTGATGGTCGATGATAGGGTGATGGACTGTGATGGACGGTGATGGGGTGATGGGGTGATAGACGGTGATGGGGTGATGGGATGATGGACGGTGATGAGTTGATGGACGGTGATAGGGTGATGGACGGTGATGGACGGTGATAGGGTGATGGACGGTGATGGGGTGATGGACGGTGATGGGGGTGATGGACGGTGATAGGGTGATGGACGGTGATGTGATGGGGTGATGGACGGTGATGGGGTGATGGACTGTGATAGGGTGATGGACGGTGATGGGGTGATGGACGGTGATATGGTGATGGACGGTGATGGGGTGATGGACGGTGATAGGAAGATGGACGGTGATAGGGTGATGGGGTGATGGACGGTGATGGGGTGATGGACGGTGATGGGGTGATGGACGGTGATGGGGTGATGGACGGTGATGGGGTGATAGACGGTGATGGGGGGATGGACGGTGGTGGGGTGATGGAAGGTGATAGGGTGATAGGGTGATGGACGGTGATGGGGTGATGGACGGTGATGGACGGTGATGGGGTGATGGATGGTGATGGACGGTGATGGGGTGATGGACGGTGATGGGGTGATGGACGGTGATGGGGTGATGGACGGTGATGGACGGTGATGGGGTGATGGACGGTGATGGGGGGATAGACGGTGATGGGGTGATGGATGGTGATGGACGGTGATGGGGGGATAGACGGTGATGGGGGATAGACGGTGATGGGGGGATAGACGGTGATGGGGTGATGGACGGTGATGGGGTGATGGACGGTGATGGGGTGATGGACGGTGATGGGGTGATGGACGGTGATGGACGGTGATTGGGTGATGGACGGTGATGGTCGATATGGGGTGATGGACGATGATGGGGTGATGGACGTGATGGGGTGATGGACGTGATGGGGTGATGGACGGTGATGGGGTGATGGACGGTGATGGGGTGATGGACGTGATGGGGTGATGGACGGTGATAGGGTGATGGTCGATGATAGGGTGATGGACGGTGATGGACGGTGATGGGGTGATGGACGGTGATGAGGTGAAGGGCGGTGATGCAGTGGGGGCGATGATGGGATTGTGGTGATGGGGAAAAAAGTTGGGGGGGGGGGGGTTGGGAAGGGGGTTTGGGGGGGGGGGCTCCTTCACAAAGCACAAATTAAAGACAACCAGATCGAGTCAAGATGGCATGGTCAAATGCCACATTCGTGGTTACGTCACACAGGCCAGGGTGGGGTCTAATGTTTGTTTGAGATGGTCAACAGTGATTGTTCACCAGGCTTGGCACGGCACATGATGATCGGTAAATTTATGGTAAGTTACTTCGTGATGTTGGTTGTGTGTTCAAGTTTTAAATTACTGCGTGTTGTTGGTTGTGTGGTCACGTTTTAAATTGCTGTGTGGTGTTGGTTGTGTGGTCACGTTTTAAATTACTGTGTGTTGTTGGTTGTGTGGTCACGTTATAAGGTACTCCTTGATGTTGGTGATGTGGTCACATTTTAAATTACTGCGTAAAGATTATTGATTGCTGCTGTAATGGTAGTGGTGGTGCTGGCGTTCGCAGTGGTAGCAACAGCAGTTATAGTAACAGTAGCATAATCAGCACAGCAGCAGCAGTAGTAGTAACAGCAGTAACAGCAGCAGTAACGTCAGTAGCCCAGAACTAGTAATAGTAGAAGCAACAGCAGAAGAGCAGAGAGTGCTATTATTTAGCAGGGACAAACAGGAAAAAACAGGGACAAACTTCACTAGAAGATATTTATTTCTGACACAGCTTTCGGTACAACACAGGCAAATATCAGAGGTCAGCTGAATAATTACCCATCACGTTGGATAAATTGGAATATTTGGTGACATGAATTTTTTAAATCTATTATTTTGCATAAAGAAAAGGCAGAGGATGCACAGATGCATTATTTACTCTGAGGCAAGTGTGTGAGAAAGCCATCGAGTATAATACCAAACATAATATTGTGTTTATAGATCAGGAAAAGGCTTTTGATAGAGTGGAAAGAAACAAACTGTGGTCTGTTCTTGAGAACTACGGGGTACAAGGACAGTTACTTACTAGAGAACATCATAGCCATGTACCACACAAGCCAAAGTGCAGTAAAAACACAAGAAGGCATATCAGATATGTTCACAGTCAACACAGGTGTGAGACAAGAATGTGTGCTCTTTCCATCTTTATATAACATCTATATAGACAGAATATCTAAAGAAGCCAGTTATGATACAGACAACATAGACCTTTATAATCATGAGGAAGTACACACATCAGAAGAAGTAATCGATTCACCAACATTAAACGAACTACTATTTGCTGACGACCAATGCTTATTCTGCCCTGAAGAACATAGACTGCAAGACCACATTACCAGGTTAAACTCAGTATGTAGTAAATACAACATGAAGATCAATGTAAACAAAACCGAAACAATGCAAGTTAGTAGAACCCCTGCCCCACATACAGCTGAATGGTTCTCCCCTGAATCAAGTTAGGGAGTTTAAATATTTAGGAAGTATGACCACAGAAGATGGTAGAATTGACAGAGAAATAGAAACCAGATGTCAGAAAGCAAGTGTACTTATATACCAATCGTCACCATTATTAAGACATCCAAGCATAACTATTAGTGCAAGGAGACAGATTATTAATAGCATATTAATTCCTACATTGAGCTACCGTGCCAAACATGGACACTATCTACGCAAAATCACCACCTTCACGGTGATGTGCCTGAGAAAAAGCTGCCAACCTAACCATACGAGATTGAGTAAATAATGAAACTATCAGGCAAATTGTGGGAACGACACCTTGTACTAGATTCTTTGAGAAACAGCAGATCAAGTGGTTTGGCCATCTCGTTAGAATGCAGCAAGATCAAATACCATCACAAGCAATACATCTCAGAATATCAACTACAAGAGCAAGAGGACGGTCGCGGAAAACATGGAACGACAACATTAAAGACACCCTACGCCTTCACGGCATGACAATAGCCAGTGGCAACCAACGTGCACTGGATCGCAAATTATTCCTCCCCACGACGTTTAACTGCAGAAATGGTTTATGATGATGATGATGATTTTGCATAAAACACTCAATTATTAGTGACAGGATCGATTCTCACTATGCGGATCGAATACAAACACGTTATTGACACTGTAGAAAGCTCAGAAGACGACATTGACGATTTTCTATAATCATTTAGACATGGCTTTTGATCAGTGCAATAATTTTGAAGTAACAATAATAATGAGAGATATCAATGCAAAAGCTAGAAGTGAAACAGTATGCGGAGTAACTCGTGGCTATGGTCTAGGAGGAAAGAAGGGGAGAGCTGAACGATAAATAACTTGGGCTGAGTCACACAATATTAAAATTGCTAACACCTGGCTTGAACACCATCATTGTGGACTTAGATGTCCTGGCGATAATGTCCCTAATCAGATCAACAATGCAATATGCTGCGCGAGTCAATTCAGCAGACATCAGAACAGCTTATTCCTCCAACACATAAGAGTTGCAAAAAAGAAATGAATGACGAATAAAATTCTAGAAGGAAGAAAAAGAAAGATAAAATAGAATATTATAGTATACATAAAGAAACAGTGAATAAATGCAAAGATGCTAAAGAAACCTGGATAAATCATACGTGCACAAAGATTTGGAAAAATCACGGGAATGACTCACTTTCCATGCAAGAACAGAAAAGCATATTAACATGGAAGAAGAGGTACAAAATCAGTAGATGTTTAAAATAAAAATAAAAAGGTGAAATATTATTGAAAAGATGAACAGAGTACTTGGGAGGACTGTATGGTGATAACAGACCAGAAGTATATTTGCAGGACAACAATAAAGGCCCGCCAATACTGGCTGCAGAAGTTTAAGGATGTATTGCATTACATGAGGAAACAAAAGGCACCTGAGCCAGACAACATCCCATTGGAAGAAATTGAAGCTTTCTGTCATTTTAGAATTTAAATAATAACAAAAATATTATATGACATTTATAAAAGTGGGTACATCCCTAATGACCTATTAAATTTTATATTGCTCTGGCAAAGAAACCAGGCACTTTAAAATGTAAAGACAATCGCACCATAAGTCTTAGGAGTCATGTGAATAAATGTTGCTGAGATTAATGATGTAGAACAAGAAAACAAGATTGAACCAGAAATTATAGACGAGGAGTGTGGATTTGTGGAAGGAAAAGGATACAAGCAATGCCATACACATCATGAGGGCTCTTTCGGGAAACGCTATAGAAGTTTTTGTAAACGATCTTACTTATGCTGCATTCACTCTGCGAAAGCATTTGATTGCGTGAAACATGCAAAAATAATAAATCTAATGGAAAAGTTAAACATTGTTGGAAAGATTTACAAATTATAAATAATTAAGCAGCAAATAGCAGCTATAAGAATTCATAACCCAGTTGGGAACATTTGCGAGTATAACGACGGGAGTAAGACAAGGATGCCTACTACCACCTGGTTTGTTTTCATTGTGCCGTGAATATATAATGAGATCTATCATAGATATGCCAGGAATTGCGGGGGGGGGGGGGGGGTTGTTCATAACATAAACAACTTGCGTTATGATGATGACACCGTCTTGATAGCGTCAAGTCAGAAAGGACTACAGGAAATAATAGATGCGTTGGTTGAACACTTTAGAGAAAGCACACAAAAGATCCTGACATCCACCCCCCCCCCCGCACCTTTTCCTACCCACCCCCGCCTCTCCCAAAAACTTAGATGGTGTCACTGGAAAAGACAAGCAGATGCAGTTAAACAGATGCTATCTGTATATGTCATCATTTGTATCGGGCAGCGCCATGTTGTTCTGTATCTGTCATAGCTTGTATCTGGCAGCACCATGTTGTTCTGTATCTGTCATGGCTTGTATCTGGCAGCGCCATGTTGTTCTGTATCTGTCATAGCTTGTATCTGGCAGCACCATGTTGTTCTGTATCTGTCATGGCTTGTATCTGGCAGCACCATGTTGTTCTGTATCTGTCATAGCTTGTATCTGGCAGCGCCATGTTGTTCTATATCTGTCATAGCTTGTATCTGGCAGCGCCATGTTGTTCTGATCTGTCATGGCTTGTATCTGGCAGCGCCATGTTGTTCTATATCTGTCATGGCTTGTATCTGGCAGCGCCATGTTGTTCTGTATTTGTCATGGCTTGTATCTGGCAGCGCCATGTTGTTCTGTATCTGTCATAGCTTGTATCTGGCAGCGCCATGTTGTTCTATATCTGTCATGGCTTCTATCTGGCAGCGCCATGTTGTTCTTTATTTGTCATGGCTTGTATCTGGCAGCGCCATGTTGTTCTATATCTGTCATGGCTTCTATCTGGCAGCGCCATGTTGTTCTGTATCTGTCATGGCTTGTATCTGGCAGCGCCGAGTTGTTCTGTATCTGCCATGGCTTGTATCTGGCAGCGCCATGTTGTTCTATATCTGTCATGGCTTGTATCTGGCAGCGCCATGTTGTTCTTTATTTGTCATGGCTTGTATCTGGCAGCGCCATGTTGTTCTATATCTGTCATGGCTTGTATCTGGCAGCGCCATGTTGTTCTTTATTTGTCATGGCTTGTATCTGGCAGCGCTATGTTGTTCTGTATCTGTCATGGCTTGTATCTGGCAGCGCCATGTTGTTCTATATCTGTCATGGCTTGTATCTGGCAGCGCCATGTTGTTCTATATCTGTCATAGCTTGTATCTGGCAGCGCCATGTTGTTCTGATCTGTCATGGCTTGTATCTGGCAGCGCCATGTTGTTCTGTATCTGTCATAGCTTGTATCTGGCAGCGCCATGTTGTTCTATATCTGTCATAGCTTGTATCTGGCAGCGCCATGTTGTTCTGATCTGTCATGGCTTGTATCTGGCAGCGCCATGTTGTTCTGTATTTGTCATGGCTTGTATCTGGCAGCGCCATGTTGTTCTGTATCTGTCATGGCTTGTATCTGGCAGCGCCATGTTGTTCTATATCTGTCATGGCTTGTATCTGGCAGCGCCATGTTGTTCTTTATTTGTCATGGCTTGTATCTGGCAGCGCCATGTTGTTCTATATCTGTCATGGCTTCTATCTGGCAGCGCCATGTTGTTCTATATCTGTCATGGCTTGTATCTGGCAGCGCCATGTTGTTCTTTATTTGTCATGGCTTGTATCTGGCAGCGCCATGTTGTTCTATATCTGTCATGGCTTCTATCTGGCAGCGCCATGTTGTTCTGTATCTGACATGGCTTGTATCTGGCAGCGCCATGTTGTTCTATATCTGTCATGGCTTGTATCTGGCAGCGCCATGTTGTTCTTTATTTGTCATGGCTTGTATCTGGCAGCGCCAGGTTGTTCTATATCTGTCATGGCTTCTATCTGGCAGCGCCATGTTGTTCTATATCTGTCATGGCTTGTATCTGGCAGCGCCATGTTGTTCTTTATTTGTCATGGCTTGTATCTGGCAGCGCCATGTTGTTCTATATCTGTCATGGCTTCTATCTGGCAGCGCCATGTTGTTCTTTATCTGTCATGGCTTGTATCTGGCAGCGCCATGTTGTTCTGTATCTGTCATGGCTTCTATCTGGCAGCGCTATGTTGTTCTGTATCTGTCATGGCTTGTATCTGGCAGCGCCATGTTGTTCTGTATCTGACATGGCTTGTATCTGGCAGCGCCATGTTGTTCTGTATTTGTCATGGCTTGTATCTGGCAGCGCCATTTTGTTCTGTATTTGTCATGGCTTGTATCTGGCAGCGCCATGTTGTTCTTTATTTGTCATGGCTTGTATCTGGCAGCGCCATGTTGTTCTGTATCTGTCATCACGGTTACGCACCTAACACATCCGTGACCCTGCAAATTTCCCTGCTTCTGTAACGATATCGCCTTAGATTGATTCAAAAGAGGGCAAATGGCAACGCCCAGACACACGCACGCACGCACACACACAAGAAATATCGGACGTTTTTGCACAAACCACCACCGCCGCAACAAGTGATAGAGTGCCCTGACCACACGTCGAAAAGTCCGGTTAGTCCACTGTGTATGTGTTGTTCCTCTTCCTCCCTTCGTTAGTTTCTCTGTTGTCTGGATTCATTTCTTGGTATTGGTTTGACTGGACTCCCTTCTGTTTTTATCACAAGAGTTCATATACAAATATAGACGTGTTGAGGTCAGCCTTATATTGTCCTGGGAGCTTCCCGTTCAATTTTCCTTCAGATTACCCCACGATTTTTTCCCAATGTCGCTTTGTGCCAGATTCCCGAAGAAACATAAGTCGAACGGCTTCAAAGGCTCTAAAATGAGTATTCTTCTGCAGCATTTATTTGTTGTCGCAGCTTTTCCCGACTAAAACCACCAGCTGTGACCATTGAAGGCATATATACACATGGCTTTGCTGACGTAGTCGTTACAATGATCGATCGATCAGTGTCTCCCTTCCCGGCTACTTCCTACAGGTTGACCATTCTATCATGAGATTTGCACATCTAAGTCTTCACGGAAGAGCAACAACGCAGATCTCGGGATACCCTGTTCAACCTCCATAAAGTTATAGTTAGGCCACCCGTAACGACTACTACAGGTACGCGTAACCGGCACTCTTGTTTGGGTAAAGGTGTGGTTACAACAGAGAAGGACCGTTTTACGTGGTTCAGACTTACATGCACAGATGCACCAGAGGATCGCCAGGCACCCAGTCCTGGCTGACGAGGCCCGGGACATGGTCAGCTATCAGATCCGGCAGTCGCTTTGGTCAGCTCCCGGATGTGTGATGACGTCAGGTGGGTTCAAGGTCACTGCCAAGGAAAACCCATGTTACTGGCACGTTTTTTTCCGCATTTGTTCAATGTATAATAATAATAATGATGATGATTGATGTTAATAATAATAATAATAATAATAATAATAATAATAATAATAATTGTTGTGATAAAAATTGAAGGTACCAACTATCTTTATAGTCAAAGGGTTAAGAATAGGGCACGCAGGCCCGTGCAACATTCTGCCTGTTTAGCCTCACTCCGTGCAAAGTTATTTATCAATATACCATTTCAAATATAATAATAAAAATTATTAAATAAATGTGAGAACTAATTAGGACCGCTGAAATGAGCTCTAATGATACTCAGACGAACACACAATTATTCATAGAATATTTATAAATCTCATCTAATAATGACATCAATCTAAAATAGGTAATATTAAACCAACAAAAACTAAATACAAATAACAAACGCAGGAGCTAAGTGCTCCCTCTAAACATATGGAACACAACACTAGAGGTACATAAGGCAGCAGTCAAACCATATACCTGGCGCTTGTCTTCTGGCGGATGCATAGATGTAGCTAGGGTATTTGGTGCCCAAGGAATAAAAGGGCGGAGGGGTGGCTGTCCAGAATTTGTTTGCAAGGAAAATTCAAAGGATAGTAAAATGTACTTGGTGTTGACTGTTGAAGTGTGTAATTTGCGCAGTGATAACTCAGCGTTCACTGTACTCTGTCATTCATGTCTTCTTTTGCCTTCTATCCCCCAGTGGAGCATAGGCTGTCATCCTACTCACGCCAGGCCGTTCTATCCTCCAATGGAGCATAGGCTGTCAACCCACTCACGCCGTTCTATCCCCCAGTGGAGCATAGGCTGTCAACCCACTCACGCCGTTCTATCCCCCAGTGGAGCATAGGCTGTCAACCCACTCACGCCGTTCTATCCCCCAGTGGAGCATAGGCTGTCAACTCACTCACTCCACTCTTCCTATTGCGTGCAGCTCTTCCCGTGTCCTCCCCGCCTTTGTAACTTCACTTTGTAGGCACCTTCTCCGTGTTGTAATTGGTCTTCCTTTATTCCTATACCCCTGTGGGTTCCGGTGCAAAGAAATTCTAGTTATATTGTTTTCAGGTTTCCTCAAGATGTTTCTTATCCACTGCTAGCGTCTTTTCTTCACCTCCTGGTAAACCGGAACTTGTTTATTTCTCCTCAAAAGTTGTAAATTAGTGATTATATCATGCCATAAAATTGCCCTGTTCTGCTTAGGCACCAGTTGGTGTTTGTAATGTATGACTAATTGCCTTGGCTGTTTTGGTGTTTCCGCGCCACACAGCCGTGCTGATCTGACATCAGATTGACACATTCCATGTTTAGTATTAGTTATCATTTTCTTTTTAAGCTCCACAAATCTCCTAGTGTTGTGAAAGCTCCGGTTGTCTTTTGCATCCGTATTTTAATATCTCTATCAGTTCTCTCAGTTTTATCTACATTACTGCCCAAATATGTGTACGACTCCACGTCTTGGAGTTTGCAGCCATAGCTACTGAGTTCAGTGCTCCTGGCGGCACTATGAGCTGTGACTAGCGGTTATTGACTGGGTTCCAGATTGGTGCAAGATGGCAATGATGGATGATGCATTTTTTCCGTTGTGTTCCTGGGACAAGGCGTGAGTTATAGCTGCTATTTATTTGCTGGCTGAGGACATGTGGAAAATGGTAGGAATAGTTGTAATCTACATATTCGTTGAATGAAGTTGATTTTCAACGATGACGCCTGGTCTCGCAGTGTGTTTAAGGAGACATGCACTTTATGGTTTGCCAGATCAAATCGCGTGTGTTTTGCTGACTGGGGACACTTTGTATGGCTACGGCATACACTTCAAGTATCCATCGTATCTGACTCAGTTTGTGACTGGAATCACTGGTTGAGCAATTATGGGCCAAGCTCGTTTGTTGTAATGCCGGAACCGTAACGACTAACGGCGACTAGCGTCTTGGATTGAGGTGCCGTCAGGGCAAAAACCACATCACTATTTGCCTGATACGTTCTCATTATCATTGTCTTTCAGACCTAGATGTTGTGATCTCGCATCAAGTGTATTTAATTTATCTTGCATCTGATTCCGTGAATGGGACAGAAGAAAAATATCATCAGCGAAATCCAGAGCATCAAGCTGTTTTGTAGGGTCCGCTTAATTCCATTCCTGGTGTTAGCTGTTACTGTCTTGTTTACCAATCCTATTCTAGTTCCGGTTGGTCACGTGACTACGGTGAGCTTCCGGCGGTCAAAACCACGCCCTTCAGTAGCTATAAATTACAGTCTAAAGATGGAAGTACCAAAACACACACACGTCACACACGATGTGTCGAGAGAAACTATTCGCATTTCAGTTGGATTTATTCAGTGTTGTGCTTCATTTTGTGTTGATGTAACTCTGTAGTAATGCACCTGACGAGACACAGCGAAATATGCCCTGCAATAAAATTTGCAATATATTGTTTGTGGCTGCATTATTGAAACCAAGTCTCCCAGTACCAAAGCTAGGCAACGAAAAAACATTGGCGTCGCACACGTGTTTTTGTTTGAATTCACTCAGCGACCCGTCAAGTTCGACTTGAACCGGTGTATCTTTTAGGAATTGGGGATTTTTGGGCTGACGGGGAGGGAGGGCCATGAAAATGAGCGTCGGCTTCCATGTATGTACACTGGTCGGTTAGGGTTATGGTTAGGGTTAAATGCAGGAATGCTGACAGGTCAGGGAAGTTACGAAGTAAAAACAGAGCACAGTGATGGCGTCGATAGCGACACACGAATAAAAGTAACACACCCCGGAAATGATAACACAATAAATGATGAACACGCTGAAAACAGCCAACACTTGACACGACTAGAGAATAGCAGTTTTAGTGTCTTAGGGTTACTAAACACCGACTAACACTGACCCTAACACTAACCCCTCCTATACTTCTAGGACTTTCTAGGAAACTCCCTATAACTCCCTACCAAATCTCTCCGCTGACGAGATAGGACGAAAAAGCTTAGATGAACCTAATAATAATAGTATAATTATGTATCATATCAAAGAGGCTTGAGTGCCTTGAAATCCACCCTAGAAAATTACAAAGGAGTTCAACCCCTGCCCTCTCCCCCTTTGGGGGGAGGGGGGTGCCACAGATGTCTTGGTTGCGGCGCGCCAGGCGAAAGCTTCCTGCTGTTGGTAACCCAGTTTACACAAGTTTAAATGAAAGCGAACTAACTACTATATAACAACTGATTTACACACGTACAAAGATAAACGCTTTTACTTTTACTTTTCGCACTGACTTGTAAACGATGTCCCGTAAAGAATAATTATTCATCAAGTCTGGTCCCAACAATCTTTATGACCGTCCGTCACGAAGCGTCCTGGCAAGAAAAGCGCCCATATTGCCGGGCCAGAAGTCGCCTACTTTGCCGTGATCAATAGAAACGTTTTGTCGCGGCCCACACTGAAGCTACCAATGAGAATAGGCTGTTTCTTGATCTGGCGCTCAAGTCGGAACATCCGCCCACCAGCCGATGTCTGTTGTGTCGCTTCTTGAATGTGTCAGCGGGTTGTGAACCAGGAACATTTGACCGAAAACGAATTCCGAATGCACAACAGCAGCAGCGCCAGTAGCAGTAGAAGGATCAGCAGCGCCAGTAGTAGTAGCAGGTTCAGCAGCGCCAGTAGTAGTAGCAGGTTCAGCAGCGCCAGTAGTAGTAGCAGAATCAGCAGCGCCAGTAGTAGTAGCAGGATTAGCAGCGCCAGTAGTAGTAGCAGGATCAGCAGCAGCAAAAGTAGTAGTAGTAGCAGCATCATCGCAGTACTAGTAGTAGTAGCAACAGCAGCAACAGTAGTAGTAGTAGCAGCAGACAAGTAGTAGTAGTAGCGGCAGCAGCAACAGTAGTAGTAGTAGCAGCATCATCAACAGTAGTAGTAGTCGCAGTACTAGTAGTAGTAGCAGCAACAGCAACAGTAGTAGTAGTAGCAGCAGACAAGTAGTAGTAGTAGTAGCGGCAGCAGCAACAGTAGTAGTAGTAGAAGCAGCAACAGTAGTAGTAGTAGTAGCAGCAAGAGTAGTAGTAGCAGCAGCAAGAGTAGTAGTAGTAGCCGCAACAGTAGTAGTAGCAGCAGCAGCGACAATAGTACTAGTAGCAGCAAAAGACAACTGGATTACGTTATAACAGCGGAACAATATGTGGAAAGAGAGACAGTGGAACAATTTGTGGAAAGAGAGACAGAGGAAGACAATATGAGAACATTCACGAGAGACTTTTGCCATGCCATGCAGTCTGTCAACATATAAACTGATCCACACAGTTGCTGATCGCAGGTCACTGAGAGACATGATCGCCTGCACCAGTCGGCAAGGCACTTGTGATTCACATTCCTTGACTTTCGAGTCTATTTATTTAGAATAAGACAAACAGATATGTTGAAGCTAACCACTTGATGCGGATAAGGAAAGAGGACACGAAAAAACAATCTGCAACGAAAACTAAGTATTTTCTTAAAGTCATGAAATTGCTGGTTAAACTCAGTATGTAGTAAATACAACATAAAGATAAATGCAAACAAAACCGAAACAATGCAAGTTAGCAGAACCCCTGCCCCACTACACATACAGCTGAATGGTTCTGCCCTGAATCAAGTTAGGGAGTTTAAATATCTATGAAGTATGACCACAGAAGATGGTAGAATTGACAGAGAAATAGAAACCAGATGTCAGAAAGCAAGTGCACTTATATACCAATTGTCACCATTATTAAGACATTCAAGCATTACTATGAGTGCAAAGAGACAGATTATTAATAGCATATTCATTTCAACATTAAGCTACTAGTGCCAAACATGGACACTATTTAAAGCCCATGTACGCAAAATCACCACCTGCGAGATGAGGTGCCTGAGAAAAGCAGCTAACCTAACTATACGAGATCGAGTGAATAATGAAACTATCAGGCAGATTGTGGAAACGATACCTTGTACTGGATTCATCGAGAAACAGCAGATCAAGTTGTTTGGCCATCTTGTTAGAATGCAGCAAGATCAAATACCATCACAAGCACTACATCTCAGAAGATCAATACGAGAGCAAGACGACAGCCGCGGAAAACATGGATCGACAATATTAAAGACACTCTACGCCTTCACGGCATGACAATAGCCAGTGGATCGCAAATTATTCCTCCCCACGGCACTTAACGACAGAAGTGGTTTATGATGATGATGAATGAAATTGCTGACTTCATTTCAGCAACTGACAAAATTCCCTAAAGATCATCTATGACAGTGTTTTCCAAACTGTTCTTAGTCACGGGGCCTATTTTTTCAATAAAATTTCTCCACGGCGCCCTAACCTAAGTAAAAGTATGACTATTCATTTGCAAGAGATTTTTTTTTTTTTTAAAAGTGTGTATCTTCAAACTGTGCCGCGGCGCACAGTTTGGAAATCACTGATCTATGATATCAGAATCCACAGGGTTCATTGACTGTTACCGCTGACATCAAGTATCTGGCATTGATAACATCATTGCAACACATGTATCGTTGTCTGTTGTTATCTTCTAAGCAAAACAATAATGATGACACAGACTTGGTTGGTCAGATCATCGACACACCAGTCAACAAACTATCACATTCAGTGAACAAAATAAGTTTAACTTTATAAAGAACACGACAATTGCGTCACAGATATGAGTATTTCTATTTCAAATTTTGGCAACTTTATGGAACCGCACAGATTGTGTTTCATGTGTAAAATATGGTGATTTTTTAGTCAGTGCCTACCATATCTAGATGCTGTTGTTTGTTAGTCAAAGTGGCAGCTACAGGAGGCAAGGTACCAACTACTGCTGCCAGGTTTGGGATACGACAAGATAATAGGGTGAAATATGCAGGTGAAGTTCAGGTTGGTTCACAGGCAGTGCTCGATAGGAGACCCCGGTACAAGACCTGGCTTGTGAGGTTCTAGAATCTGGAGTTCCCGTCTATTCAGGCAGACTTGAAACCTGGACCTTTAGAGATGAGCTTGCCAGCGCTGTATCTCTCTATACTCGGAAAAACGTACATGCTAGACAGGTCAGTAGATGGGGATTTCCAAGGGATAATGCCATGTCAAGGAAACTCGCCATGGAGAGTGGCTGCAACAGAAAAGTATTTGGGATAGTCTTCCGGCTTATCCTGATCGTTCTCTGGGCGAGAAGAAGTCAAGGAGGACAGGTTTTTCTTGCCCAGCATGTTGACAGGACGTGACATCTTCATGGCCTCTCTTACCGCCGAGGTAAACTTGAGGGCTTCTCGCACAGCTGACGCCGCTGTTCTGGAGACGCCACCTTGCGTCACGCTGGTGTCAGCTTCCGTCATGGAAGCAGAAGTGATGGTCACACTTTTGGGGGACATGGTTGCGCCTGGCGGGCTGAGTAAAGCGCGGCCAGGTGAGTGGCGTGACTCCGTGCTGGGTGGTGGTTGCTGTAGATCAGCATAAAACGAATGTGGTGGGTCGGTTCGTTTGGGCGGGGACAGCGATCTTAAGGCCTGCGACAGCCACGTGTCGCCGGTGTTGGATGAGGATGCGTAGCGTTCGGTGGCAGCAGCGGTTGCAATTGGTGACTTTTCGTTAAAAGTTTTCTCCTCCCTGTTAGTGACTGGTGTCGGTACTACTGATGTTGCAGCTTTGGTCGCCGCTTCCGACACGGCCGCTGTTGCTGCTATCGCTGCTGTTTTCACAGCAGGAGACACAGCTGAAGAAATTGTCTTCTTTGTGTTTTCCTTTTTAATTTCTTCCTTTTTAAGGTCTTCCTTTTTAATTTCTTCCTTTTTAATTTGTTCCTTTTTAATTTCTTCTTTTTTAATTTGTTCTCTTTTAATTTCTTCCTTTTTTTCTTCTCTTTTCTTTGGGGCCGTGTGAAAAATAATAGTGGTGCGTTTGAAGCTTGAACCTGACTCAGACGTGGGTCGAGTTAAAATTTGCTGCGCAGCAGTCGACGAGAACTTGGAGTCGTTTATTTGGGAACTGCTGGGTGAATGGAGGCGCACTGGGTCCTGCTTGGTGGTTTTGCGTTTATTTGTTGCTGGCGATTTTGTTTTAAAGAATTTCTGGGACTTTGGTTTGATTTTGGGCGAGCTTTTTGGTGAGAAGGGTGATGGTTTTTTGTGTATAGGGCCAGTTGGTACAATAATGAGGTTTGAATCACCTTCGTAATCTTTCATCGGTTGCCACTTATTTTGTGGAGATGTAAATCGCTGGGCGCCGTTATTTGCCAGCAGTGCGTCACGAAGATCTGCCGAGTCTATGTGCACTGACTCCTGCGTCATGGACGTTCTCGACTGAGACTTGTGACCGGCCATCAGCTGTGTCGGGGTACACTGGATTAGCAAATTACCGGAGAAGATCGTCTCTATGGCCTCCCTGTCACAGGGAATATTCTCCAGCACCTCGGGCACGTTGGGTAGGTCCATGGTCTGAGACAGGCGCGATCTGTTTCTCAGACTGCCAAACTCAGAGCCGAATGCATACCTGTTGCTGGTGGTTTCTGGAACTGTCCATTTATCAGACATAGAGTGTAAGGTGTTGTGTGCGCGATAGGCGACCAGCGTGTGCGGGGGATCATCGCCGAAAGAAAGTTCATCACTGAGAGGCGATTTCATGGCAGACAGCTGGCATACTATGTTCGAGTTGTTAGATCTGGACGCTAATGCTGGATTGGCTTCCAATTCTGACGTATGCGGCTCCTGGTAGGAGTTGGCGTTGACATCTTCCCTGGACACGATCCTGAAAGATGTAGTATTGGACTGAACGATTCTCAGATCACTGGCAGAGACTAACTTTGTGTTGGACATGGCGGGAAATGTTTCTCCATTCCGTGGAGGGGAATAACTTTTGTAAACTTTGGGGCTGCCTTTAATCTGCTGAGACTGTGATTTCTTAATTTCGTGCACTTTTTTATTGTTCCCTGGCTTCTGTTTCTGTGCGGACTTTTTATCCTTATCCTTGGACTGTGTCGTCGTGGCCCCGCTGCGAGTTTTTGCAACAGGTGCGGGGTTGGGTGCGGTGATTTCTGACAGCGGTATCGTCTTCAGAGCTGTCAGTGGTGGCTCTGGAGCTACTTGAGACGTGTCAGCTGCCATCTGTGGCGTGTTCTCTTCTACCGCCGTGTGTCTAGGAGTGGGCTCTGTCGGTCTGTGAGACTGATTTTTGGATGCATAGCCGTGTTTGTATTTTGGTTTGTCTGGCGGTTTTTCCGGCTCTGCAGACGAGAAGGTCAGCGCCGAGGCCAGGTATTTGACTGGTGTGATGATGTATCCCAGCGCTGTTGACAAGGAACTGGAGCCGGACGCTTCACCAGCCTTGGCTTTCTTGGGGAGAGGCTGTGGGTCTCGTATTTGATCACCAACATACTTCTGCTTCCACAAGTGGTACCTAGACTTGTTCATCTTGTCCTCATCATCACTCACAACTCCCTTGCTAGTTCTCGGGGAGGAATCCTTGTGTATGTCAGCTGCCGTGTGCCTTATGGACATGACTGGGTTGTCAAGTATGAGATACCAACAAGTCTTGTGCTGTTGGAGATCTGACAGTCTGTAACACTAAAACTGCGACCGGAATAGAGGTTTGAAACAAAATATATGCCGAGAGATGGTCGAGAATGCCCGATGCTTCTTTAATTTAACAACCTGGAGCTAAGAGTTGCTAGTTGTCCGGGTTGACCTGAGAGATGGGTGCACCTGTCCCTAACTTCATCACACGCTGCTGGGGGCGGAAGCTCTCAGCCACTGATCATTAGGGCTGAGGATACAAACACAGTTTTCTGTAGTTAGTGTTTGTGGACCGGAAATGAAAGCAATAACATTACAGTGCTCCGTCTGTAGTTAGTGTTTGTGGACCGGAGATGAAAGCAATAACATTAAAGTGCTCCGTCTGTTGTTAGTGTTTGTGGACCGGAGATGAAAGCAATAACATTAAAGTGCTCCGTCTGTTGTTAGTGTTTGTGGACCGGAGATGAAAGCAATAACATTAAAGTGCTCCGTCTGTTGTTAGTGTTTGTGGACCAAAGATGAAAGCAAAAACATTACCGTACTCCGTCTGTAGTTAGTGTTTGTGGACCAAAGATGAAAGCAAAAACATTACCGTGCTCCGTCTGTAGTTAGTGTTTGTGGACCAAAGATGAAAGCAAAAAACATTACCGTGCTCCGTCTGTAGTTAGTGTTTGTGGACCGGAGATGAAAGCAAAAACATTACCGTGCTCCGTCTGTAGTTAGTGTTTCTGGACCAGAGATGAAAGCAATAAGATTAAAGTGCTCCGTCTGTAGTTAGTGTTTGTGGACCGAAGATGAAAGCAATAACCTTAAAGTGCTCCGTCTGTAGTTAGTGCTTGTGGACCGGAGATGAAAGCAATAACATTAAAGTGCTCCGTCTGTTGTTAGTGTTTGTGGACCAAAGATGAAAGCAAAAACATTATCGTGCTCCGTCTGTAGTTAGTGTTTGTGGACCAAAGATGAAAGCAAAAACATTATCGTGCTCCGTCTGTAGTTAGTGTTTGTGGACCGGAGATGAAAGCAATAACATTACCGTGCTCCGTCTGTAGTTAGTGTTTGTGGACCGGAGATGAAAGCAATAACATTACCGTGCCCCGTCTGTAGTTAGTGTTTCTGGACCAGAGATGAAAGCAATAAGATTAAAGTGCTCCGTCTGTAGTTAGTGTTTGTGGACCGGAGATGAAAGCAAAAACATTAAAGTGCTCCGTCTATTGTTAGTGTTTGTGGACCAAAGATAAAAGCAAAAACATTATCGTGCTCCGTCTGTAGTTAGTGTTTGTGGACCAAAGATGAAAGCAATAACATTACCGTGCTCCGTCTGTAGTTAGTGTTTCTGGACCAGAGATGAAAGCAATAAGATTAAAGTGCTCCGTCTGTAGTTAGTGTTTGTGGACCGGAGATGAAAGCAAAAACATTATCGTGCTCCGTCTGTAGTTAGTGTTTGTGGACCGGAGATGAAAGCAATAAGATTAAAGTGATCCGTCTGTTGTTAGTGTTTGTGGACCAAAGATGAAAGCAAAAACATTACCGTGCTCCGTCTGTAGTTAGTGTTTGTGGACCGGAGATGAAAGCAAAAACATTATCGTGCTCCGTCTGTAGTTAGTGTTTGTGGACCGGAGATGAAAGCAATAACATTAAAGTGCTCCGTCTGTTGTTAGTGTTTGTGGACCAAAGATGAAAGCAAAAACATTATCGTGCTCCGTCTGTAGTTAGTGTTTGTGGACCAAAGATGAAAGCAATAACATTACCGTGCTCCGTCTGTAGTTAGTGTTTCTGGACCAGAGATGAAAGCAATAAGATTAAAGTGCTCCGTCTGTAGTTAGTGTTTGTGGACCGAAGATGAAAGCAATAACATTAAAGTGCTCCGTCTGTAGTTAGTGTTTGTGGACCGGAGATGAAAGCAATAACATTAAAGTGCTCCGTCTGTTGTTAGTGTTTGTGGACCAAAGATGAAAGCAAAAACATTATCGTGCTCCGTCTGTAGTTAGTGTTTGTGGACCAAAGATGAAAGCAAAAACATTATCGTGCTCCGTCTGTAGTTAGTGTTTGTGGACCGGAGATGAAAGCAATAACATTACCGTGCTCCGTCTGTAGTTAGTGTTTGTGGACCGGAGATGAAAGCAATAACATTACCGTGCTCCGTCTGTAGTTAGTGTTTCTGGACCAGAGATGAAAGCAATAAGATTAAAGTGCTCCGTCTGTAGTTAGTGTTTGTGGACCGAAGATGAAAGCAATAACATTAAAGTGCTCCGTCTGTAGTTAGTGTTTGTGGACGGAAGATGAAAGCAATAACATTACCGTGCTCCGTCCGTAGTTAGTGTTTGTGGACCAAAGATGAAAGCAATAACATTAAAGTGCTCCGTCTGTTGTTAGTGTTTGTGGACAGGAGATGAAAGCAATAACATTACCGTGCTCCGTCTGTTGTTAGTGTTTGTGGACCGAAGATGAAAGCAATAAAATTACCGTGCTCCGTCTGTAGTTAGTGTTTCTGGACCAGAGATGAAAGCAATAAGATTACCGTGCTCCGTCTGTAGTTAGTGTTTGTGGACCGGAGATGAAAGCAATAACATTACCGTGCTCCGTCTGTAGTTAGTGTTTGTGGACCGGAGATGAAGTCAATACCATTACAGTGCTCCGTCTGTTGTTAGTGTTTGTGGACCGATGATGAAAGCAATAACATTACAGTGCTCCGTCTGTTTTTAGTGTTTGTGGACTGAAGATAAAAGCAATAACATTACAGTGCTCCTTCTGTTGTTAGTGTTTGTGGACCGAAGATGAAAGCAATAACATTAACCTGCTCCGTCTGTAGTTAGTGTTTGTGGACCGGAGATGAAAGCAATAACATTAACCTGCTCCGTCTGTAGTTAGTGTTTGTGGATAGAGAAATGAAAGCAATAACATTAACGTGCTCCGTCTGTAGCCTGTCAAAGATGATCCCACCTGGACGGTCGATCATATTTCTAAATAACTGTTGCATATTTATGCGTGGCTGTGAAACAGCGACTAATCATTGAAAGATATGCTTAAATGGCTGATATAGATTTATAGGCAATTTGACGTTTATAGATCACTGAGAGATATGTATCGATAGAAGATAGATATGTATAGACAGAGGACAGACATGCACAAATGATAGATATGTATACATGGAGGATAGATGTGCGTTCAAAAATGATGGATATGTATAGATAGAGGATAGATATACGTTAACACATGATAGATATGTATAGACAGAGGATAGACATGCATTCACAAATAATAGATACGTATAGATAGAGGATAGACATGTGTACACAAATGATAGATATGTATAAATAGAGGATAGACATGCATTCACAAATGATAGATACGTATAGATAGAGGATAGACATGCGTACACAAATGATAGATACGTATATATAGAGGATAGACATGCATTCACAAATGATAGATACGTATAGATAGAGGATAGACATGTGTACACAAATGATAGATATGTATAAATAGAGGATAGACATGCATTCACAAATGATAGATACGTATAGATAGAGGATAGACATGCGTACACAAATGATAGATACGTATAAATAGAGGATAGATATGCGTACACAAATGATAGATACGTATAGATAGAGGATAGATATGCGTACACAAATGATATATAATTTTATATAGTGAAGTATTTCCTGCAGAGCCCGAAACGATAGCAACAATGACCCAGTCCGTGGTTCGAGGATAGTAGGAGATGGTATGCCATGGTCGCCTCGGCACGGTACATAGTGATGATATGCAATCAACAAACACACACTTGATATTCCCGCCCTTCTCCCCTCCCCCCCCCCCCCACCATCCGCCCACACGCCCCGACCTACTCTTTATAGTTTGTGTATCTAGCGTGTTCACGCCAGGTTACAACATGGTCACAGTGAGTCGACAAAAGGTAAATGCTCATACTAGTAAACGTGAGCACCGTCGTATTTTGGACATCACAGTTGCGGTTACTTCCCTAATGATCCCAGTGAGAGAGGAGCTCATTGCTGTACCAACATGTTTACATCTGAACATCAAAAATTCTCAGCCCAGAAAATGATCGTTTGATAACAAGGCACACAATCACGCCATCTCAAGACAGCATATCATATGCCAATGCAGGCAGGTTGGTATGCTGACTTTAAGGGGTTTGAGGCCAAATCCCCCCCCCCCCTTTTACCCCCCAAGAATAATGCATGCTTCAAGCAATAATAAATACAGTTGTTTTGACATTCGATGTTAATGGAATGGATCAAAATTAGATATCAAAAGCACATGTTTAAACAAGTTTTGAGCATTTAGGTAACAGGAGATAAAACAAGGGTTTTCAAGACAAACACAGATATACAGATGGCCAAGGTGACACATCTGGCTTACGAAAGCCAGCTTGGACTGCAACGTTTTCAAGACACAACGGAACATGTCGATCTACGTAAGAGATCCCACCTGGACTAACAACATCACTGTGTACGTGTAGATAAATAACGAATCAAGAATGGACCTGACTGCACTCGGGACAGTGCCATACGGGCTCCGTCGCCAACAAAGAGGTCCCATGATACTGATGGTGCATGTGGCAACATGATGACAGGTGGCACAAGTACTTACTTCTAGGACACAGACTGCGGATACTTCATAGAGGACGGGCTGAGGTCGACTGCCGAGAAAGTCTTGGCATTCCTACCGGTCAGAGGCTCTGTCCATGGATGATTGGCCTCACCCTACAGATAACGGTCCACTGCCATTTGCTGCCAGTATGCTTTTGTCGAGCCTACAGTGACGTCGTCTGGTTGTCCGGCAACCCCATGGTTGACATCTAGGCCCTGTGCGGAATGGTGCGAGCTTGTGCTGTTCACACCTCAGTAGAATGCAGGAACCCCATTACCAGCACAGACAATAGACCATCGACACCCACTTTATGAAGAATTATTCAAGCAAAAAGAGAGTATACTCAAACGAGGATGGGTCGGGCTGAGGATGCCATCGAACATGTTTGCCGCCTTACTGACATTAATTTTGGAAATGAATGGATAATTATGCATCCCTCTCCAAACAATAAAATTACAGTCTGTATCACACTTGATGGAAGCTGTAGAGAGCAGATTCCTGGCATTGTGGACACTTTAGTCAGAACACTGACGAAAACACAGATAAAGGTAATGTTGTAGTTTAAACAGATGGGGTCAGTCATTAGGCGCAAGCGAAGTGCACGGGCCTTCACAGTAAGCTCAAGGGGGAAAACCATCAAAGAGATAAATGGCGCCTTTGGTGTTACAACTAGTAGCCTTACAATGTAAACTATGGCTGTAACAAGGACTTTAGCATGGCTTGGTACTCAAAAGTTCACACATGTATGCTTTCTTTAGTGACTCAATGAATATGCTTAAAAAAATCCAAGTTGGATTAATCAGGCAAGAATGGATTGAAACACTAAGCACTTCACGAATATCTGCCGTAACCTTCATCTTTGTGCCAGGTCATGCGGGTGTTCAAGGAAACGAGCGTGCAGACTATCTTACTGACACTACAGTTGCTATGGCTGGTCCAGCACTGGACAGAAGTGATGTTATCAATGCCATGCGCTGCACTTACTATACCGTGGAGCACGCCAAAGGACATGACTCCGTATCCCTGTCTAGACTGATGGACATGGGGGTGCAGCCTGGAGCTGCAAGAAATGAACATTTTACTAAGAGGACAAGACGTTTCATTAACTAACACAGAACAGGCGTCATCAGTCGTTTTACACTAGTGGAGATTTTGAGGAGGAGATTGGAGCACCTATGGATCTGTCCGGAGTGCTGTGATGATAATCCTTTCTAATCACTTATCACTAATCACGAATCACTAATATACATAAGATGATCTGATATGAAAGCAACAAGGTGCCATAGAGTAAACTCAATTTTCTCTTTTTTGATTGCTTTTCTCTGGATCCTTTTGTGCCCTTCAGCGTCAAGTTTTGAAGAGACAGTGGTGCCATCCTTGAGTTATGAGGTATGATCTGTGTGTGCTCAGATTCCCACTTCCCAACACATACATCAGCGTCCCGTCCCGTCAGAGGAAAGGTAAGGGACGTATAATCAGACTGCTACTCGCCCACTTGGTATTGGAACTATGAACTGGCTGCTGAAAATATGCATGGAGCGCTTATGGGAATGTTTCGTCGAGTGCTGTGACGTCGGTTCTTGAATGAGGTCAACTCAACCGTCCTGAAGTGTTTCCTGATATCGCTGTTTATGATCCTGTGTTTCCTGATATTGCTGTTTATGATCATGTGTTTCCTGATATCGCTGTTTATGATCCTGTGTTTCCTGATATCGCTGTTTATGATCCTGTGTTTCCTGATATTGCTGTTTATGATCCTGTGTTTCCTGATATCGCTGTTTATGATCATGTGTTTCCTGATATCACTGTTTATGATCCTGTGTTTCCTGATATTGCTGTTTATGATCCTGTGTTTCCTGATATTGCTGTTTATGATCCTGTGTTTCCTGATATTGCTGTTTATGATCCTGTGTTTCCTGATATTGCTGTTTATGATCCTCTGTTTCCTGATATTGCTGTTTATGATCCTGTGTTTCCTGATATTGCTGTTTATGATCCTGTGTTTCCTGATATCGCTGTTTATGATCCTGTGTTTCCTGATATCGCTGTTTATGATCCTGTGTTTCCTGATATCGCTGTTTATGATCCTGTGTTTCCTGATATTGCTGTTTATGATCCTGTGTTTCCTGATATCGCTGTTTATGATCCTGTGTTTCCTGATATCGCTGTTTATGATCCTGTGTTTCCTGATATTGCTGTTTATGATCCTGTGTTTCCTGATATCGCTGTTTATGATCCTGTGTTTCCTGATATTGCTGTTTATGATCCTGTGTTTCCTGATATTGCTGTTTATGATCCTGTGTTTCCTGATATTGCTGTTTATGATCCTGTGTTTCCTGATATTGCTGTTTATGATCCTGTGTTTCCTGATATTGCTGTTTATGATCCTGTGTTTCCTGATATCGCTGTTTATGATCCTGTGTTTCCTGATATCGCTGTTTATGATCCTGTGTTTCCTGATATTGCTGTTTATGATCCTGTGTTTCCTGATATCGCTGTTTCTGATCCTGTGTTTCCTGATATCGCTGTTTATGATCCTGTGTTTCCTGATATTGCTGTTTATGATCCTGTGTTTCCTGATATCGCTGTTTATAATCCTGTGTTTCCTTATATTGCGTTTTATGATCCTGTGTTTCCTGATATTGCTGTTTATGATCCTGTGTTTCCTGATATTGCTGTTTATGATCCTGTGTTTCCTGATATTGCTGTTTATGATCTTGTCTCTTCGAAAATTCATCGGCGACGTTAAAGACACTGCACATTCAAACCAAGTGATCACAGCATGTAACACAGATCGAGATCAACACACGAACCCTTCCCTCTCAAGCCTCGTGATGACACACATGAAGCTCATCGCGATCATTTGGATAGGGTTTATACCTTTTACGGACTAAACACAAATGTTGACAAAAATGGCCCTGAAATCCCATGCTTTCATTGTGAAATACTATTCTTGACACGGGCGGGTCTTTGCTAGTCACACTCGCCATCGCCATGGGTTGTGAGTCTCATGCCTCCTCATAGCGCAATGTAACACTCTTGTCTGGAAAGAGGGAAAGGTGCCAATGATTTGCCTTTGACCAATTCATAGAGAACCCTGACGTTTTTCTCTGGCTCCCGAGGCTTCTTTTGTTCAGCTCCACAGAATATTTTTGTTCAGCTCCACAGAATACTTTTGTTCAGCTCCACAGAATACTTTTGTTCTGCTTCACAGAATACTTTTCTTCAGCTCCACAGAATACTTTTGTTCAGCTCCACAGAATACTTTTGTTCAGCTCCACAGAATACTTTTGTTCAGCTCCACAGAATACTTTTGTTTAGCTCCACAGAATACTTTTGTACAACTCCACATAATACTTTTGTTCAGCTCCACAGAATAATTTTGTTCAGCTCCACAGAATACTTTTGTTCAGCTCCACAGAATACTTTTGTTCAGCTCCACAGAATACTTTTGTTCAGCTCCACATAATAATTTTGTTCAGCTCCACAGAATACTTTTGTTCAGCTCCACATAATATTTTTGTTCAGCTCCACAGAATTTCCATCAGTTCTAAATTTGAGGTTAACGTACTTTGTATCATGTCTTGGCCTACTTCCACTGTAATATTTGGATAAATTATCTTGATCATGTATCACTTAATTACATATTTGTTACTCCAAATGTTGCAGCCGTTGGGCTACTCTTGTTCAATTTCCAACTGCCAAGGTGTCCGATCTTACTACCCAGAGACCAGAGGAATTACTAGAAGTCCATGTGAAAAAAATCTCAGCCCTAACAGGGGTTTGAACCCGGGATCTCCAGCACTCGAGGCGGATGCCATATTTCGAGACGACTTAGCCCCCAACTCCGGCATTACAAAGCATTACTTAAAGATTTGTTCCTTGGGAAAGTGTTAAGACGGAAGTGTTTGACTGACATTATAATAAAAACATTCCTTGGGAAAATGTTAAGACGGAAGTGTTTGACTGACATTATAATATAAACATTCTGTGGGTAGTAGTCTCATCTGTGGGTAGTAGTCTCATCTGTGGGTAGTAGTCTCATCTGTGGGTAGTAGTCTCATCTGTGGGTAGTAGTCTCATCTGTGGATAATAGTCTCATCTGTGGGTAGTAGTCTCATCTGCGGGTAGTAGTCTCATCTGTGGGTAGTAGTCTCATCTGTGGGTAGTAGTCTCATCTGTGGGTAGTAGTCTCATCTGTGGATAGTAGTCATCTGTGGGTAGTTGTCATCTGAGGGTAGTAGTCGTCTGGAGGTAGTAGTCTCATCTGTGGGTAGTAGTCATCTGTGGGTAGTAGTCATCTGGAGGTAGTAGTCTCATCTGTGGGTAGTAGTCATCTGAGGATAGAAGTCGTCTGGAGGTAGTAGTCTCATCTGTGGGTAGTAGTCATCTGTGGGTAGTAGCCATCTGTGGGTAGTAGTCATCTGTGGGTAGTAGTCATCTGTGGGTAGTAGTCATCTGAGGGTAGTAGTCATCTGAGAGTAGTAGTCGTCTGGAGGTAGTAGTAATCTGAGGGTAGTAGTCGTCTGGAGGTAGTAGTCTCATCTGTGGGTAGTAGTCTCATCTGTGGGTAGTAGTCATCTGGGGGTAGTAGTCGTCTGGAGGTAGTAGTCGTCTGGAGGTAGTAGTCGTCTGGAGGTAGTAGTCGTCTGGAGGTAGTAGTCGTCTGGAGGTAGTAGTCGTCTGGAGGTAGTAGTCGTCTGGAGGTAGTAGTCGTCTGGAGGTAGTAGTCGTCTGGAGGTAGTAGTCGTCTGGAGGTAGTAGTCGTCTGGAGGTAGTAGTAATCTGAGGGTAGTAGTCGTCTGGAGGTAGTAGTCTCATCTGGAGGTAGTAGTCTCATCTGTGGGTAGTAGTCTCATCTGTGGGTAGTAGTCTCATCTGTGGGTAGTAGTCTCATCTGTGGGTAGTTGTCGTCTGAGGGTAGTAGTCTCATCTGTGGGTAGTAGTCTCATCTGTGGGTAGTAGTCTCATCTGTGGGTAGTAGTCTTATCTGTGGGTAGTTGTCGTCTGAGGGTAGTAGTCTCATCTGTGGGTAGTAGTCTCATCTGTGGGTAGTTGTCTCATCTGTGGGTAGTAGTCTCATCTGTGGGTAGTAGTCTCATCTGTGGGTAGTAGTCTCATCTGTGGGTAGTAGTCTCATCTGTGGGTAGTAGTCATCTGTGGGTAGTAGTCGTCTGAGGGCAGTAGTCTCATCTGTGGGTAGTAGTCTCATCTGTGGGTAGTAGTCTCATCTGTGGGTAGTAGTCTCATCTGTGAGTAGTAGTCTCATCTGTGGGTAGTAGTCTCATCTGTGGGTAGTAGTCTCATCTGTGGGTAGTAGTCTCATCTGTGGGTAGTAGTAATCTGTGGGTAGTAGTCTCATCTGTGGGTAGTAGTCTCATCTGTGGGTAGAAGTCTCATCTGTGGGTAGTAGTCATCTGAGGGTAGTAGTCTCATCTGTGGGTAGTAGTCTCATCTGTGGGTAGTAGTCTCATCTATGGGTAGTAGTCATCTGAGGGTAGTAGTGTCATCTGAGGGTAGTAGTCTCATCTGTGGGTAGTAGTCATCTGTGGGTAGTAGTCGTCTGAGGGTAGCAGTCTCATCTGTGGGTAGTAGTCATCTGTGGGTAGTAGTCTCATCTGTGGGTAGTAGTCTCATCTGTGGGTAGTAGTCTCATCTGTGGGTAGTAGTCTCATCTGTGGGTAGTAGTCTCATCTGTGGGTAGTTGTCGTCTGAGGGTAGTAGTCTCATCTGTGGGTAGTAGTCTCATCTGTGGGTAGTAGTCATCTGTGGGTAGCAGTCTCATCTGTGGGTAGTAGTCTCATCTGTGGGTAGTTGTCGTCTGAGGGTAGTAGTCTCATCTGTGGGTAGTAGTCTCATCTGTGGGTAGTAGTCTCATCTGTGGGTAGTAGTCTCATCTGTGGGTAGTAGTCATCTGTGGGTAGTAGTCATCTGTGGGTAGTAGTCATCTGTGGGTAGTAGTCATCTGTGGGTAGTAGTCATCTGTGGGTAGTAGTCTCATCTGTGGGTAGTAGTATCATCTGTGGGTAGTAGTCTCATCTGTGGGTAGTAGTCATCTGTGGGTAGTAGTCTCATCTGTGGGTAGTAGTCATCTGTGGGTAGTAGTCATCTGAGGGTAGTAGTCGTCTGGAGGTAGTAGTAATCTGAGGGTAGTAGTCGTCTGGAGGTAGTAGTCGTCAATGAACCTATTTATAACTTTCTGATAAACAAATAGTCTTGCATTTCCTTCCCTTGGGTTGAGGCTTGGGGCAGACGATCTTATCCCAGAATACTAAATAAGCTGAGCAGATGGAACCTGTTAGCTGGGAGCAGCAACCCATCTAAGGAAGATCATCCCAATAGCAAAGTATGTTGAAATCAGAGATGCCGGGCCGAATGACGCACACAGTCCAGAAACGTGTCACCACTGAACCTAACAACTACTTGACCACACAATGCCTTGATGTAATGCCAGTGATAGGAACCCAAATCAAGTTAAAAGTGTTTCCTCTGCCTCGATTTGTGGAACCAGGAGAAGACTGCAGAGATATTTTTAAAAAAATGTAAATACTGGCCAAAACCAAGAAAAAAAGAGTTATTGCTCTTATATCAGACGTAAGTACAGTGTAAGACATGGATCTTGAGCCTGAGTATGCAGGGCTGTGTGGCTGATGCAGTCACTTAGAACCTAAAACCCTGACAGATACGTTGCAGTTATTTTACAGAGGGTGTAAGGGCAGGTTTCCTGAATGACAGCCCAGCATTCTGCTTGGCCAGGTAAACCTTAATGTGATAGCCCGCATACAAGATCACTACAGACCAATAGCAGACAGAGACTGTGAGGTGTCCGCTGTGCTACCTTCACATCCATGACCTGAAACATTTCCAAGCTCATCATTTGTTTCCCTCCAAGAACATTCTGAAAACTGTGAGGGACCAATCTTTATAAGGCTGAGTGAGGGACCCATCTTTATTAGGCCGAGTGAGGGACCAATCTTTATAAGGCTGAGTGAGGGACCCATCTTTATAAGGCTGAGTGAGGGACCCATCTTTATAAGGCTAAGTGAGGGACCCATCTTTATGAGGCAGAGTGAGGGACCCATCTTTCGGATGCTGAGTGAGGAACCCATGTTTAGGAGGCTGAGTGAGGGACCCATCTTTATGAGGCAGTGTGATGAACCCATGTTTAGGAGTCTGAGGGACCCATGTTAGGGAGGCTGAGGGACCCATGTTTTGGATGCTGAGTGAGGAACCCATGTTTAGGAGGCTGAGTGAGGGACCCATGTTGAGTAAAATTCCTGCCTACCAAGGATTGACACTGGACCACTGAATTGGCAGGCAAATGTAATAACTTCTATATAATTTGTAACAGCCCCTGCTGCTGCCTTGTTCTCCAAGTCAATAGTGACTTCACAAGCAGCTCATCCAGAGATACCAACGTTTCTGACCCACACATCATTGCAGGTTATATCACACTGGTGTAGCCATTCGGATGGCCTAATTATAAATTCTTTGCACATTAAACAGAGTATTTAAGATTTCCCCAGAGTCTGATATCAAGGTTGAGATTTTGTAATCTCATGTTGTCGAACCTTGAGGTAACAGCCCAGAAGGGAAAAAGAACACAAAATAAACATCCCAAATAATTGGACTTGATGAACATCAGTACGGGACAGACAATGAAAGAGAGAGATGGATAAAACATTTCGTGCAGAGTGTCTTGCAGTCACTCCCATATTTCCACCATGTAGAATGTAACACACAGACATAGTTCAACAGCAGACTTTGTCTAGCTAAGATTTGACCAATAAAGTAACAATACAACAGCCTAAATGACACAAGAAATCACCATAAAATACACAATACAAAACTGATCCACTAACAACATAAAATACAGATTTTACTGTGAAAGTTTCAAGTTCATAGTTACTGGAATTCATTATACTTAAAAACAATTAAAAAAATTAAAAAATTACAGGAATGATGAGAACTGCACTGATGCTATCAAACTATGGTTTATATCAAAAAGGCGGTCAAAGGTCAAGATCTTATTTTAATGAGGCGTAACTCAGTCTATGGTACGAGTGTCATGTTTGTATTGGCTAAGTGGCACTGGACCCATCAGAAAGTCAGAATCATGCTGGCCGCCATTATTTCCTAACAATTTCCTGGTACTCATTACGTCCCTGCAACCCTGGGACGATTAAAAACAAATAGGTCATGACCGATAAAATAACACTTTAAAAACATAAGGCAGTAATACATTTCTTTAAAATGTATTTATTAAATTTGTTTAATTTTGTGAAATATGTAAAGACATATAAAAGCATTAATGAATAAACATGAATAGAGTAAAGCATTAAATGGAACAGATTTGCCCATGGCCTACAACAAATATGTACTGGGTGACTCATGCCATGACCCAGTCACTTCTATCACTGAGGCTTAAGGGAAAATCGGATATCAACCTGGATGCTGTTTGGTTCAAAGGAACACACATCTAAATACTGTGTTTAGATTTATATTCATATCATGACCTAAACACCTTAGCTGGCAAAAAACTCAGCAAATGCACTCAATAAAAAAAAACCAAAAAAAAAACTCAAATGCGCAAGAAATATTGCACTGTACCATTTGTAATAAAAGAAAAAAAACTGAAATGCGCGAGAACTATTGCATTTACCGTTTGTGATAAACAGAAATTGTTTTAAATTTGTAAGAAATATTGCACTGTACCATTTATGATGAACAGAAACTGTTTTAAATGCGCAAGAAATATTGCACTGTCCAGTTTGTAATTAACAGGAACTGTTTCATATGCACTAAAAATATTGCACTGTACCATTTGTAATAAACAGAAACTGTTTCAAATGTGCAAGAAATATTGCACTGTACCATTTGTAATAAACAGAAACTGTTTCAAATGCGCAAGAAAACATTGCAATGTACCATTTGTGACAACAAAAACTGTTTCAAATGCACAAAAAAATATTGCACTGTACCATTTGTAATAAACAGAAACTGTTTCAAACGTGCAAGAAATATTGCACTGTACCATCTGTAATAAACAGAAACTGTTTCAAATGTGCAAGAAATATTGCACTGTACACTTTGTGACAACAGAAACTGCTTCAAATGTGCAAGAAATATTGCACTGTACCATTTGTAATAAAAAAAAAACTGAAATGCGCGAGAACTATTGCATTTACCGTTTGTGATAAACAGAAATTGTTTTAAATTTGTAAGAAATATTGCACTGTACCATTTATGATGAACAGAAACTGTTTTAAATGCACAAGAAATATTGCACTGTCCAGTTTGTAATTAACAGGAACTGTTTCAAATGCACTAAAAATATTGCACTGTACCATTTGTAATAAACAGAAACTGTTTCAAATGTGCAAGAAATATTGCACTGTACCATTTGTAATAAACAGAAACTGTTTCAAATGTGCAAGAAATATTGCACTGTACCATTTGTAATAAACAGAAACTGTTTCAAATGCACAAAAAATATTGCACTGTACTATTTGTAATAAACAGAAACTGTTTCAAATGTGCAAGAAATATTGCACTGTACCCTTTGTGACAACAGAAACTGTTTCAAATGTGCAAGAAATATTGCACTGTACCCTTTGTGACAATAGAAACTGTTTCAAATGTGCAAGAAATATTGCACTGTACCCTTTGTGGCAACAGAAACTGTTTCAAATGTGCAAGAAATATTGCACTGTACCCTTTGTGACAACAGAAACTGTTTCAAATGTGCAAGAAATATTGCACTGTACCCTTTGTAATAAACAGAAACTGTTTCAAATGTGCAAGAAATATTGCACTGTACCCTTTGTAACAGCAGAAACTGTTTCAAATGTGCAAGAAATATTGCACTGTACCCTTTGTGACAATAGAAACTGTTTCAAATGTGCAAGAAATATTGCACTGTCCAGTTTGTAATTAACAGGAACTGTTTCATATGCACTAAAAATATTGCACTGTACCATTTGTAATAAACAGAAACTGTTTCAAATGTGCAAGAAATATTGCACTGTACCATTTGTAATAAACAGAAACTGTTTCAAATGCGCAAGAAAACATTGCAATGTACCATTTGTGACAACAAAAACTGTTTCAAATGCACAAAAAAATATTGCACTGTACCATTTGTAATAAACAGAAACTGTTTCAAACGTGCAAGAAATATTGCACTGTACCATCTGTAATAAACAGAAACTGTTTCAAATGTGCAAGAAATATTGCACTGTACACTTTGTGACAACAGAAACTGCTTCAAATGTGCAAGAAATATTGCACTGTACCATTTGTAATAAAAAAAAAACTGAAATGCGCGAGAACTATTGCATTTACCGTTTGTGATAAACAGAAATTGTTTTAAATTTGTAAGAAATATTGCACTGTACCATTTATGATGAACAGAAACTGTTTTAAATGCACAAGAAATATTGCACTGTCCAGTTTGTAATTAACAGGAACTGTTTCAAATGCACTAAAAATATTGCACTGTACCATTTGTAATAAACAGAAACTGTTTCAAATGTGCAAGAAATATTGCACTGTACCATTTGTAATAAACAGAAACTGTTTCAAATGTGCAAGAAATATTGCACTGTACCATTTGTAATAAACAGAAACTGTTTTCAAATGCACAAAAAATATTGCACTGTACTATTTGTAATAAACAGAAACTGTTTCAAATGTGCAAGAAATATTGCACTGTACCCTTTGTGACAACAGAAACTGTTTCAAATGTGCAAGAAATATTGCACTGTACCCTTTGTGACAATAGAAACTGTTTCAAATGTGCAAGAAATATTGCACTGTACCCTTTGTGGCAACAGAAACTGTTTCAAATGTGCAAGAAATATTGCACTGTACCCTTTGTGACAACAGAAACTGTTTCAAATGTGCAAGAAATATTGCACTGTACCCTTTGTAATAAACAGAAACTGTTTCAAATGTGCAAGAAATATTGCACTGTACCCTTTGTAACAGCAGAAACTGTTTCAAATGTGCAAGAAATATTGCACTGTACCCTTTGTGACAACAGAAACTGTTTCAAATGTGCAAGAAATATTGCACTGTACCCTTTGTGACAATAGAAACTGTTTCAAATGTGCAAGAAATATTGCACTGTACCCTTTGTGACAACAAAAACTGTTTCAAATGTGCAAGAAATATTGCACTGTACCCTTTGTGACAACAGAAACTGTTTCAAATGTGCAAGAAATATTGCACTGTACCCTTTGTGACAACAGAAACTGTTTCAAATGTGCAAGAAATATTGCACTGTACCCTTTGTAATAAACAGATACTGTTTCAAATGTGCAAGAAATATTGCACTGTACCATTTGTAATAAACAGAAACTGTTTCAAATGTGCAAAAAATAATGCACTGTACCGTTTGTGATAAACAGAAACTGTTTCAATTGCGCAAGAAATACTGCACTGTCCCGTATGTGATAAACAGAAACTGTTTTAAATGCGCAATGAAAACAGTCCCCCTTTTTTGCAGAGGACTGCAGGTGACATCAGGCTACTGTTTCCTTTACAGGTTGCCCAATAATAACCTCACTTGAGATTGAATGGGGCATCTGGGATCAGCCCTACTGGCTTGCCATCCAGACTGAGATGTCATCTCCACTTGGTCAAACCTAGAGGTAGCAGCCAGGAGGGGATAATGACACAAAGGAATGTACAAGAAATATTGCACACAACATCCTATATGGGAAGAAGCCAAATGAAATCTACAACTACTCTGGGCAACGTATTTGAATATTGCACACAACATCCTAAATGGGAAGAAGCCAAATGAAATCTACAACTACTGTGGGCAACGTATTTGTGTTTGCGATTGTAAAAAAAATTTTTTTACATAAACTACTTTAAATGCAAGCAGAATACTGCTGTAGATATCGATGTACAAATGGTAAAAGCCATCAGAAATACGCTAAGAAAAAGTCCATTAACCATCATTAAACAGACACACAAAATGTACAATAAATGACAATATATTACAACACATTTGCAGTGTGGCAAATGTCTATCTAATAAATATTACACAGCTTGAATGTTCTAGAATATGAAGCAAAAGTTATGTGTTCTAGACAATAAACTTAGATAATTGATTACAGCTGCATGGTAAAATACTCATGACAGAGGTGGGAAAAAAGATAATAATTCACCAGTGAATCAGGAGGTGAGGAACAGACAATCCCAGTGTATAAAACATACCTTGAGAAAACATGTTAATGACATAGCTAGGATGACCATGCACTGGAACTCACAGAGCCAAATAAATAAAGGGAGATCTCACAACAAAAAGAGAAGAGAATCAGAAACTCAGATGAATACATAAGGGAGGACATGGGGAGAACTGCAGACAGAGAACAGGCCAAGGATGACTCGGGGAGAACTGCAGACAGAGAACAGGCCAAGGATGACTCGGGGAGAACTGCAGATAGAGAACAGGCCAAGGATGACTCGGGGAGAACTGCAGACAGAGAACAGACAAAGGATGACTCGGGGAGAACTGCAGACAGAGAACAGACAAAGGATGACTCGGGGAGAACTGCAGACAGAGAACAGACAAAGGATGACTCGGGGAGAACTGCAGACAGAGAACAGGCAAAGGATGACTCGGGGAGAACTGCAGACAGAGAACAGGCCAAGGATGACTCGGGGAGAAGTGCAGACAGAGAACAGGCAAAGGATCACTCGGGCAGAACTGCAGACAGAGAACAGGCAAAGGATCACTCGGGCAGAACTGCAGACAGAGAACAGGCAAAGGATCACTCGGGCAGAACTGCAGACAGAGAACAGGCAAAGGATCACTCGGGCAGAACTGCAGACAGAGAACAGGCAAAGGATCACTCGGGCAGAACTGCAGACAGAGAACAGGCAAAGGATCACTCGGGCAGAACTGCAGACAGAGAACAGGCAAAGGATGACTCAGGGAGAACTGCAGACAGAGAAGAGGCAAAGGATCACTCGGGCAGAACTGCAGACAGAGAACAGGCAAAGGATCACTCGGGCAGAACTGCAGACAGAGAACAGGCAAAGGATCACTCGGGCAGAACTGCAGACAGAGAACAGGCAAAGGATGACTCAGGGAGATTTGGTTGAGAGCCTAGTTCACTGGGGGATCAAGTGTACAAGATGAATTCTGGACAGGCAAAAGATGAATAGACTGGTTTATATTTAAGCAGTGTGCAAGGAGAAAAAGTTAAAGCAAAGGTACAAAAACACTGAACTAATGTGACAAAAGGGGACAACAGAAGTTATAAAGAGGGGACAAATATCACAGTTGTCTGGGGCAGGCAAGGTTAAGATACTGGAGTAGAGTCATGTCACTGCCTGGTAGATAAGTTACAATAACACAGATAAAGTGGACTAAAGAAACAACTGGACGAGTAGAAGTTAAATAAACACAGATAAAGTGGACTAAGGCAACAACTGGAATAGTAGAAGTTACAATAACACAGATAAAGTGGACTAAAGCCACTTCTGGAATAGTAGAAGTTACAATAACACAGATAAAGTGGACTCACGCAACAAATGGAATAGTAGAAGTTACAATAACACAAAGTAGACAAAAGCAACAGCTGGAATAGTAGAATTTAAAATAACACAGATAAAGTGGACTAAAGCAACAATGCGACTAGTAGAAGTTGACACAGGTAAAGTGGACTAAAGCAACAAATGGAATAGTAGAAGTTACAATAACACACTTAGAGTGGACTAAAGCAACAACTGGAATAGCAGAAGTTAAAAAAAAAACATGCACACAAAGTGGACTAAAGCATCAAATGGAATAGTAGAAGTTAAAAAAAAATAAAAATAAAATAAAGTGGACTAAAGCAACAAATGTAATAGTAGAAGTTAAAATAACACAGATAAAGTGGACTTAAGGCACTTCTGGAATAGTAGAAGTTACAATAACACAGATAAAGTAGACAAAAGCAACAAATAGAAGAGTAGAAGTTAAATAAACACAGATAAAGTGGACTAAAGCAACAATACAAATAGTAGAAGTTGACACAGATAAAGTGGACTAAAGCAACAACTGGAAGAGTAGAATTTAACACAGATAAAGTGGAGTAAAGCAAAAACTGGAATAGTAGAAATTACAATAACACAGATGAAGTGGACTAAAGCTAATTCTGGAATAGCAGAAGTTACAATAACACAAATAAAGTAGACTAAAGAAACAAATGGAATAGTAGAATTTGACACAGATAAAGTGGACTAAAGCAACAACTGAAATAGTAGAATTTAAAATATCACAAATAAAGTGGACTAAAGTAACAATTGGAATAGTAGAAGTTAACACAGATAAAGTGGACTAAAGCAACAAATGGAATAGTAGAAGTTACAGTAACATACTTAGAGTGGACTAAAGCAACAACTGGAATAGCAGAAGTTAAAAAAACACACACACACAAAGTGGACTAAAGCAACAAATTGAATAACAGAAGTTTAAAAAAAACACACAAATAAAGTGGACTAAAGCAACAACTGGAACAGTAGAAGTTACAATAACACACTTAGAGTGGACTAAAGCAACAACTGGAATTGTAGAAGTTAAAATAACACAGATAATGTGGACATAGGCAACAAATGGAATAGCAAAAGTTACTATAACACAGATAAAGTGGACTAAAGCAACAACTGGACGAGTAGAAGTTAAATAAACACAGATAAAGTGGACTAAAGCAACAATACAAATAGTAGAAGTTGACACAGATAAAGTGGACTAAAGCAACAACTGGAGTTGTAGAATTTAACACAGATAAAGTGGACTAAAGCAACAACTGGAATAGTAGAAGTTACAATTACACAGATAAAGTGGACACAAGCAACAACTGGAAGAGTAGAAGTTACAATAACACAGATAAAGTGTACTAAAGCAACAACTGGAAGAGTAGAAGTTACAATAACACAGATAAAGTGTACTAAAGCAACAAATGGAATAGTAGAAGTTACAATAACACAGATAAAGTGGACTAAAGCAACAAATGGAATAGTAAAAGTTACAATAACACAGATAAAGTGGACTAAAGCAACAACTGGAATAGCAGAATTTAAAATAACACAAATAAAGTGCACTAAAGTAACAACTGGAAAAGTAGAATGTAAAAAAAACACAAATAAAGTGGACTAAAGCAACAAATGGAATAGTAGAAGTTACAATAACACACTTAGAGTGGACTAAAGCAACAACTGGAATAGCAGAAAAAAAAAAAACACACATACAAAGTGGACTAAAGCAACAACTGGACCAGTAGAATTAAAAAAAAAAAAACCACACAGATAAAGTGGACTAAAGCAACAAATGGAATAGTAAAAGTTACAATAACACAGATAAAGTGGACTAAAGCAACAACTGGAATAGTAGAAGTTAAATAAACACAGATAAAGTGGACTAAAGCAACAACTGGAATAGTAGAATTTAACACAGAAAAAGTATACTAAAGCCACATCTGGAATAGTAGAAGTTACAATAACACAGATAAAGTGGACTAAAGCAACAGGTGGAATAGTAGAAGTTACAATAACACAGATAAAGTGGACTAAAGCAACAACTGGAATAGTAGAATTTAAAATAACACAAATAAAGTGGACTAAAGTAACAATTGAAATAGTAGAGGTTAACACATATAAAGTGGACTAAAGCAACAAATGGAATAGTAGAAGTTACAATAACACACTTAGAGTGGAATAAATCAACAACTGGAATAGCAGAAGTTAAAAAACACACACACACACAAAGTGGACTAAAGCAACAACTGAAACAGTAGAAGTTAAAAAAAAAACACACAGATAAAGTGGACTAAAGCAACAACTGGAATAGTAAAAGTTCAAAAAAAAAAAAAAAAAAAAAAAAAAAAAAAAAAAAAAAACAACTGGAATAGTAGAAGTTAAATAAACACAGATAAAGTGGACTAAAGCAACAACTGGAATAGTAGAAGTTACAATAACACAGATAAAGTGGACTAAAGCAACAAACGGAATTTGTAGAAGTTACAATAACACAGATAAAGTGGACTAAAGAGTAGAATAGTAGAGGTTAACACAGATAAAGTGTTACAATAAGCACAAAACAATAAAGTGGACTAAAGTAACAAGCACACAACTAAATGGACTAAAGCAACAAATGGAATAGTAGAAGTTACAATAACACACTTAGAGTGGAATAAAGCAACAACTGGAATAGCAGAAGTTAAAAAACACACACACACACAAAGTGGACTAAAGCAACAACTGAAACAGTAGAAGTAAAAAAAAAAACACACAGATAAAGTGGACTAAAGCAACAACTGGAATAGTAGAAGTTACAATAACACACTAAGAGTTGACAAAAGCAACAACTGGAATAGTAGAAGTTTAAACAAAAAACACACAAATAAAGTGGACTAAAGCAACAACTGGAACAGTAGAAGTTACAATAACACACTTAGAATGGACTAAAGCAACAACTGGAATAGTAGAAGTTACAATAACACAAAGTGGACTAAAGCAACAAACTGAATAGTAGAAGTTACAATAACACAGATAAAGTGGACTAAAACAACAAATTGAATAGTAGAATTTAAAATAACACAGATAAAGTGGACTAAAGCAACAATACGAATAGTAGAAGTTGACACAGATAAAGTGGACTAAAGCAACAAATGGAATAGTAGAAGTTACAGTAACATACTTAGATTGGACTAAAGCAACAACTGGAATAGCAGAAGTTAAAAAAACACACACACACAAAGTGGACTAAAGCAACAAATGGAATAGTAGAAGTTTAAAAAAAACACACAAATAAAGTGGACTAAAGCAACAACTGGAACAGGAGAAGTTACAATAACACACTTAGAGTGGACTAAAGCAACAACTGGAATAGTAGAAGTTAAAATAACACAGATAAAGTGGACTTCAGCAACAAATGGAATAGCAAAAGTTACAATAACACAGATAAAGTGGACTAAAGCAACAACTGGACGAGTAGAAGTTAAATAAACACAGTAAAGTGGACTAAAGCAACAATACAAATAGTAGAAGTTGACACAGATAAAGTGGACTAAAGCAACAACTGGAATAGTAGAATTTAACACAGATAAAGTGGACTAAAGCAACAACTGGAAGAGTAGAAGTTACAATAACACAGATAAAGTGGACTAAAGCAACAACTGGAAGAGTAGAAGTTACAATAACACAGATAAAGTGGACTAAAGCAATAATGGAATAGTAGAAGTTACAATAACACAGATAAAGTGGACTAAAGCAACAAATGGAATAGTAAAAGTTACAATAACACAGATAAAGTGGACTAAAGCAACAATACGAATAGTAGAAGTTGACACAGATAAAGTGGACAAAAGCAACAACTGGAATAGTAGAAATTGACAGAGATAATGTGGACTAAAGCAACAACTGGAACAGTAGAAATTTAAATAACAATACAGAAGGAATGTGACAAAATGTCTGTGACACTAAAGATGAAGACAAACATTTATAGTGTGATCAGTAAACATATTCTAAGTGATCTGGTACACAATGAGTTGACAGTTGAATATTAATGTCAGAACATTAATATCTCATGTGAATAGTTTGTTAATGACTTGATATTAATGCTTTCTGCTAATGACTCCAGCCGAGGTGAGACAGCTGGAACAATGGAAGGTCAGTAATGGCAACATGTGTATTAAAGCAATTAGGTAACCAGGCCTAGAAACAAAATTAAGGGACTATTTTATGTTCTCTGCAAAAGCATAAATCTGTAACAGCAATTCTCCCATGGCTATTGTTTTCTGTTCTTCTATAACCTATGACCAATCCAAGGAGTCATAAGTATAGTGCAGTATGTTTTCTTTCTTTTTTACATTTGGCCAGAGCATACCAGAGAAATCTGGCACTAACTTCTTTTTTCATAGTGGCTATTTTTTCCTTTTTTCATCACAACTTTCTGTTCCTGAATGAGCTAAGTTCCTGTAGTCTCCCTGTAGTTTGTTTTTTTAATCTGCTTCCTTGTAGACCCCAGTTTATGACATCTGCTGGTGTTCATTGCATCTCATATGCTACAGACCTAGTCTAGATTCCTTTTCTACCATGCTCCAGCAATGTTGTAGATATGCCTGTCTAGATTCCTAGTCTCCCATGCTCCAGCAAAGTTGTAGATATGCCTGTGTAGATTGTAGATATGCCTGTGTAGATTCCTAGTCTCCCATGCTCCTGGAAAGTTGTAGATATGCCTGCCTAGATTTCTATTCTGCCAATCTCCAGCAAAGTTGTAGATTTGCCTGTGTAGATTCCTAGTCTCTCATGCTCCAGCAAAGTTCTGATCATCCTGAATGTCTAGACACTTGTCTGATAGTCTCCCAAACAGCTGAGTCTCCCACACAGCTGTCTTTCCCCACCTTCCTGCAAACAGGATCCATCTCATGTGTGACTGCTGTCTTTGGGTCATTCAGGACTGGATCTCTAGACCTGATGTAGTGTCTGGCTGCAAACCCAGTCCCTGCTTGTCACCACCATAACTTCTCCACCAACTCATTTTAAACTCTGATAATGTTGTTCACATATCTTATACAAATAATATAAAACAAATTAAATACAAATAATATCATACAAATTAAATACAAATAATATCATACAAATTAAGTACAGATAATATCATACAAATTAAGTACAGATAATATCATACAAATTAAGTACAGATAATATCATACAAATTAAGTACACAGCTCTGAAAGACATTTATAAATATTAGACAATGCAGAATTAAAGAGTACAAAAGGCAGATGGGGACAAATGATCGTCTGCTACTCAAATGTTCTCTCAGAGGATACAACTTGACAAATGAGTTAACCTGACAATCAGTTTACCGATCAGTAAACCTAACAATCAGTTTACCGATCAGTAAACCTAACAATCAGTTTACTGATCAGTAAACCTGACAATCAGTTTACTGATCAGTAATCACAGAAACCAACATAATGCAGCATAATCAAACAAACATCTACGATCAGTAATTGCTAAAATGGATAACATTTTACCGAACTGACGCAAACTGACTACTACAGAATAAACACACAGGTAAACCATGGTCCCAGTACGAAACATTCTCACAGTTTCAAAGATATCTCTAATATCACAATACATATCTAATACAATAGATTGCTAACCTCACAGTTCTAACACACAACAGATTTCTCAATCTGGTGTTTACTTTTATGCTAGTTGGCTCGCACTCCTCTGCCAGAAACCATGCCTGATATTATTGTTCTCACAACACTACCCAGTGATGTTTGATACAGCTCAAGTAGGTCAGTTTCCCAGACACCATATTGTTTGCTTGTGAGAACAGATCTTACAGAATACTTTAATTTTTCTGCAACATTCAAAGTGAAACATTTCCATTTCTTCTGCACAATGGTTTATGTTCAAAGCGTATTTTTGTTATATGTTCTCTGTATAATTTCTATTGAACAGTCTACATTGTGGTTAACTGTGCAGCCAGGGTATTCAGCGTTTGTAAGTTTTTCAATTTCTCGGTTTCAACAAATAATACATAAACAACAAACTTAGCAATTGTTTTGCCTTGTATCTGCTCACAAACATGCCACAGTCATCAACCAAAAATAAACACATTTTTTGGGGGGAACCCTATATTTTCTGCCTGTATTTACTACTGTAGGCTGTTTAGGACTTGTCGCCATAAAGCACTTGCAAGTTAGCACTCTCATCCCCCTGCACCCCCCCCCCCCCCCTTTTCAAGCCCGTCCCAACATTTAAAAAAATCTCCTTTTCCACCGAGGATTGAAAAAGGGTCTCCTGCATGTGAGCCCAGAGCTCAGACTCCTCGGCCAGCCAATCCACAACAGTAGGAGATCTGACCCCTGGGCCAGCCAATCCACAACAGTAGAAGATCTGACCCCTGGGCCAGCCAATCCACAACAGTAGGAGATTTAAATAAGATGAAGCAAATAACTGAATCATTTTAACTTAAATATAAATACTCACCACACTCATTTGTAATACACGGCGCAATGTGTTGCTGTGTTTTCACTGTTGACATTTACAATAGAAACATATTTTAAATGTATCCGTTGTTGATTTAATGTTGGACTGATTGCTGTGGGTATGACTTGTTGAGCTGATGCGCCTCTTGAGAGGAATAAGATGGCAGCTCTCCAGTTTTAGATACGCAGAAAACCAACCATGTGTGCAGTTGTAATCTCCGCTTTAAAACTTGTTGGCCTCTGCTGTCATGTGGTTGTCTGCTGTAGAAAAGTTGAACATGCCAGGGACAGTACAAGAACCAATTGGGCAACCGAGATTGGAAATATTCTGGGTGGATGTCGATGAACGGGTCAGATATGAACGTCTAAATCTGGCAAACAGGCCACCATCACTGTGGCTGCGTGGTAGCAAAGGGGCTGGAATAAATAAAAGTATACTTCACTGATCGGTACTCTGAACTATAATGTCTGTGTTTATACCTGATACTCTAAACTATAATGTCTGTGTTTATACACTATACTCTTAACTATGTCTGTGTTGATACACTATACAATAAACTATTATATCAGTGTTGATACACTATACCCTAAATTATAATGTCTGTGTTGATACACTATACCCGAAACTATAATGTCTGTGTTGATACACTTTACCCTAAACTATAATGTCTGTGTTGATACACTTTACCCTAAACTATAATGTCCGTGTTGATACACTATACAATCAACTGTAATGTCATTGTTGATACAATATACCCTAAACTATCATGTCTGTGTTGATAGACTATACTGTGCTGCAACAATGGTCATGCAATTCTATATTCTGGCTGTAGAAGGCTTGCGAGTCCCACTGGCCATCGCCATGGGCAACTCTTCCATGCCTCACTAGAGCACAATATAACACTGTTGTCAGCACAGATAGAAAGTTGCCAACAGTCACACTAATATACTGTTTCATTGTGGAGATGTCGCCCCAACACTGTTGTCTGCACAGATAGAAAGTTGCCAACAGTCACACTAATATACTGTTTCATTGTGGTGATGTCGCCCCAACACTGTTGTCTGCACAGATAGAAAGTTGCCAACAGTCACACTAATATACTGTTTCATTGTGGAGATGTCGCCCCAACACTGTTGTCTGCACAGATAGAAAGTTGCCAACAGTCACACTAATATACTGTTTCATTGTGTAGGAGATGCCCCAACACTGTTGTCAGCACAGATAGAAAGTTGCCAACAGTCACACTAATATACTGTTTCATTGTGTAGGAGATGCCCCAACACTGTTGTCAGCACAGATAGAAAGTTGCCAACAGTCACACTAATATACTGTTACATTGTGGAGAAGATGCCCCAACACTGTTGTCTGCACAGATAGAAAGTTGCCAACAGTCACACTAATATACTGTTTCATTGTGGAGATGTCGCCCGAACACTGTTGTCTGCACAGATAGAAAGTTGCCAACAGTCACACTAATATACTGTTTCATTGTGGAGATGTCGCCCCAACACTGTTGTCTGCACAGATAGAAAGTTGCCAACAGTCACACTAATATACTGTTTCATTGTGGAGATGTCGCCCCAACACTGTTGTCTGCACAGATAGAAAGTTGCCAACAGTCACACTAATATACTGTTTCATTGTAGAGATGTCGCCCCAACACTGTTGTCTGCACAGATAGAAAGTTGCCAACAGTCACACTAATATGCTGTTTCATTGTGTAGGAGATGCCCCAACACTGTTGTCTGCACAGATAGAAAGTTGCCAACAGTCACACTAATATACTGTTTCATTGTGGAGATGTCGCCCCAACACTGTTGTCTGCACAGATAGAAAGTTGCCAACAGTCACACTAATATACTGTTTCATTGTGTAGGAGATGCCCCAACACTGTTGTCAGCACAGATAGAAAGTTGCCAACAGTCACACTAATATACTGTTTCATTGTGGAGATGTCGCCCCAACACTGTTGTCTGCACAGATAGAAAGTTGCCAACAGTCACACTAATATGCTGTTTCATTGTGGAGATGTCGCCCCAACACTGTTGTCTGCACAGATAGAAAGTTGCCAACAGTCACACTAATATACTGTTACATTGTGGAGGAGATGCCCCAACACTGTTGTCTGCACAGATAGAAAGTTGCCAACAGTCACACTAATATACTGTTACATTGTGGAGGAGATGCCCCAACACTGTTGTCTGCACAGATAGAAAGTTGCCAACAGTCACACTAATATACTGTTTCATTGTGGAGGAGGGACCCCCCCCCCCCCTCCCCCCCCCCCCCCCCCCCTCCCCCCCCCCCCCAATAAAATGCTTATGTTCATATGTGTTATGTTGTTCAAATGACTGTTTTATTCATTTCCCCCACAGACAAGTAGTTTTATTGTCAGGCTTTTGCTGAACAAAGACTGGACTAAGACAGAACCTGGCATTTTACCAGCCAGCACTCATTACTACTGAAGACATAACTGAGGCTAACAAGACAAGCAAATTCACTACACTGACAACAAGTGATCTCATGCTGGAAGCAAGAGCTCAATTATCAATATGCATGTCTGGTGGCAAGAGCTCAATTACCAACATGCATGTCTGGTAACAAGAGCTCAATCACAACATGCATGTCTGGTAACAAGAGCTCAATTACCAACAAGCATGTCTGGTAACAAGAGCTCAATTACCAACAAGCATGTCTGGTAACAACAGCTCAATTACCAACAAGCATGTCTGGTAACAAGAGCTCAATTACCAACAAGCATGTCTGGTAACAACAGCTCAATTACCAACAAGCATGTCTGGTAACAACAGCTCAATCACAACATGCATGTCTGGTAACAAGAGCTCAATTACCAACATGTCTGGTAACAAGAGCTCAATTACCAACATGCATGTCTGGTAATAAGAGCTCAATTATCAACAAGCATGTCTGGTAACAAGAGCTCAATCACAACATGCATGTCTGGTAGCCAGAGCTCAATTACCAACAAACATGTCTGGTAACAAGAGCTCAATCACAACATGCATGTCTGGTAGCAAGAGCTCAATTACCAACAAGCATGTCTGGTAACAAGAGCTCAATTACCAACAAGCATGTCTGGTAGCAAGAGCTCAATTACCAACAAGCATGTCTGGTAACAAGAGCTCAATCACAACATGCATGTCTGGTAGCAAGAGCTCAATCACCAACATGCATGTCTGGTAACAAGAGCTCAATTACCAACATGCATGTCTGGTAACAAGAGCTCAATTATCAACATGCATGTCTGGTAACCAGTGTTCAATTATCAACAAGAATGTCTGGTAACAAGAGCTCAATCACAACATGCATGTCAGGTAACAAGAGCTCAATCACAACATGCATGTCTGGTAACAAGAGCTCAATTATCAACATGCATGTCTGGTAACAAGTGCTCAATTATCAACAAGCATGTCTGGTAACAAGAGCTCAATCACAACATGCATGTCTGGTAACAAGAGCTCAATTACCAACATGCATGTCTGGTAACAAGAGCTCAATTATCAACATGCATGTCTGGTAACAAGAGCTCAATTATCAACATGCATGTCTGGTTACAAGAGCTCAATTATCAACATGCATGTCTGGTAACAAGAGCTCAATTACAACATGCATGTCCGGTAACAAGAGCTCAATTATCAACAAGCATGTCTGGTAACAAGAGCTCAATCACAACATGCATGTCTGGTAACAAGAGCTCAATCACAACATGCATGTCTGGTAACAAGAGCTCAATTATCAACGAGCATGTCTGGTAACAAGAGCTCAATCACAACATGCATGTCTGGTAACAAGAGCTCAATTATCAACAAGCATGTCTGGTAACAAGTGCTCAATTATCAACAAGAATGTCTGGTAACAAGAGCTCAATCACAACATGCATGTCTGGTAACAAGAGCTCAATTATCAACAAGCATGTCTGGTAACAAGAGCTCAATCACAACAAGCATGTCTGGTAACAAGAGCTCAATTATCAACATGCATGTCTGGTAACAAGAGCTCAATTATCAATATGCATGTCTGGTAACAAGAGCTCAATCACAACATGCATGTCTGGTAACAAGTGCTCAATTATCAACAAGCATGTCTGGTAACAAGTGCTCAATTATCAACAAGAATGTCTGGTAACAAGAGCTCAATTACCAACAAGCATGTCTGGTAACAAGAGCTCAATCACAACATGCATGTCTGGTAACAAGAGCTCAATTATCAACATGCATGTCTGGTAACAAGAGCTCAATTACCAACAAGCATGTCTGGTAACAAGAGCTCAATTACCAACATGCATGTCTGGTAACAAGAGCTCAATTATCAACAAGCATGTCTGGTAACAAGAGCTCAATTACCAACATGCATGTCTGGTAACAAGAGCTCAATTACCAACATGCATGTCTGGTAACAAGAGCTCAATTACCAACAAGAATGTCTGGTAACAAGAGCTCAATTATCAACATGCATGTCTGGTAACAAGAGCTCCATTATCAACTAGAATGTCTGGTAACAAGAGCTCAATTATCAACATGCATGTCTGGTAACAAGAGCTCAATTACCAACAAGAATGTCTGGTAACAAGAGCTCAATTATCAACAAGTATGTCTGGTAACAAGAGCTCAATTACCAACATGCATGTCTGGTAACAAGAGCTCAATTATCAACATGCATGTCTGGTAACAAGTGCTCAATTATCAACAAGAATGTCTGGTAACAAGAGCTCAATCACAACATGCATGTCAGGTAACAAGAGCTCAATCACAACAGGCATGTCTGGTAACAAGAGCTCAATTATCAACATGCATGTCTGGTAACAAGTGCTCAATTATCAACAAGCATGTCTGGTAACAAGAGCTCAATCACAACAAGAATGTCTGGTAACAAGAGCTCAATTACCAACATGCATGTCTGGTAACAAGAGCTCAATTATCAACATGCATGTCTGGTAACAAGAGCTCAATCACAACATGCATGTCTGGTAACAAGTGCTCAATTATCAACAAGAATGTCTGGTAACAAGTGCTCAATTATCAACAAGAATGTCTGGTAACAAGAGCTCAATTACCAACAAGCATGTCTGGTAACAAGAGCTCAATCACAACATGCATGTCTGGTAACAAGAGCTCAATTACCAACATGCATGTCTGGTAACAAGAGCTCAATTATCAACATGCATGTCTGGTAACAAGAGCTCAATTATCAACAAGAATGTCTGGTAACAAGAGCTCAATCACAACATGCATGCCAGGTAACAAGAGCTCAATCACAACATGCATGTCTGGTAACAAGAGCTCAATTATCAACATGCATGTCTGGTAACAAGTGCTCAATTATCAACAAGCATGTCTGGTAACAAGAGCTCAATCACAACATGCATGTCTGGTAACAAGAGCTCAATTACCAACATGCATGTCTGGTAACAAGAGCTCAATTACCAACAAGCATGTCTGGTAACAAGAGCTCAATTATCAACATGCATGTCTGGTAACAAGAGCTCAATTACCAACAAGAATGTCTGGTAACAAGAGCTCAATTATCAACAAGCATGTCTGGTAAAAAGAGCTCAATTATCAACATGCATGTCTGGTAACAAGAGCTCAATTATCAACAAGAATGTCTGGTAACAAGAGCTCAATTATCAACATGCATGTCTGGTAACAAAAGCTCAATTATCAACATGCATGTCTGGTAACAAGAGCTCAATTATCAACATGCATGTCTGGTAACAAGAGCTCAATTAACAACATGCATGTCTGATAACAAGAGCTCAATTACCAACAAGCATGTCTGGTAACAAGAGCTCAATTAACAACATGCATGTCTGGTAGCAAGAGCTCAATTACCAACAAGCATGTCTGGTAACAAGAGCTCAATCACAACATGCATGTCTGGTAGCAAGAGCTCAATTAACAACATGCATGTCTGGTAGCAAGAGCTCAATCACCAACAAGCATGTCTGGTAACAAGAGCTCAATTACCAACATGCATGTCTGATAACAAGAGCTCAATTACCAACATGCATGTCTGGTAACAAGAGCTCAATTACCAACATGCATGTCTGATAACAAGAGCTCAATTAATAACAAGAATGTCTGGTAACAAGAGCTCAATTAAAAACATGCATGTCTGGTAACAAGAGCTCAATTACCAACATGTCTGGTAACAAGAGCTCAATTACCAACATGCACGTCTGGTAACAAGAGCTCAATTACCAACAAGCATGTCTGGTAACAAGAGCTCAATTACCAACATGCATTTTTGGTAACAAGAGCTCAATTACCAACATGCATGTCTGGTAACAAGAGCTCAATTACCAACATGTCTGGTAACAAGAGCTCAATCACCAACAAGCATGTCTGGTAACAAGAGCTCAATTACCAACATGCATGTCTGGTAACAAGAGCTCAATTACCGACAAGCATGTCTGGTAACAAGAGCTCAGTTACCAACATGCATGTCTGTGCCTGCTGGTCCAAAGGTCCCCAGTTTGAATCCAAGTCAGATTTACCAATTAAAAAATGATATTGGCAACCAGGCTGACCAAGCCTAACTTAGGCACGAGGCTGACCAAGCCTAACTTAGGCACGAGGCTGACCAAACCTGAGTTAGGCACCAGGCTGACCAAGCCTAACTTAGGCACCAAGCTGACCAAGCCTAACTTTGGCATTAAGCTGACCAAGCCTAACTTAGGCACCAGGCTGACCAAGCCTAACTTAGGCACCAGGCTGACCAAGCCTAACTTAGGCACCAGGCTGACCAAGCCTAACTTAGGCACCAGGCTGACCAAGCCTAACTTAGGCACCAGGCTGACCAAGCCTAACTTAGGCACCAGGCTGACCAAGCCTAACTTAGGCACCAGGTAAAGTCCAGGGAAGTAAAGGTGGCCGGAGTGATGGTTCCTTGCCTCTCAGGCAGATACATTCCAACTTTTAAGGAAATCCTGTCCTTGTCTTACCTTCAATGTGAACCTCAGACACTGACTCGGCTGCATCACAGGTGATCAATCCCAGACTTCTCAAATTGAGGATGGAGTCAGAGACAACTTTGGCAGCATCTCGTAGATAGCCCCCACTGGTCAACATAAATATGGGAATGTTTTGAGTTCTGCATCGCTGAAAGACTATCTGGTCCCGCTCGATGACAGCCTTAAACAGAAACAGCACTTAAACAAAAACAGTCTTGGCGGAAGTTCTGATATTTGTCATTTGAAGAATGTCATTATGCCCAACAGAGATTGTACAGAATAAAGCTTTTGTTAGGAGAACAAAACACAAGGAGGCTTCTAAAGCTGCCTTGTGAGTTTACTACATGTTTTTACAGTTAGCACCGATAATTTACAACACAAAAGTTTAAAATTTTTTAATAGAAGTGTGAGAGGCATTTCATGTAATTTTTACTGGTACAGGAATGGGGCAACTCATTTGCAGTGACATCAAGACCTAGACTGTTAAGAGACATGGAAAGACTGCAAGAAATACTCTTATCAGTCGTCATACTCTGGGTTCCCTCTTTACCCACACTTGGATCTGCATACAACATGGTCATGCCAGCGTAAAGGGTAAGTAATGAGAGGAACGAACGAACGAACAAACTTTATTTTCAAAGGGTTAGAAATTAGGCACGCAGGCCTGTCTTACATTCGGCCCTTCCAAACTTCCATCTTTTGCACAGAAGTTGTATTTCATCAATGAAGCATGTTATATTTATGTAATAATATGCATATTATATATATAAAGTCAAAAACAAAAGCATGGGTGGTAAAATATGTGCGCATGCTCACGCACAAACACACACACCCACATACACACACAAGCCAAATCACTCACTTATACACAAACACATAGGCACCCAGTACACACATACATCTACATACATACGATCATGCACACATACATACATACATACATACATACATACATACATACATACATACATACATACATACAAACTTACATAATACATACATACATACACACACACATATACATACACACACATATACATACATACATACATACATACATACATACATACATACATACATACATACATACATACATACATACATACATACATACATACATACATACATACATACATACATACATACATACATACATACATACATACATACATACATACATACATACATACATACATACTTACTTACATACATACATACATACATACATACATACATACATACATACATACATACATACATACATACATACATACATACATACATACATACATACATACATACATACATACATACATACATACATACATACAAACTCACATACATACAAACTCACATACATACATACATACATACATACATACATACATACATACATACATACATACATACATACATACATACATACATACATAAAAACATACATACATACAAACTCACATACATTCATACATAAAAACATACATACTTACAAACTCACATACATACATACAAACATACATACATACATACAAACATACACTCATACACACGCTCTAAAACACACACGCATACAACCCAGACACACACACATACAGTCACGGGCACACACACATACAAACACATACACACACGCAGGCAGGGAAACAGACACACATTGACATACGCAACACCCACACATACACAGGTATACACACACAGACACGCACAGTCACACATACGCACACAGACATACACGCAGACGCATAACCCGACACAAGCAGAGACACGCAGACATTATATAATAAGCACACCGATAGAGACTCACACAGATACACACAAAGCCACGCACAGCCACAGACAAACACAGATACACATGCAGCCATACACACCTACAGACACATAATGGCACACACACACACTGACACACAGAGACATACACAAACACATACTAACACACACACAGACGCACAAATACTCTCACAGACATGCATACGCACACACACACACACACACACATTATCAAAAAGATGAACATACAAATACACACGAAGCAACACACAGAGAAATACAGTCACAGACACACGCAGGCATAGACACACAGACACACGCAGAAACACCTACAGACACAGCATAGATACACACATACACAGACAAACATGCAGCCAAGCCATACCCACACATATCCACATACAATCACACACACAGACACACACGCAGCCACACATACAGATAGACATTTAAAAACAACACACAGACACACAACACAGACTGACACGCACACAGACACACACAGACACGCACGCAGACACCATACAGACAAACAGACACACTCACAGACACACGCCTACACACAGATACATACACACAAACATATACAGTTACCCATGCATACACAGAATTATACATACACAAATACGCCTACACACGCCTGCATGTCACATATATACGCATACAAACATATCATACGTACTGCAATTAATTATAACTAGTAATGCATTGTGGATTATTAACTACATTTAAGGTGGCATGTAATCACTGATAATCATGAAATGAAAGAGTTTGCGGTTAAATGAGTAAGGACTTTTTGTAGTTTTCATATCGAGTGGAAGATGGTTCCATAAATGAGCAGCAGAATATGATAGACTTGTTTTAAATAAATCAATTCTGGGTTTAGGCAAATGTAATAAACCTATTCACTTGCTATTCTTAGGATTAGATTGAATAAATTGGTCGATGTAATTTGGAGTATCTTTAGATAGGATTTTGTGAATAAATTTGGCCTTATTAAAAATTAAACATTTATTAAATGGCAGAAGCCTTAGATGTCCATATAAAAGATTTTTCTCTGCGTATTTTCTATCGGAAACTAGGCGTAAGGTCCTATTTTGTAGAGAACTCAGCTGTTAGACATTAGATTAGGAGCAGCCATCCCAAATTGTGGAACAATAGTCAATATGCGTTTGAATGTAGGATACGTAAAATATTTTACGTGTATTTTCGCCCAGAAAGTGCTGAATTTTTCCAAGTTGATATACTTTTTGTGCTACAACTATCAAGCAATGTACCAACACATGTTATTTAACCACAGACATATAAGTTAGTTGAATATCCTTTACAGGACGTTGCAGAACCAACCCCAGCATTTTTTGGCTTTTGTGGTTTTCCTAGGCAAGTTTACATCCAGTAGTTTGCCACTGCTTTCTGGACGGTCGGCTTCTCGATACCACTGTCGAAACCAATGCAAGGCCTGCAGCTGGGATCAAGCCCGGCACACCGGCATTATGAAGCGCGTTCATAACGCCTAAGCCACAGACACATACTATATCTATTATTCTATTATTCAACAACAGACAGCCACAATGTCTTGTATTCAACAACAGACAAGGACAAAATCTTTAATTCAAAAACAGACACACATAATATCTGTTATTCAACAACAGACAGACACAATGTTTTCTATTTAACATCAGACAAATACAATGTCTTTTATTCAAAACAGACACAATGTCATTTATTCAACAACAAAAAGACACAATTTCATTTATTCAACAAGAAACAGACATGTCATTTATTCAGCAACAGACAGAAACAATGTTGATTATTCAGCAACAGACAGAAACAATGTCATTTATTCAGCAACAGAGAGACATAATGTCATTTATTCAACAACAGAGAGACACAATGTCGTTTATTCAACAACAGACAAACACAATGTTTTTTATTCAATAGACACACACAATGTCTTTTATTCAACAACAGACACACAATTTCGTTTATTCAACAGCAGACAAACACAATGTTGTTTATTCAACAATAGACACACAATATCGTTTATTCAACAACAGACAGACACAATGTCTGTTACCTGGGCTGTCACTGCCATCTTTCCCATGGGGTCACCAGCTAAGATGTCTGTACCTGCATTGTAGACAACTAAATGAGGCAGGAACTCCTCTAAGGCCTCGTCCACATGTCTGAAACGGTTCAAATAATTCAGTTTGAGAAATAATTATCTGTCCCACTTTTAGCAGTCTCGCAGTTCCATCCCAAGCAATCTTAGGATTATTGTGTTCTGCTATTATGGTTATGGTATTGTTCTACATAATATAACCAGTATGAGCTACAAGATAGGTTTCAGATGTTTAGAGCACTGACTGAAAAGTAAGGGTAATTAATAATGGCAGCGAGCATTCCAGTTCTTATAACATGGCCTAGAATATACAGCAACAAGAGGATGTAAGCCACGGACTATCACATAGTCATTAAGGAAGAAAACAACATCTCATTAAGGAAGAAAACAACATATCATTAAGGAAGAAAACAACATCTCATTAAGGAAGAAAACATCTCATTAAGGAAGAAAACAATGTCTCATTAAGGAAGAAAAACAACATCTCATTAAGGAAGAAAACAACGTCTCATTAAGGAAGAAAACAACATCTCATTAAGGAAGAAAACAACATCTCATTAAGGAAGAAAACAACATCTCATTAAGGAAGAAAACAACATATCATTAAGGAAGAAAACAACGTCTCATTAAGAAAGAAAACATCTCATTAAGGAAGAAAACAACGTCTCATTAAGGAAGAAAACATCTCATTAAGGAAGAAAACAATGTCTCATTAAGGAAGAAAAACAACATCTCATTAAGGAAGAAAACAACATCTCATTAAGGAAGAAAACAACATCTCATTAAGAAAGAAAACAACATCTCATTAAGGAAGAAAACAACATCTCATTAAGGAAGGAAACAACATCTCATTAAGGAAGAAAACAACATCTCATTAAGGAAGAAAACATGGGGCTTTTGGGGTCAAATACTAACATTTTTTTATAATATCATGGATAAAGGAAAAATATTGCCATTTTAAACCTGTGAATCCCCCCCCCCCCCCCCCCAAGCTTTTCTACGACATTCACAGGTTTTTTCCAACATGAAATCTCTGGACAGTGACCACTATGTCTATATATCAGTTGTGGCACTAGCTACTGTGTAGGCATAATGGGCATGACTTTATATGCCATTTCCACCCCCCACCCCCCCCCCTTCCAATCTGAGATATAATTTGGCATTTTAAAAAGTGCATTTATGAAAATTCTGCTGTATCGAGAACCCTAGCATGACAGTATGTCGGACATCTTAAACATTGCTGCATTGAGACACCTAGCATGACAGTATGTCAGACATCTTTTAACATTGCTGTAATGAGACACCTAGCATGACAGTATGTCAGACATCTTAAACATTGCAGCATCGTGACACCTAGTATGAAAGTATGTCAGACATCTTTTAACATTGCTGTATTGAGACACCTAGCATGACAGTATGTCAGACATCTTTTAACATTGCTGTATTGAGACACCCAGCATGACAGTATGTCAGACATCTTAAACATTGCAGCATCGTGACACCTAGTATGAAAGTATGTCAGACATCTTTTAACATTGCTGTATTGAGACACCTAGCATGACAGTATGTCAGACATCTTTTAACATTGCTGTATTGAGACACCTAGCATGACAGTATGTCAGACATCTTTTAACATTGCTGTATTGAGACACCTAGCATGACAGTATGTCAGACATCTTAAACATTGCAGCATCGTGACACCTAGTATGAAAGTATGTCAGACATCTTTTAACATTGCTGTATTGAGACACCTAGCATGACAGTATGTCAGACATCTTTTAACATTGCTGTATTGAGACACCTAGCATGACAGTATGTCAGACATCTTTTAACATTGCTGTAATGAGACACCTAGCATGACAGTATGTCAGACATCTTTTAACATTGCTGCATTGAGACACCTAGCATGACAGTATGTCAGACATCTTAAACATTGCTGTATCGAGACATCTAGTAGGACAGTATGTCAGACATCTTTTAACATTGCTGTATCAGACATCTGTAACATCACTGTAAAGATACACCTAGTATGACAGTATCGGAAAAGCCTGCATCACGCATGACTTCTCAGGCTGGTCCTGACACTCCAACAAGTGAGGCCAATGTTAGTAGACATCTAAACCTTGTCTGTCAAACCGTGGAATGTATGACGGTCAAGATTGTGAATATTGCCACTCACACAGAAAGACATTAAATGGTTAGACACCTAAAGCTTCAACACTTTTCACTCAACATTAAATCAGTTTTACTTAAATATCAATCTAGTAACATGACTCAAACACCAAACTACAAACATAACACCAAATCACACAACAATCATACCTTCACTCAGATGTCAACCAACAATCATACCTTCACTCAGATGTCTACCAACAATCATACCTTCACTCAGATGTCAACCAACAATCATTCCTTCACTCAGATGTCAACCAACAATCATACCTTCACTCAGATGTCAACCAGCAATCATACCTTCACTCAGATGTCAACCAACAATCATTCCTTCACTCAGATGTCAACCAACAATCATACCTTCACTCAGATGTCAACCAGCAATCATACCTTCACTCAGATGTCAACCAACAATCATACCTTCACTCAGATGTCAACCAGCAATCACACCTTCACTCAGATGTCAACCAGCAATCATACCTTCACTCAGATGTCTACCAACAATCATACCTTCACTCAGGTGTCAACCAGCAATCATACCTTCACTCAGATGTCAACCAGCAATCATATCTTCACTCAGATGTCAACCAACAATCATACCTTCACTCAGATGTCAACCAACAATCATACCTTCACTCAGATGTCTACCAACAATCATACCTTCACTCAGATGTCAACCAGCAATCATATCTTCACTCAGATGTCAACCAACAATCATACCTTCACTCAGATGTCAACCAACAATCATACCTTCACTCAGATGTCTACCAACAATCATACCTTCACTCAGATGTCAACAAACAATCATACCTTCACTCAGATGTCAACCAACAATCATACCTTCACTCAGATGTCAACCAACAATCATACCTTCACTCAGATGTCAACCAACAATCATTCACTCAGATGTCAACCAACAATCATACCTTCACTCAGATGTCAACCAACAATCATACCTTCACTCAGATGTCAACCAACAATCATACCTTCACTCAGATGTCAACCAACAATCATTCACTCAGATGTCAACCAACAATCATACCTTCACTCAGATGTCAACCAACAATCATACCTTCCCTCAGATGTCAACCAACAATCATACCTTCACTCAGATGTCAACCAACAATCATTCACTCATTACTGCTGAAATTACAGACAAACAGTGACCCTGACCTTCTGACTAAACTCAGGTAAGCCTCGCTGTCGATGTAGGACCTGAGTTCAACTTTCCGTCGAATGGCACCTGTCCACAGAAAGATGTCCATATTTAAAAAACAATACTTTTTTTGGGTCAATGTGAAAAAAACTTAACTTAAATATGTAGCTTATGACTAGTGTTGTTATGACTAGTGTTGTTATGACTAGTGTTGTTATGACTAGTGTTGTTATGACCAGTGTTGTTATGACCAGTGTTGTTATGTCTAGTGTTGTTATGACTAGTGTTGTTATGACTAGTGTTGTTATGACTAGTGTTGTTATGACTAGTGTTGTTATGACTAGTGTTGTTATGACTAGTGTTGTTATGACTAGTGTTGTTATGTCTAGTGTTGTTATGACTAGTGTTGTTATGTCTAGTGTTGTTATGACTAGTGTTGTTATGACTAGTGTTGTTATGACTAGTGTTGTTATGACTAGTGCTGTTATGACCAGTGTTGTTATGACCAGTGTTGTAATGACTAGTGTTGTTATGACTAGTGTTGTTATGACTAGTGTTGTTATGACTAGTGTTGTTATGACTAGTGTTGTTATGTCTAGTGTTGTTATGACTAGTGTTGTTATGACTAGTGTTGTTATGTCTAGTGTTGTTATGACTAGTGTTGTTATGACTAGTGTTGTTATGACTAGTGTTGTTATGACTAGTGCTGTTATGACCAGTGTTGTTATGACCAGTGTTGTTATGACTAGTGTTGTTATGTCTAGTGTTGTTATGACTAGTGTTGTTATGACTAGTGTTGTTATGACTAGTGTTGTTATGACTAGTGTTATTATGATTTGTGTTTTTGACTGGTGTTGTTATGACTAGTGGTGATATAACAATTGTCAGAAGTGGTGATGGAACAATTGTCAGAAGTGGTGATGGAACAATTGTCAAGAGTGGTGATGGAACAATTGTCAGGAGTGGTGATAGAACAATTGTTAGGAGTGGTGATGGAACAACTGTTAGGAGTGGTGATGGAACAATTGTCAGGAGTGGTGATGGAACAATTGTCAGAAGTGGTGATGGAACAATTGTTAGAACTGGTGATGGAACAATTGTCAAGAGTGGTGATGGAACAATTGTCAGGAGTGGTGATGGAACAAATGTCAGAAGTGGTGATGGAACAATTGTCAGGAGTGGTGATGGAACAATTGTCAGAAGTGGTGATGGAACAATTGTTAGAACTGGTGATGGAACAATTGTCAAGAGTGGTGATGGAACAATTGTCAGGAGTGGTGATGGAACAAATGTCAGGAGTGGTGATGGAACAATTGTCAGGAGTGGTGATGGAACAATTGTCAGAAGTGGAACAATTGTCAGAGGTGGTCATGGAACAATTGTCAGGAGTGGTGATGGAACAATTGTCAGGAGTGGTGATGGAACAATTGTCAGAAGTGGAACAATTTTCAGAAGTGGTGATGGAACAATTGTCAGAGGTGGTCATGAAACAATTGTCAGGAGTGGTGATGGAACAATTGTCAGGAGTGGTGATGGAACAATTGTCAGAAGTGGAACAATTGTCACAAGTGGTCATGGAACAATTGTCAGGAGTGGTGATGGAACAATTGTCAGGAGTGGTGATGGAACAATTGTTAGAAGTGGAACAATTGTCAGAGGTGGTCATGGAACAATTGTCAGAAGTGGTGATGGAACAATTGTCAGAGGTGGTCATGGAACAATTGTCAGAGGTGGTCATGGAACAATTGTCAGGAGTGGTGATGGAACAATTGTCAGGAGTGGTGATGGAACAGTTGTCAGAAGTGGAACAATTGTCAGAAGTGGTGATGGAACAATTGTCAGAGGTGGTCATGGAACAATTGTCAGAAGTGGTGATGGAACAATTGTCAGAGGTGATCATGGAACAATTGTTAGAAGTGGTGATGGAACAATGGTCAGGAGTGGTGATGGAACAATTGTCAGGAGTGGTGATCCTACAGAATCAGTAATAATATTCTAGCTACTGGATGGGCAAGGCTGTTGTGCCAGGCTTCAAACTAAAGCAGTTTTAGCTTAATGTGTTTACAACAAAAATCCAGTTCTTACGTTTAGCATATCCGTCTTGTGGATAAATGTCCCTGTTGTACATGTCCAGGATGTAGACTCTCTCATCTCCCATAAAGTCTCTCTCGTGTCCATTTCCCTAAAATAGACAAGCAAACAAACATCTGATGAAACTGTAGACAATGTAGAACAGACAGGGCTCCTGCTGTGTCCAGCTCCCTGGCTAGACTTTTGTGAAGGTCTCTGGTCGCCATTTGCCTCACGGCCTCAAGGTTACAGATTCAGATCGTGAAAGCATCATTTGGTTGGTGAGTGCAGTTTTTACTGAGATCCTCACCAGAGCTATGAAGCTCATGTTTAGTGTGATGCTGTGGACAAACTGCTAGCCATTCCATGGAGAGACACCAAACCATATGGGATAAAACAAAAACTAGATGGTGCATGAACTTGAAAGATTCTATCCCTATGTTGCCACAAAGTTAATGGCTACATCACAAGTAAGTATATTAAATCATACAAACAAATGGAAATGAACTCAAACAGTACCAAGAAACTATCAACTGCTCCCCAGCAGCCATAACCAGGAATAGTGTCTTACACGATTTTATGTGGCTTCATTGACGTCAGATAGAATCATGAAAAATATCCACATTTGGGAGTGTGTAAACCCAGGGCTACCAAACTGTCAGTTAGGTACATTAGTTACTGTGATAGTAACCTCACTGAAGTTTGCAAATGTTTATTGGAGATTGTAGAAGCATAGTTAGAATGAATCAAGGAATATTTAAACCATTCAAAGTAACAACTGGAGTAAGACAGGGATGTGTCTTATCACCACTCTTGTTTATCACCTACATTGACAGTATAAGCAAGGACGCCAGGCTCAGGAACGACAATAATAGTAACATCAACAAATTACTCTTTGCCTGATCACTAGGCCTTGATTGCAGATACAGCCATGAAGTTACATCATCATCTCACATCAATGAATTAAGGATGTATATCAAATTATATGAGAATCAAGATCCAAAAGACAGAAGAAAAGTCAAAAGGAAGAAAGAAGCAGAATTTAAATATAGCATTAGAGAACACATTTATTAAACAAGTCTCTGAGTTTAAATATCTAGAAAAAAACATTCACTTAGGATGGTAAATTGGACAAAGAAATGAACATCTGATGCAGTAAAGCAGACCAACTATTGGGACAGCTACCCCCCCCCCCCCCCACTTTTCCCTTATAGCATAAGGAAATCCCAATCAGCACAATGGAACATCTCATACAAAACATATTTATTCAAACAGTATGTTATCAGTGCCAGACCTGGTCACTCACAACAAAACATAACATAAAATTAGTAACCATGGAAATGAGATGTCTGAGAAAGAGTCTAGGAGTGACCAGAAGAGATCAAATCAGGAATGAGGTCATACGAGATAAAGTCGGCACAGAACCAGTTCTAAATTATATACAAGAAAGCAAATCAAACGTTTTGCCTACTTGGAGAGAATGCCTTCTGGTTCTGAACCATACAAGGTATATACCAAAACAGCAAGGGGTAGACCAAGAACAAGATGGGGAGATAACATCAGAGAAACTCTACAGCACCACGATGTGTCTATGGTTGAAACCGCCAGAGGAGCAGGAAGCAGGACCTTGTATCTCCCTCGACACCCGAAGTGGTAAAAGAGGACGTAAAGAAAAAGAAGAAGCAGAAATGACAGAACACAACCACTAGACACAGACTGAAGTAGTGGTAACGGCCTGAAAGTACACCTCAAAGGTGGTCACAAGGGGTCACAGATGGAAACTTCCAACCATGCTGTGCAACAAACAACAATACCAATACCCATGGTACACTTGTAAAGCCTCCAGGTAAGTATATACAAATAATTTAAATTAGATATATACAAATATATAAATAAATCATATAAATACAGAAATCATTTGAATTAGACATATATAAATAAACAGATGCCTTATAAATATAGAAGTCACTTAAATAAAAAATATATAAATAAACAGAAATCATATAAATACAGAATTCATTTAAATTAGCTACAGACAGGCAAGATTTTAGAAACATGTTATAAGAGGACAATAACTAGCAAACATGATAACAAAAGGATAAATAAATAGATAACTAAGAGATAAATAAGCAGATGGCCTGACTAAATGATGTCCCAATAAAAAAAGAACAAGATTGAACTAAAGTTCTAGAGATGGTGTGGAAAAACAAACCATGGCAACAGCATGAAGCATGATGATGATGAATGTTAATAAAACATCTACAAGACAGGAAGAAGGTGCCCACACAAAAGTTAAGTTTTACAAGCAGACAAAGGATGGTGACCGCGAAAATAGTGAGTGTGGTACCTGGTGTGCGTCCAAGTCTATGATCATGACCCTGGATACCTGCTCCAGCTTCTCAAAGACAAACCGCACAGACAGGGTGATGTCAGCGTAGGCACAGAAACCTCCTCCTGTGTCGTGAGAGCAGTGGTGGAAGCCACCGCCAATATTAATTGCCCACCCCCTCTCCACAGCCAATCTCCCAGCCTGCACAATGTCAATAAGATACTGTTATCAAAAACATGTACAGGAACATGCCAGAAACAAAGCAGTAATTATGAAAATTATACACAAGAAAAAATTATAACAAAACATGGAAGGGATAAGCCAAGAACAACATTCATAAAACAGACATGCAGAAATCTTTACAAGACAGGTATATAGAATTAACAAGAGTGGCACAAAACAGACAGAAAGGCAAGCAGAGTCAGAAAAATCAGTGTAAATCAGAAAGTGAACACAAGGTGAAGAAGAAGAGAAAACATTACAGCAAAACACTCAAACAAACAAATAAATGTGCAAAGATGTCGTTTACCAATACAATAGAAGGAAGATGGAAGCTCTGTGGCTGAGAGAGGCTAGTGAATGTGTTTCACAAGTTCAGATTCCTCAACGTATCAGGTTTCACCCCCCCCCCCCCCCCCCTCGCCCGAGAAGAGAGAGACTGAGACCTCACCACATTAAATTCTTGTGGGGCCACCACAACCAAGCTCCATTGTGGAGTTGGCACACAAAAATCAATTCATAAGGTAGAGGAGAAGATGGGACAAAACTAGCAATTAATTGGAAACAATGAGTACAAATGACATCACATGACTAACATACCAGGATAGTCCCGCTTGTCTGGTAGCGAAACGGCCGCAACACTTTCTTCTGCACAATGAAATGTGGTAGCAGAGCCACGGGAGGCATGTCTGTGATTCCCATCAGGTTCAGATTCCACTGAAACATGAAATGTCAGAGGTATACCATTTAATTCATAATGTGATCTGCAACTCTCATTACATCATCACCACAGTATTCTCAACATTCTTCTCTGTCCACAATATTCTCAACATTCTTCTCTGTCCATGATATTCTCAATATTCTTCTCTGTCCATGATATTCTCAACATTCTTCTCTGTCCACAATATTCTCAACATTCTTCTCTGTCCCTAATATTCTCAACATTCTTCTCTGTCCCTGATATTCTCAACATTTTTCTCTGTCCCTGATATTCTCAACATTCTTCTCTGTCCCTGATATTCTCAACATTCTTCTCTGTCCCTGATATTCTCAACATTCTTCTCTGTCCCTGATATTCTCAACATTCTTCTCTGTCCCTGATATTCTCAACATTCTTCTCTGTCCCTGATATTCTCAACATTCTTCTCTGTCCATGATATTCTCAACATTCTTCTCTGTCCACGATATTCTCAACATTCTTCTCTGTCCATGATATTCTCAACATTCTTCTCTGTCCACAATATTCTCAATATTCTTCTCTGTCCCTGATATTCTCAACATTCTTCTCTGTCCCTGATATTCTCAACATTCTTCTCTGTCCCTGATATTCTCAACATTCTTCTCTGTCCATGATATTCTCAACATTCTTCTCTGTCCATGATATTCTCAACATTCTTCTCTGTCCATGATATTCTCAACATTCTTCTCTGTCCTTGATATTCTCAACATTCTTCTCTGTTCTTGATATTCCCAACATTCTTCTCTGTCCATGATATTCTCAACATTCTTCTCTGTCCCTGATATTCTCAACATTCTTCTCTGTCCCTGATATTCTCAACATTCTTCTCTGTCCCTGATATTCTCAACATTCTTCTCTGTCCATGATATTCTCAACATTCTTCTCTGTCCATGATATTCTCAACATTCTTCTCGAAAACCACATCTCATGATGTCAGATTTCTTCAGTGTCTGATTATTCATTACCCAGTATCCTCACTCACGTACCAAAAAAAACAACAACCCCACAACCCCCCCACCCAGCCACACGTGCGCGCGTGCACGCGCGCGTGCACGCACGCACGCACACACACAATGTAAATCCACAAATGTTCGGTTGTGTGATATTTCTGATTTTCAATAAATTGCTTCTCTTTCAGAGCGTACAATTTTATGGCATAAATATGCTGATTTAATCTTTAATTTTATTTTTTAAATGTCTAATTGAAAAAAAAAATTTATTGCTGATGCGAAGACAAAAAAAAGTACCTCATTAATTCCTTCCACGATGTTAGTCAGCTGCAAGAAGTAAATAACAGGAAAAAAAGGTTTGCTTTCATGGGGATCAAATTGTGAAATTATTATATAAGATGTGATAGTTTCAGTGAAGGCCTAATGTTCTTGCTGCTGTGGCTTCATTCTTATTCTGACCTTTAGTATACATATATTGTGGTGAACACTGTAATTCTGAGGTGCCTCGTTCGATCCCACATTTCGAAGGAAACAGTCAAAGGCAAAACAGGAAAAAGAGGCAATGATACAAGTGGGAGGACAACTCCAAGACATGGATGAAAAGCAGTCTGAGAGAGTGTACAACCAAGACAAGAGCCAGAGAGTGTTGGAGATCTATTCCAGTCAACTTTCATTGTGGAGACAGCTGCTGATCTGATCTGAATGTAATGACAAGTGGGTTTATTGGGGAAACAACACAAAGAAAAACAGTGGCAGCAGATTTTAGAGGCACAAATGATGCATGGAAACAGAGCACAATACTAGAGAACTGAAGGTGTTGAAAAGCATGATCACCCATGTCCCTTGGTAAGACACTTAATGATTATATAATACAGAATACATATGTTCAGATAATCACTGATATCATCATCACTGTTTAAACATAAACAAATCTGTTCTGATGTGGGAAAATGTTACTTTAAAAAAAAACACATAGAAAACAAAGTTTACAAATCACTGTGCAAGAGTCTTATTTCTGTGGTCTGTTCGTTCTGTCTATACCAGTCTTATTTCTGTGGTTTGTACCAGTCTTATTTCTGAGGTCTGTTCAGTCTGTCTATACCAGTCTTATTTCTGTGGTCTGTTCAGTCTGTCTATACCACTCTTATTTCTGTGGTTTGTACCAGTCTGTCTGTACCAGTCTTATTTCTGTGGTTTGTACCAGTCTGTCTGTACCAGTCTTATTTCTGTGGTTTGTACCAGTCTGTCTGTACCAGTCTTATTTCTGTGGTTTGTGTATGTGTGCATATATGTATGTAGGTGCATGTATGTATTATGTATGTCTGTATGTATGAGAATGTATGAATGTAAATGTGTAAGTATGTGATTGTATCTGTGTGTGTATATTTATGTATAATGTGGGTGTATGCAGGTATATGTAGCTGTGTAGGTATGTGGGTGTTTGTGTATTTATAAAAGCATGCAAGTGTGCATGTGTGTGTGATTGTGTGTGTATGCATGTGGATATATGAAAGTATATTTAGGTATGTATGTATTTGTATAAAGATGTGAGTTTAGGTATAAATGTGTGGATATATGTATGCATGTGTGTGGGTGTATGTATTCATGTAAGTGTAAATGTGTGGTTTTGGGCATATGTTGGTGTCTGTACATGTAATGGTATATGTGTGTATGCATGGGTGCATGTATAGATGTATATATATATGGAATGCGTGTGTGCATGTATATCCATAAATGTACGTGTGTATGTTTTGTTTGTGCATTTATTTCTGTGTATGTGTATGCTTGTATATGTATGTAGATGCACGTGTGTATGTATCATGTATGTCTGTATATGAGTTCACCTGTATGAAAATGTAGATGTATGTATACGTGTGTGTGTGTGTGTATGATGGCGTACACACGATGTGTGTATGCATTATATATTTCTTTTTAAATCCATAACATGCATTATTGATAACAGATATTAGTACTCTGAAAAATGAGTACTTAGAAGGGCCGAATGTCAGACGGGCCTGCGTGCCCAATTTGTAACCCTTTGAAAATAAAGTTTGTTCGTTCGTTCGGTTTGTACCAGTCTGTCTGTAACAGTCTTATTTCTGTGGTTTGTACCAGTCTGTCTGTACCAGTCTTATTTCTGTGGTTTGTACCAGTCTGTCTGTACCAGTCTTATTTCTGTGGTTTGTACCAGTCTGTCTGTACCAGTCTTATTTCTGTGGTTTGTACCAGTTTGTCTGTACCAGTCTTATTTCTGTGGTCTGTTCAGCCTGTCTATACCAGTGATCTGCTTACCTTCAGATTATTCAAATATCTTTTACTGTGAACAAGCAACAATTCATCTTCGGAAGCCTCCATCGGTTCAACTATTGTTTCATCTCTAATCATTCCCGCACCTGGTGAAGTAACAGAAGGGGCTTCAGTATTGTTAGTCAATTTAAATCAGCTCATGTGGATTGGCACCTGAGACAACAAATCATGTCCTCCAAGACTGTCCCAAATACAACATATCAAGGCAAATCTTTTGGCCAAGAGAAACATCGGTGCAAGTCAAACTTTACAGGTCGCTGAGTGTATTACAAAAGAAGTAAAGTTCATACTAGAGATAATATTGTAGATGTTCAAGTGAACGAAAGAAGAAGAAGAAGTATTGCTAGCAATGTCCTACAATTTGCCTGGAACTGAAACAATACCCAAATCTTGGAAAGCAGAAGCACTAACCACTGGGCTACTGTAGCTTCTCTGTGTATGTGTTCACACAAGCGCATGCCTACATATGTGTGTGTGTATGTGCGTGTGGTTATATCAGACTAAAAAGGGACCACAAGTTACTCAAATAACAAACAGAAGACCCATATTTTTGGAAATGAGGGTTTTCTTAAAGAATTTCCTTTTAAAAAAACGAACCCATTTTAGACTGGTGACACACACACACACATAATTAACACAATTCCATTGATGGACCAAAACAATTGTAACTCAGACAACATAGTGGGAGTAATCAATAAATAGGAAAGTGGCAGAGAACTGAGCTGTACAAATCATTTAGCATGACCTATTCTTGACATTGAGACATGGCCGTCAGTTACCACTGTAACTTACAGGAAACTGTGATGTCCTAATTGTTATAAATAAAGCCATTTTCCACAATGAAATCCCATCTAAATTTTGTTTTTAGCAATTATGCTTGTTCCTGGTCATTCTTATAATTTGCTCCTTTTAAACAGGTTATAGCAAGCCAGGAAAGAGACATTTAAGGGGCCATGGCGCAAACAGGAAGCTCCAGGTTTTGTGCTTCTTGGAGTGACAAGGTTGTCATATTTATCACAAGCATATACGCAGGCTGACTGAATGTGAAGCTGACTGGATCAACTTCACTGAATATGGTTTTATCCTAGTTCACTCTGTGTCTCTCCAAATAATGGCCAGCCACTTGCAAACAGCCTCACAACAGGCACAAACTCTTAGCTCCAGCAACAATCCCCACTGATTTCAGTAAAATTTCACTTGTTACCAGAATGACACATTTGTGAAATGAACTAGCAATGGAGACCCCAGTGTCAACTGATTGGTTATTCAGGGGGCACCAGCTCACTGAAGTGCATGTTCATGGAAACATGTTTAACAAGCATCATACAAAGTCTACCTTTCAACAACTCAACTATATGGCTCCATTTCCCAACATCGAATGTGTGCAGCTTCTCTATGCCAAAGAAGCCAATATTGTACTCTGGGCTGTAGATGATGGGCCACTGGCTATCTTTGATCACGGCCTCGTACTGTTGGCATCTTCTTGGTTGCTTCTGCTCACTGTCACAAAAATTCAACTAAAACTGTAAAACTGCAGAGGCACAAAATATAAATCAACAAGAAATCAAGAAAAACTGGTATATAAGCTGACATATGTGACACACATGAGTGGCCAATGAAAATCTGCATGGGGTTATAGACAATCGTACGTGAAAACAAATGGACTGAGGAAACAAGGATGTCCAAGAAAACCTTAGGAACAAATCTGTTGTTGAGATGCAGTAAAAGTGCCAGACTAGATTCACCCATGATATCAACAGGACTGCAGAGGACACAGTGGAATGGAATATAAAACTGCGAGCCCAGTGTGGCATATAATGGCACCCACAGGATGATGATGATGCTCTGGAGACTGTTGTTGCTCTAGTCCAGCAAGGTGAAGTCGCTGAAGCCTGACCCATTAGTCAGAAGTCAGGAGATCAATATGACAGTGTCAGGTATCTTGGTAAAAACTATTGTGGATCGAAATCTCGAATTTTCAAGTATAAGACAGACATAAAAACATCTGACCTACAAACACCTGAAGTGACCAAGAGAAACGAGAAAGCCAATCACAGATCAACAGAGGCGGGTGATATCTGCAGGACTGAACCTCAAGAGCTCACAGTGCTGAAGGAGAAGGTAGACATCAAACTGCTAAGTCATTCTAACCAATCAAACACAAGTTTACATGTGCATGTTCACTTCTGCTGATATCAACTAAACAGTTTGATTGTGTGTGTGTTTTGTAGCCAGCTTGTACAATAATGAAACAGTTTGATTGTGTGTGTGTTTTGTAGCCAGCTGGTACAATAATGAAACAGTTTGATTGTGTGTGTGTTTTGTAGCCAGCTGGTACAATAATGAAACAGTTTGATTGTGTGTGTGTTTTGTAGCCAGCTGGTACAATAATGAAACAGTTTGATTGTGTGTGTGTTTTGTAGCCAGCTGGTACAATAATGAAACAGTTTGATTGTGTGTGTGTTTTGTAGCCAGCTGGTACAATAATGAAACAGTTTGATTGTGTGTGTGTTTTGTAGCCAGCTGGTACAATAATGAAACAGTTTGATTGTGTGTGTGTTTTGTATCCAGCTGGTACAATAATAAAACAGTTTGATTGTGTGTGTGTTTTGTATCCAGCTGGTACAATAATGAAACAGTTTGATTGTGTGTGTGTTTTGTAGCCAGCTGGTACAATAATGAAACAGTTTGATTGTATGTGTGTTTTGTAGCCAGCTGGTACAATAATGAAACAGTTTGATTGTGTGTGTGTTTTGTAGCCAGCTGGTACAATAATGAAACAGTTAAACAACTTCAACAGTATGTTACGCTTTAAATAAGTCTCCCCAGAAAAGTGCACTACACGACGGCAAGAACTGTGTGGTACATACTTACCCATTTTCATCCACAGATGGAGATTCCAACATTTCGGCCATGTTTCACATGCAGCCACACTGGCAAAGTCCTTGAGTTGCCAGCTATCCAGTAACTATTCATGTCAAATATTTCATTCGCATTTTCTGTTGAACAGTTATACAAAGAACTGCACATTCATTATATGTTATACACAAAAGAGAGTATTATTGACCACACTTAAATAATGTACATGATATATGTTTAGTGTATAGATCAGTGTCAATAATCTTTAGAAAAGATGGAAGAGTGGGCCAATGTCATATTATTCACAGTTTATAAAACCCTCAATTTGCCTGCAATTGTGTAGCTATGGTCCTAAATAATCAGGGTAATAGCACTAGAAATGACACTGAAGAAAACTGCCTTCTCGTTTAATATTTATAATCTTTGCACCAGCTGACCTTGTTATCATTGAACATTTTGCCTGAGGTATATATTCAAGTTATCCCTCATCACAGTTTGACAACCAATGACTGAAAAAAGTATATTTCCCAACCTTCTCCATCTAAATAAATCTGATAAACAAGTGTTTTATTTACATCTGAGGCTGCTAAAGCCATAAATCTTGCTGACATGCATGTAGAATATTGCTCACTGGCCATATACATTTCCAACAAACACTTAGTAAATCAGTAAACCTCACAAACATACAATCTTTTAGACTTTTAACAACATTTCTAAATGAACTTTATAGTCATTACGTGGGTTATCGAACACAAAGAACTGGAGAGAAAGTTTCAACTGTTCGGTTTACATTTGTTATACTGGTCAGTGGTAAATTAAAAACCTGTTCGCATCACGCGCCGATTGTGCAGCAGTGTAGTAATCAATTTGCATTTGATAGGTTCTTTGGGACTTAAAGAGTTAATTAAAGTAAAACAAGAAACGCAATCCTCTCACTTGCCCACGCTTGGAAACCACAAAGACAAAACAGGTTCATACAAATTCACTTTCCTAGAAAACAAAACAGGTTTATTCAAATTCACTTTCCTAGCAAACAAATTAGGTTTATACAAATTCACTTTCCTAGAAAACAAAACAGGTTTATACAAATTCACTTTCTTAGCAAACAAAATAGGTTTATACAAATTCACTTTCCTAGAAAACAAAACAGGTTTATACAAATTCACTTTCCTAGCAAACAAAATAGGTTTATACAAATTCACTTTCCTAGAAAACAAAACAATTTTAGAGTGTCTATGTGAAAAGCCACTTTAGTGGCCATGGGTCTAGATGTGACAGATTCTGCTGCCACCTAAAAGCCAACAGCAATGTGTGTGGAAAGGGTTAACCCTCTGGAGACGATGCGGCCAAAATATTGGCACAACACAAAGTAGCCAAAAGGATGGCTGTGTCGATTGGTTGGTCCTATGTAATAAAAGCCATGAGTTTGGCTTTTAGGTTTTCGTACCAGCCAATCAGACTGTTTCTTGCATTTCTTGCACATATCAGATGTTCAGTGATAGCTTTCGAGAAAGTTTGATAGGTTCTTTAATTTTACATCAAAATTTTTGTGTGGCTTTACGTGCCCAACGATGGTGAAAAGGCCTGTTGTGTCATAGCAACCAAAGCATAGCAGAAGGCATGAAAATGAGTAGAACCAGGTGTCAAAAGTGTTGGAACGGTCTCCATGGGACTTTTTTTCCCCCAAAACACAAGTCTTAGGACTCATTCCGGCTTCATTCATAAAAAAATTCACTTAAATTTGTCAGGTTAGCCATGTTTGATCCCAAGTTTAAAAAAAGAATGCCTGCACAAATTATGCAAGTCATAATAGTTCATTTGAAAAAATGTTAAGTTTGCTTCATAAATATTCTGTTAGTTCATTCAATTTCCAACCTGAATATGTATAGTTTTATATATGCTGATTACGCACTTTATTTTTTTTTAATTTTGTGGGTGTAAACTAAGAGAATTCTTGCCCGAAGGCTTCATCTTTTTGGCACTGAAACTCCAACAAAGCTCCGTCTCCAAAGGATTAATGGTCAACACAAGATTACAGTTCTCTCAATGCTCAGTCTACGAAGGCGTAGCCACATCTGGAGAAAGGAGGATGGTTCAGTCCCTAAGGACATCCCGCGTATGGTGAATTACAGACAGCTAGAAGATGTCAAGGGTGACCTCTACTATAATATAAAGATGTGTGCTGGGAGACATGAAATGATAATAGTATAGATAGGGGCTGCGTTAGCGCAGTCAATAGGAGACTTGCTTTCAAATCCAGGTGCGACTCTCTGCAGTCCACACCTGTGTTCAAAACTGGGCGGTTCCATGGGTTCACCTAGCCTCTAGGAAATGGGTACCAGAGTTAACACTCTGGGGTAAATGGAGGAATGTCGCGAACGGCAACAATTTCTTATCAGCTGTCCGTACTGGTGGCAGAGCACTTAAGGTTTATAACCGTGTGCAATGATGCTGGTTCTCATCTCCCAACTTTACCTTTATGTGGATTCATGGGAACAAAATACCACGGACAGTGTTGCGTGATGGGGTAAATCAAAAAGAGAATGCAAATGAAGGATGGAATTATTGAGAACTCAGCGAATGACAGTCCCAAATTATCAAGGCTGAAAATATACCCTTACAGGGCCTCACATGTCAGACTTCCGGCAACTTAAATTGTGCACTTCCGGCGACTACCGTCACCGCCGAGAGTATCTCCTACGCGCGGTGTGGATTGGGGCTAAACTAGATGGCTGGGACTTGCGAGCAGCAGCTACCGTATCTCCTGCAGCTTCCTCCATTCTTCATTTTTTCTTAAGTCCCAGCCATCTAGTTTAGCCCCAATATACGCCGCACGTAGCGGTGTGGGAGATACTCTCGGCGGTGGCGGAAGTTCGCAATTTACATGTGTGAGGCCCTGTTAGGGTATATTTTCAGGCTCGATAATTTGGGACCGTTATTCGGAAGATAGCCATAAATAACTTAGTTGCGTATCTTTTACAGGATGTTGCAGAACCAACCCCAGCAGGCCCTGGCTGTTGATTGTGTGGTTTCTCTAGGCAAATTTACGTCCAGTAGTTTGCCATTGCTTACTACACGGTCGGCTCTCTGATACCACTGTCGAAACCAACGCAAAACGCAGAGCCCGCAGCTGGGATCGAACCTGGCACCCCGGCATTACGAAGCGTTCGCATCGACTTAGCCACAGTGCCGACTAGGCCATAAATTCTAAAACTAAAACGTATAATGATGGCAACAATAGTAAAACCCCATGCTATGAACTGTTTACCTTAACACGTTGGTGGAAATTTTAGTCACAATGTCAAGAAAAAGGTACCAAGAATGACTCCATGTCATTAGCAGGAATTAAGCTTTGAATTCCTTACAGAAACTGGAATGTAAATTGACAACAATTCATCGCAAGCGTCGTCTGCAATGTACACTGTATTTATCGGTTACTATTCACTTCACTTCTTGCTTACCCCTCCCCTCCCCTTATTTCTATTTTATGCAAACGACTTCCCTGCGGCTTTCTCCTTATACCATGTTTTTTTCTCTCCAGGAAATGAGCCTACATTTTTCATTCTTTCCATATCATATCTTTTTTTACGTTGTTTTTCTTTATCTTAATTGTTGATTATTATTTATTTTCAAAAAATAAAAGCAACATAATGAATATATATTTGTCCGTAATCTGCCAGTAGACAGAGGGTTTTTACATTTGTACATTCCAGCAGGCAACTGTTTTCATAACCTTTCCAAAACAAGTCAGACACGAGCAAACAGATTCACCACAAACACACTCTTTGTCCGCTGACACAACAGGTATTTATGATTCAATAAGTCATTGATCGTGGTCAGCAAATTGTAACATAATCTGTAACCTATTGTTTATGCGCATACACCGTGACAGATTTTTTGAGTAGCATCCAGAGCCCTTCAATCGTTTTGGTGTGGATGTCACTGGGCGACGTCAACGAAGTTGGTCTGGTGGACGACAACCTCGTGCAGATATATGCCATGCCTTAAGTTTGCGACGTTGCTGTAGCCTTGCCAAGCGTCAGTCACAATCGTCGCTCCAACGCGGTCGCTAATTTTGGTCTGCCAGCCATATCGACCTCACTTTGTTGTGTGATTCGTTCCTTCTCCATTCCGTAATTGCAATGCGGCCAAGGGACTGTAGCTACTTCAGTAAAATTTCCGAAACTGTAGTCCCTAGGGACTGAACTCCGGCGTACTCCCCCAATCTGTGGCCGTAGTTGCAAGGAGAACCCATGAACTGGCTCAGACCCTAACATCCCCACACTACAGCCTCAGACCCTAACATCCCCACACTACAGCCTCAGACCCTAACATCCCCACACTACAGCCTCAGCCTGCATCCCACGAGAGACTGCAGCCTACCTCCCATGTTGTCAGAACTGTAAGCAGTTTGCAGAAGGCCCTCCTGTTGGTCGTCATCGCTGACAACTAAAGTAAAGTAAATTCATGTCTACTTGAAGTCGGAGTAGGCTAGAATATACGCAGTGTTGCCAGCCACTCAGAACGAGTAAAACAGTGTACCTGGCTGCACACAGGACACCCAATATATACATAACAGAACACGACACAACTATCTCAGACTAGATTGTATGAAAGGTTAGCAAGCATTAATCATTGTCTGCCTGTCTCATAGTATTAGTGCCTGTCATTTTCATGTTTCAGATTTGTTGCTATATGGAGTTATCTGCAAACGAAAATGCACATATGATTGGGCCTATGGCAGCCAACACGATCTGGTGACATATTGGCAAACCTTCAAACGACAAACCTTGGGGGGGTGGGGGGGGGGGGGGAAGCTTTTATGTTTGATTCAAATGCTTTAAATTGGGACGCAGTCGTGTGTTTGTTTAATCATGTTTTCATAATATTGTTCTTTAATATTGAATTGAATATTGTGTCAGGTTAGGGTTAGTCGTGATCCTAACCCCAAACTCAAACAATATTAAATATTAAAGAACATTGTTATGCAGAGATAAACAAAACAATGTATCTTCCCTTTCCTGTGATTCTCAGTGTGTACAATTGTTTTTACAGCACATAAGATCACAATGTTGATACCTATGTCAGGCAGGGTGCATACTTGTAGTTTTAAGCCCCTTCACTCACTCATGTATAGTTGTAGGTTCAGAAGTCCAGCTGCCGCATCTAAAAGCTACTTCTCATTGGAAAAAGGCTGCAGAGATCCAGCTGAGAAGAAATTGACTTTTTTTTAGTTCAAGTTCAAGAAGCTGAAAGATTAAGAAATCCAACAGTTCTAGGCCTCCTCAAAATCAGTTGAGCACATGTTTCAATGTCTGAGTGGAAGCCTTCATACATCTGGGCAAACACTGTTGTCTTGGGCCAGATTTCTCTCCAGTGGTAGGTGGAAGAAGACAATGCCTCTCAAGCTGGCATGATTTTTTCCAGACAGTTATCTTCCCCCACCCCAGCAGTTTGCCTATAGTGTTCTGCATGGGGTTTGCCCAGACCCCTGAATTTGTGTGTGGGCTTCGGCACATTTATCATATAGCCCTGTAACAACCGTTTGTTGACACCAGCACTTGCTATGTATACTGTTGTTTGACAAGTCTGCTAGCTCCTCCAACTTCTCATCAGTACACCTAATGTCATCATGCCTTTTACCATCTGGACCTGGTGCACATTTACCTTGTGTGTGTGTGTGTGGCACAGCCTTGTGTGTGTGTGTGTGTGTGTGGCACAGCCTTGTGTGTTGAGTGTTTCATGTGTAATCCAATGTTAACTAATTTCTCTGTCACAGATATCACAATGGCAAAGAGTATCCGTAGCAAGCACCGCAGACAGATGAGAAACATTAAGCGACAACATTATGCTAAGAAAGATCTAGAACGTCTGAAGAGGTTGGCCATCAAGTCTTCTGAACTAAAGGATATTGTAACAAGTAAGCCTATCTTCCATCTTGGTTGTTAAATAGACTTCAGCAAACTTTAGTTTACTGATCAGAGGTATTGGTATTATTATTAAAACCCACAACACTTTAATTATATAGTGGGTGCAGTAAGCGGTCATTTATCATGCCCCAAGTCTAAGCTAGCTTTTTTACGGCAGAGGACATATATATACAGCTAGGACTGTATCTGTCCAGGTTGTCACAGATTGGTGAAGAAATCTTCATCCTAGGCTCATAGTATCCCAAAGTGATCACTGCTGACCTGGGTGGTATGTAAAACATTACTGTGCCACACACACACAAAAACAACCTTGTCAAGAAACTGATCTATCTTTCAATAATTATTTCGTTATCACATCTTGTTGCAGCACTTTTCTCACAGTACAGCCAACAAATTACCACTGCTACATTCTGATGTTTTATAGTTTTTGAAATTGTTGGAGTACAACTAAAAAACCAATATAAAAAATGATTTAGTCCCTTAAAAGATGGAACTAATAGAGAATGAAAAGCCACAGCAAAATTCTAAGCCTTTTTATTTATCCCTACTAATTGCTGACATCTTGAGGGCTAATAATGATTGAAGAATAAATATAGAATGGAATGGCGATAACAAAACAAAAACTATATACACAAATGTGAGAATAGACCACAAGGTGGTGGGAAAAAATATCCAGACAGACCTACAAACACTTGGAGTCACCAACTGAAAGAGGTCAGTCACAGAGACGGACAGAGGCGGGTGATATCTGCAGCAGTGGAGGCAAAAGCTTTACTATCACATTTTTGTTTTACTTGCAGTGAAATCTGCACAGGAAATTAAAGAACCAGCAGTTGATGCAGTTCAACAGGAAGGTAAACATTATGTGGATGTTTTTGTTTGTGACAGTTAGTTTTCCTGTTGAACCCAGGGCAGAGGTCAAAGCTATCCGTATCTTGTGGTGTGTTGCCACCTTTCTTGGCCTGTATATATGGAGGGCTTGAAAGTGGTTCGCTGCCACCTCTCTTAGTCTGTATATATGAGGGCTTGATGGTGGTTTGTTGCCACCTCTCTTGGTCTATATATGAGGGCTTGATGGCGGTTTGCTGTCACCTCTCTTGGTCTGTATATATGGAGGGCTTGGTGGTTTGTTGCCACCTCTCTTGGTCTGTATATATGAGGGCTTGATGGTGGTTTGTTGCCACCTCTCTTGGTCTGTATATATGAGGGCTTGATGGTGGTTTGTTGCCACCTCTCTTGGTCTATATATGAGGGCTTGATGGTGGTTTGTTGCCACCTCTCTTGGTCTGTATATATGAGGGCTTGATGGTGGTTTGTTGCCACTCTCTTTGTCTATATATGAGTTGATGGTGGTTTGTTGCCACCTCTCTTGGTCTATATATGAGAGCTTGATGGTGGTTTGTTGCCACCTCTCTTGGTCTGTATATATGAGGGCTTGATGGTGGTTTGTTGCCACCTCTCTTGGTCTATATATATATATATATGAAAGCTTGATGGTGTAAGTCTAGACTTGTCCATTCTGAGTGCGCTTTGTTTAAAAAAAACATTGGATACATTATCTTTGTTGGTCTCTTGTCTTTTTTTGTATTGGCATCACAGAAAGCTCAATGCCAGGACAACTGTTTGTAGACTGATATCAAACTACCAGATCTGTACAGGCTTTAAAGAGAATGTCATCAGTCAGTGGTAGAAGAGTCAGGTAATGAAGAGTAATGCTGCTTGGTCTCTGCACAGTGGAAAATCATCATCAAAATTTATGCAGAATCCCCAGATTAGTAGAGAGGTTTGGGGGCCATCCAGGCAGGGAAGTTATGGTTTGTTTGTGTTAGAAGCCAGGGTAATCTGGTGGTTTGAGTTGGGGAAGCTGTTGAGCTTCCTGTAATGGCAGGGGAGGTATTATTTTCTGCCAGTACCTTCTCTTGTTTGTTTTCCTTTTGTATGTCATGTTAGGATTGACGTCAGGAAAGAGCTCTGGTGTATGCTTCAGACATGATGGTATTCATGGCCTCCGAGATGTTTTCAAGTCATCTATTGTAAGGGTAGTGTCTTGCTGTGGTTCGGGTGACCAAGTGACTTGTCATCTTAGAGAACGTCTAAACCAGATATCTTCTCTGGTTACATCAGCAGAATGTTGGGCAAGATGCAAGCATCCTCTGTGTGCACCTTATGATTGTTGTATACGTTGGTGCTATATGCTTCATATATCATCCATAGCTCTGTGGTCCCTTTTGGGTTCTAGGGTGGAAGCAAGAATAGACTCACTGCCCCCATACAAGCTTACATAAAAGTTGATTCATTACAGATTTTTTAAAAATCAGATGTGTTGTGTCAAACTGCAGATATTGTGGCCTAGCTGTGAAGACAAGTGCCATCTTCCCTCGTAAAGGTGAACACAGATGTGTTGTGTCAAACTGCAGATATTGTGGCCTAGCTGTGAAGACAACGTGCCATCTTCCCTCGTAAAGGTGAACACAGATGTGTTGTGTCAAACTGCAGATATTGTGGCCTAGCTGTGAAGACAAAGTGCCATCTTCCCTCGTAAAGGTGAACACAGATGTGTTGTGTCAAAGTGCAGATATTGTGGCCTAGCTGTGAAAAGTGCCATCTTCCCTCGTAAAGGTGAACACAGATGTGTTGTGTCAAACTGCAGATATTGTGGCCTAGCTGTGAAGACAAGTGCCATCTTCCCTCGTAAAGGTGAACACAGAAGTGTTGTGTCAAAGTGCAGATATTGTGGCCTAGCTGTGGAGACAAGTGCCATCTTCCCTCGTAAAGGTGAACACAGATGTGTTGTGTCAAACTGCAGATATTGTGGCCTAGCTGTGAAGACAAGTGCCATCTTCCCTCGTAAAGGTGAACACAGAAGTGTTGTGTCAAAGTGCAGATATTGTGGCCTAGCTGTGGAGACAAGTGCCATCTTCCCTCGTAAAGGTGAACACAGAAGTGTTGTGTCAAAGTGCAGATATTGTGGCCTAGCTGTGAAGACAAGTGCCATCTTCCCTCGTAAAGGTGAACACAGAAGTGTTGTGTCAAAGTGCAGATATTGTGGCCTAGCTGTGGAGACAAGTGCCATCTTCCCTCGTAAAGGTGAACACAGAAGTGTTGTGTCAAAGTGCAGATATTGTGGCCTAGCTGTGAAGACAAGTGCCATCTTCCCTCGTAAAGGTGAACACAGATGTGTTGTGTCAAACTGCAGATATTGTGGCCTAGCTGTGAAGACAAGTGCCATCTTCCCTCGTAAAGGTGAACACAGAAGTGTTGTGTCAAAGTGCAGATATTGTGGCCTAGCTGTGGAGACAAGTGCCATCTTCCCTCGTAAAGGTGAACACAGAAGTGTTGTGTCAAAGTGCAGATATTGTGGCCTAGCTGTGAAGACAAGTGCCATCTTCCCTCGTAAAGGTGAACACAGAAGTGTTGTGTCAAAGTGCAGATATTGTGGCCTAGCTGTGGAGACAAGTGCCATCTTCCCTGGTAAAGGTGAACACAGAAGTGTTGTGTCAAAGTGCAGATATTGTGGCCTAGCTGTGAAGACAAGTGCCATCTTCCCTCGTAAAGGTGAACACAGATGTGTTGTGTCAAACTGCAGATATTGTGGCCTAGCTGTGAAGACAAAGTGCCATCTTCCCTCGTAAAGGTGAACACAGATGTGTTGTGTCAAACTGCAGATATTGTGGCCTAGCTGTGAAGACAAAGTGCCATCTTCCCTCGTAAAGGTGAACACAGATGTGTTGTGTCAAAGTGCAGATATTGTGGCCTAGCTGTGAAGACAAGTGCCATCTTCCCTCGTAAAGGTGAACACAGATGTGTTGTGTCAAACTGCAGATATTGTGGCCTAGCTGTGAAGACAAGTGCCATCTTCCCTGGTAAAGGTGAACACAGAAGTGTTGTGTCAAAGTGCAGATATTGTGGCCTAGCTGTGAAGACAAGTGCCATCTTCCCTCGTAAAGGTGAACACAGATGTGTTGTGTCAAAGTGCAGATATTGTGGCCTAGCTGTGGAGACAAGTGCCATCTTCCCTCGTAAAGGTGAACACAGAAGTGTTGTGTCAAAGTGCAGATATTTTGGCCTAGCTGTGAAGACAAGTGCCATCTTCCCTCGTAAAGGTGAACACAGAAGTGTTGTGTCAAAGTGCAGATATTGTGGCCTAGCTGTGGAGACAAGTGCCATCTTCCCTGGTAAAGGTGAACACAGATGTGTTGTGTCAAACTGCAGATATTGTGGCCTAGCTGTGAAGACAAAGTGCCATCTTCCCTCGTAAAGGTGAACACAGATGTGTTGTGTCAAACTGCAGATATTGTGGCCTAGCTGTGAAGACAAAGTGCCATCTTCCCTCGTAAAGGTGAACACAGATGTGTTGTGTCAAAGTGCAGATATTGTGGCCTAGCTGTGAAGACAAGTGCCATCTTCCCTCGTAAAGGTGAACACAGATGTGTTGTGTCAAACTGCAGATATTGTGGCCTAGCTGTGAAGACAAGTGCCATCTTCCCTGGTAAAGGTGAACACAGAAGTGTTGTGTCAAAGTGCAGATATTGTGGCCTAGCTGTGAAGACAAGTGCCATCTTCCCTCGTAAAGGTGAACACAGATGTGTTGTGTCAAAGTGCAGATATTGTGGCCTAGCTGTGGAGACAAGTGCCATCTTCCCTCGTAAAGGTGAACACAGAAGTGTTGTGTCAAACTGCAGATATTGTGGCCTAGCTGTGGAGACAAGGTGCCATCTTCCCTGGTAAAGGTGAACACAGAAGTGTTGTGTCAAAGTGCAGATATTGTGGCCTAGCTGTGAAGACAAGGTGCCATCTTCCCTCGTAAAGGTGAACACAGATGTGTTGTGTCAAAGTGCAGATATTGTGGCCTAGCTGTGGAGACAAGTGCCATCTTCCCTCGTAAAGGTGAACACAGAAGTGTTGTGTCAAACTGCAGATATTGTGGCCTAGCTGTGGAGACAAGGTGCCATCTTCCCTGGTAAAGGTGAACACAGAAGTGTTGTGTCAAAGTGCAGATATTGTGGCCTAGCTGTGAAGACAAGGTGCCATCTTCCCTCGTAAAGGTGAACACAGATGTGTTGTGTCAAAGTGCAGATATTGTGGCCTAGCTGTGGAGACAAAGTGCCATCTTCCCTGGTAAAGGTGAACACAGAAGAAGATGCATAGTGGTTAGTGTACTTGCAGCCAGGGATACTGCGGTCAAGGTTCGATCCCCAACAGAAGCTATGGAAAACTGCAGTTGGTGCAAGGTCATACATGCTTTAATACTGGAGAGAGACATCACAGAACATATAATCCAGGGGAGCCTACAAACTCTGTATCTGTCTGTACTCTGTTGATGCTTTAGTTGATTTTTTCATTTTATTTGAGTTTTTCCCCTCCAGGATTGTACTAAGGGATGAGAATCAAACAGGTACAAATCTGGGAAACTGTTCAGCCATATATTTTGGTGTTCCATAAAACGGTTGTTAAGTTAGTTCAGTGTGGGTTTGAGTTGATTGTTTCAGAAGATCATGCTTTACATGTTTTAGAAAGAAAATTAGTGTCCTGCTCCCCGTGAATTTGCTGGATCTGTGAAACTGACTTGTTTGTAACAATATTACAGATCCTACAATGGAAGTTGAAAAGTTGACCAAAGTTTATGACAAGAGAACTTTGCAAGATGAAAATGGTCATTACCCAGATTGGATGAACAAGCGAGCTGTTAAGAAGCAGAGACAGAAGTTGAAGCTGATAAAAATTAAGCAGAGAGTGGGGAAGGCAACAAAGAAATTAAGATGGTGATTTGGTTTCCAACATGCATCACTTTTTGTTTATTAAATTTGTGTTCTGAATGTTTTGTCAAAATAAAAGTTGTTAAAGTTGCTACTTTGTATGTTCTACCATTGTAGTTCTTTACATTCACCTTAAATATGGAGGCTGGCATGTTGCGGTTGACAACTAGGTTGCTATATCTATACCTTTCAGCCAACAGATCTGATTTTAACAAACTCCTAACTAGTCATCTTTTATGACATGCTTGTAAGGACAAGTGTCGGATGCCAGCCAGAACACAATGAGAGCCCTGTTTGAGAAACCACCTAACACCAGCCAGAACACAATGAGAGCCCTGTTTGAGAAACCACCTGACACCAGCCAGAACACAATGAGAGCCCTGGAACTCACATGAGGAACCACATGCTGTTCTTTGTGAATTATGCAGGTTATCCTCAGGACTCTTTCGGAAAGCTATAGCAGTGAGAAATGATCTTTACGTTTGCTTCATCGACTACAAAAGCATTTGATTGTGTGAAACATAAAGAAATAATCATAAACTATTGGAAAAGCTAAACACTGGAAAAGATTTACGAATTATAAAGAACATTTATTGGCAGCAAACAGCAGGTGTGAGAATTAATAATCATTTGGGAACATTTCAGAGCATAAAGAGAGAAGTACGACAAGGATGTGTACTATCACCTGATTTGTTTTCATGATACAGTAAATATATAATGAGATCTATCATGGATATGCCAGGAACTGTGGCTTGTGGTCATCACATAAACAACCTGCATTATGCTGAAGACCTCTTGACAGCCACAAGTCAGAAATAACTACAGGAATGATATGTGGTGGTAGAAAGTGATAAAACGGGCCTCGGTATGATTAATGAGAAGACAAGTAATGATGATTTTAGTGCCTAAAAGTATAATAAAAGTCAAATCATTATCAGAGAAAGGTAACGCTGTCATAAGAGGCACTTAACAGTTGGCATAGACCCGGTTTTCCCCAGCCTGTAGTAAACAAGCTCCATAGAGAGGAGAATGACAGGAAAGACGAAGAAGATTTATCAGGCCATCGAATGTTACTGGTTAAGTACTGTACACTTTCTCTTATATTATCAGAATATCTAGTTTTCTGACAGACCTCGTTTCTGTTCATGTCTTGTTTGAGTGTGGTGTAAGAAAGAAACGTATCTGCTGCCAAGTGTGTTACTAGCAAATGTTTGAAAAATCCTGAAGGTATGAATCTTTGCAGCACTCCAACCGTGTCCATAGATTGCCACTTCAGCGCACACATCATGATCATCATACAGTTAATAGTCTTTTACTGGTTGACAACTTCTTGTGTGCCTCTCTTGCTTATCTATGTGTTACTCTCAATTCTTGCATTCTTAGCCTTGATGTGGACAGCATGCTGCCACCACAATCCCTACTTGTCAGTGTGATCCATATGCTGGCTATCTAAAACTAAGGCAGAGCCGGCCAGCCTGTTTGCTCTTTCAGTACCAACAGCACCCGCACAGCGTCAGGGAAATGCTTGATTGTTTCAAAGAAAGTTTTTGTTGTTGCATGAATTATTTGAGAAGGAAAGGGCTTGTCATAAATTTAATTAAAGCCTAGAGCAGTGCTGTTCAAGTGGCCAGCCAGTCATCACCAACTGCATTAACTTTCTACACAGGGCCTCTGGCCCATGACCACTCTCACTGTTAGCATTGTGGTCCCCGAGTGAATAGCCCTGCCCTAGAAGATGTGGAAGCTCAATAGTGGTGTTAATGCAGACGTATTTGCCTTGAAGCACCTGAACTGCCACAGCCTTCCATAACATTGACACTCAGGGTTAGAAGAGTTCAGGTGCTCTTGGATCTGTAACGGTACTCATTCATATATCATGTAGCTCTCACCACAGCTTGCCAGACAGGGCTGCTTCGTTGCTAATTCTCCTACCTCCAAGTGCTCAGTCTCTCTAATATTCTAGCTCGCCTGTGCTGGTCAGCCCCTGCCTCTTCGTGCAGGAAACAAGCCATCTGGTGCTGAACTTTCTAAACGACCAGGACTGATAAGATACTGTGCAGTTTGTGGGCCTGTTTATCTGTCTTGATACTAGCTGCTGGAGGAGAGTAACCAGGGGAGCTGTTTCTAGCAGCAGCGAGTCCATCCAGATGAGAGCCTAGTCCTCTTTGTTGAGGGTGAACACATGACTGTCCTAGACAATTCAGCTCAACCTGCCGTTTGCCATCGTTAGTTACAACAAAAGCGCCTAACTGTTCGTCGGTGCACACGTTTTGACTAAAATATAACATTGAACAATAAAGATTGATTCAAGAACTGACATCACAGCACTCGGGGCATTCCCATAAGCGCTCCAACCCCATAGTCAGCAGCCAGCAAAGAGTTCCGATACTAATGGTGCCAGTAGCATTCTGATTAAACGTCCGTCTTGCCTTTCCTTTGAGCCTTGAGCATCTGCCGGAACCTCTCGTCACTCCTCCCTGCATCAATCTCACCAGACTGTGGTGATCTGTCTGCTCCTCCGAACATGGCCCTAACCACGTCTGCCTTATCATGTATCAGTAATCCACCAAGTTGTGAAAAGCCAGACAGTCTGTCCGACTGTTTATTTCCTAACACACCTGCGTACCCTTGTGCAGACAATACTCCTCACCCGTGTCCTCCGCAGCAAAGCATGCCTGTCTGATCTTCCTCAGCATACTTTCTGAGTCAGTTACAATCACGATGTGTGTGTGTGTTGTGTTCTCTAGGCAGCGGCAAGCTGCAGTGACCACCTCCACCTCCATTCTTAAGCTGGATGTTGTGGTATCATATGCTAGGCTCTCCTGCACCAAACATCGACCATTAACTTTTGCTAAGCAGCTGAACAATAAAGATAAGACCGCAAACACTGAGGCACAGGAAAGAACAGACATTACAGCAGTTGTCTCATTTCATTCTTCCGAGCTCCAATGCTTAGTCACATGTCTCAAAGGGCAATCTGAATGGTGAATGATAGATGGGCTGAAATGAGGTCGGCCTTTACTTCAATATAATTATGAGTACAAGCGGGACATAATTTATACGGGTGGCATAGATTGTGTTGTACAGACAAGGCAAACGGGAAGGGTGTAGTATAGGAACTAAGGGGAAAACTATTGCAGATTGAGAGGTGGCTCAGCAGCGTATTACTACATGCAAGGCAACAATGGTCCTCAAATCCTGCGCTTTCATTGTGGGAGACATTTCTGAACACACAAGGCTCTTGTTAGTCGAGCACACCATGGTTAGTGATGCTTCTGCACAACACAACACTGTCATCTGGACAGGTGCCAACATAATATCAAACCACTAAAGTGTAGACAAACCAGATATCTACATAAAATTTTATTTATTTCAACTGTAATAACACAAGTATTTATCAAGCCTGAATTGCTGACTCCAAATCTGCACTGTCATACTCAGATAGATGGCAGCACCAGGAGGGGCTGGTCATACTCAGATAGATGGCAGCACCAGGAGGGGCTGGCACCTACATAATGATGTGCACATTTTATCCCTACATTAACTGAAGATACAAGGTCAGGTTCAGAAATCCTTTCAGCTGTTATATCTTTCTTCCCTCCCATATGTGGGGAACAATCAATGCCTGCATACATTTTTTCAACACAGATAATGGTGGCACATTACTGCAAGAAGCATGGATCTTGAAATCGTTAAACAGTTTCTGTGGGGACCATATATCGCCAGCATTCAAGTAACATCGGTCAGCCCAAAAGCTTCACTGTTGGTTGACCATATATCGCCAGCATTCAAGTAACATCGGTCAGCCCAAAAGCTCCACTGTTGGTTGACCATATATCGCCAGCATTCAAGTAACATCGGTCAGCCCAAAAGCTTCACTGTTGGTTGACCATATATCGCCAGCATTCAAGTAACAACGGTCAGCCCAAAAGCTCCACTGTTGGTTGACCATATATCGCCAGCATTCAAGTAACATCGGTCAGCCCAAAAGCTTCACTGTTGGTTGACCATATATCGCCAGCATTCAAGTAACATCGGTCAGCCCAAAAGCTTCACTGTTGGTTGACCATATATCGCCAGCATTCAAGTAACATCGGTCAGCCCAAAAGCTTCACTGTTGGTTGACCATATATCGCCAGCATTCAAGTAACATCGGTCAGCCCAAAAGCTCCACTGTTGGTTGACCATATATCGCCAGCATTCAAGTAACATCGGTCAGCCCAAAAGCTTCACTGTTGGTTGACCATATATCGCCAGCATTCAAGTAACATCGGTCAGCCCAAAAGCTTCACTGTTGGTTGACCATATATCGCCAGCATTCAAGTAACATCGGTCAGCCCAAAAGCTTCACTGTTGGTTGGCCCATTAGATGCAGTTACAGTACATTGTGGCGACCAGGTTGCTGATTTCATCATCATCGTCCTCCTTGCAACATCAGCATTCTTCAACTGTGGGGACACAATAGAGAATGACTGCTACCAGATGAATGGTGCTCTCTCTCGAAGCAGACGGACACTCAACTGTTTCCATTCTGCTTGTCGAATCCATAGTTCTTGTGTTGAATCCAGGCATGCAAGAATAGCCCCTCCTTTCCAACTAGTTAAGCTTGAATCCACATCCTGCAAGAATAAAAATATCATACTGATGTTTAGAGCATGGATGTTTTTATTCATCAGTACATTAACAGTTAATGCCATGACCACCTATGCCAGATTTTAATTCAGAAAAAAAAAGTTTTGGACACTTTCAACCCACCACTGGGGCATAGCTATATTTGTGTCATTTGTTTAATTGTGGTTTTGGAGTCGTTATTTTCTTGTGACGTGGGATCACGTCTGGTTGAGACTTTTTCATGTTTCTGTTATAACTGCTGCATGGAGAGGGTTTTTTCTAATAGTCCTGAGAAGGACTTGGATTTTGCTTGGAGCGGGTATGGTTGGGAGTATGTTGAGCGGGTATGGTTGGGAGTGTGTTTGGTGCTGGGACACCATGCCTGGTTGGTCTGGCATTGATTGCACAAGGTCACTGTGGTGAGTTGACAGAAGAGAAAGGCACTGATTTCTGTTATATTGTGTATACATCCTTCCAGTTTGCCAACCCCTGCCTCTTCTTACAAAAACCTTGTCTTTTATTATGACCACTTGAGTGGCTTTTGCAATCCACCCTATTCAGACTCCAAGTCACTATAGAGGTGCAACATAGAGACACACGAATATCGTTTCGTTTGCTGGGAAAACAATTGTAAGAACATGTGTTGAAAAACTAGAATTAGCGACACAAAGTCCTTTTGGATTTGAAGTTTGGCGTGATGTTTGTGTCACTTTCTGGTTAGTTTTAGACTAATTACGTGTGACACTTTTATGTGATTTTATTGTTAGATCAAAGATAGGTAAAAGGTCTAGAACTGTCCATACTGCTCTGTCGTTGATGAATCTCTGCCAGATGGTGACAACAGTCTTGATATTATGACTGATAATGCAAGTGACAAACCATTAGCAATAATTTGGGTTTAGATGACATTGAACCAAAAATTTCAGTCAGATCATCTCAGTTTCGATCAGCTGCTTCAGGAAACAGACTACATGCAAGGACAGATGAGGAAAGACCAGGTGACCGACCTTTGGTTTGGTAATAATGTCCATAGTGTCCAGCTGTTGTCTGGTGTGTAAGGGCATGCACTGCCACACCTGGTACTGCAACCACGCCATGGCCCCCTCAAACTGTAGGCCACCCCCGACAACCAGAATACAGCTGTAGAGCTTACGTCTCAGCTCCTCAGAATCTGCAATGGTTCGATTGAGTTAGCAATAATTACTAGAATGTTTTTATGTCAGACAAAGATTTATAGACCAAGAATAAGCCTTTGATAGAGTCAACAGGAATATCTTGTGGGAATGTATGGGGGAAAAAGGGAATCAGCAATCTCATTAATATTTGCAAAAGCCTGTACACATGTAGTAAATGCTGCATATTTTGAAGGCAAGATTGTCAAAAACTTTTATAGTGAACTCTGGTGTGCGTCAAGGCTGTGTACTGTCGCCGCTTTCTTTTATAACATACTTGGATACCATATGTAGCGAAACGAACTTTAATCATGAAGAAGATATTACAGAGTTACTCTTCGCCGACGACCGGGTACTCGTAGCAAAAAAATATGAAATGCCTGCAGAACCACCTAAATCAAATTAGTAACAAAGGGGAGGAATTTAATATGAAAATAAACAATTCGAAGACAATGGTGATAGGAAGACAGAAAGAGAATTCAGAAATAAAATTTAAAAAAAAACTTATTAAGACAAAGGAATTCATTATTTGGGAGCAATTTTGACTTCTAATGGGAAAAATGGACAGATAAATTAGCTCGAGATGTGCCAAAGCTAATCAAGTAATAAGGCAACTATCTCCCCTGTTGACACACAAACAGATACCCCGGAGTACTCAAGTGAATCTTATCATAACTATTTTTTTGCCAACACTAAGCTATCAGTGCCAAACGTTGTCACTTACATCCTCCAATGAACTTAAAATTGTGACAACAGAAATAAAATGCCTTAGAAGAGCTGCAGGAGTTTCAAGGAAAGACAGAATACGAATGCCAGGAATAAAGCCAGTCTTACAGGTCATCAAAGAACAACAAATAAAGTGGTTTGGACACCTAACAAGAATGTCCTAGTACCATCTACCACAGCGAGCCACACTAAAACGTTACAACAGGAATAGAGCAAGTGGAAGACCTCGGAAGAGAGGGAGTGATGGCTTTAAGAACAGCCTTACAGAAATGAACATGTCTTCATAGTGCTCTTGACAGAGCTCATCAACCGACACTTCAATGAGGTACAAGGTGGAAGAAAAGAAGAAGAAGAAGAAAGATTCACATGCACAACAAGGGAAAGATACTCGGGAGTCACAGCAGGATTAGACCTATAGAAACGAAGGCAAAAGGGGCTGAAACATTTGTTTTTCTTTTGTCGTCACACTGATACCAGGTTGTAGCCCAGTGCTGTGGTGTTTTCGTCTCACTGATACCAGGTTGTAGCCCAGTGTTGTGGTGTTATCTCACTGATACCAGGTTGTAGCCCAGTGTTGTGGTGTTGTTGTCTCACTGATACCAGGTTGAAGCCCAGTGTTTTGGTGTTGTCGTCTCACTGATACCAGGTTGTAGCCCAGTGTTGTGGTGTTATCGTCTCACTGATACCAGGTTGTAGCCCAGTGTTGTGGTGTTTTCGTCTCACTGATACCAGGTTGTAGCCCAGTGTTGTGGTGTTATCTCACTGATACCAGGTTGTATCCCAGTGTTGTGGTGTTGTCGTCTCACTGATACCAGGTTGTAGCCCAGTGTCGTGGTGTTGTCGTCTCACTGATACCAGGTTGTAGCCCAGTGTTGTGGTGTTGTTGTCTCACTGATACCAGGTTGTAGCCCAGCGTTGTGGTGTTGTCATCTCACTGATACCAGGTTGTATCCCAGTGTTGTGGTGTTGTCGTCTCACTGATACCAGGTTGTAGCCCAGTGTCGTGGTGTTGTCGTCTCACTGATACCAGGTTGTAGCCCAGTGTTGTGGTGTTGTTGTCTCACTGATACCAGGTTGTAGCCCAGCGTTGTGGTGTTGTCATCTCACTGATACCAGGTTGTAGCCCAGTGTTGTGGTGTTGTCATCTCACTGATACCAAGTTGTAGCTCAGTGCTGTGATGTTGTTGTGTCATTGATACCAGGTTGTAGCCCAGTGTTGTGGTGTTGTCGTCTCACTGATACCAGGTTGTAGCCCAGTGTTGTGGTGTTATCGTCTCACTGATACCAGGTTGTAGCCCAGTGTTGTGGTGTTATCGTCTCACTGATACCAGGTTGTAGCCCAGTGTTGTGGTGTTATCGTCTCACTGATACCAGGTTGTAGCCCAGTGTTGTGGTGTTGTCGTCTCACTGATACCAGGTTGTAGCCCAGTGTTGTGGTGTTATCGTCTCACTGATACCAGGTTGTAGCCCAGTGTTGTGGTGTTTTCGTCTCACTGATACCAGGTTGTAGCCCAGTGTTGTGGTGTTATCGTCTCACTGATACCAGGTTGTAGCCCAGTGTTGTGGTGTTGTTGTCTCACTGATACCAGGTTGTAGCCCAGTGTTGTGGTGTTGTTGTCTCACTGATACCAGGTTGTAGCCCAGTTTTGTGGTGTTGTCATCTCACTGATACCAGGTTGTAGCCCAGTGTTGTGGTGTTATCGTCTCACTGATACCAGGTTGTAGCCCAGTGTTGTGGTGTTATCGTCTCACTGATACCAGGTTGTAGCCCAGTGTTGTGGTGTTATCGTCTCACTGATACCAGGTTGTAGCCCAGTGTTGTGGTGTTATCGTCTCACTGATACCAGGTTGTAGCCCAGTGTTGTGGTGTTGTCGTCTCACTGATACCAGGTTGTAGCCCAGTGTTGTGGTGTTATCGTCTCACTGATACCAGGTTGTAGCCCAGTGTTGTGGTGTTATCGTCTCACTGATACCAGGTTGTAGCCCAGTGTTGTGGTGTTATCATCTCACTGATACCAGGTTGTAGCCCAGTGTCGTGGGTTTTTTCTGAAGACTGAAAGCCTCCTGTTGTTCTTGTGAGTTATCAGAATCAGGAAGTAGCTTCAATAACATGCAGAAGTAGCCACACTTATAAATCAGATTACTGTTTACATCTTGGATGGAGCAAGTGTCACAAACCAGTACCAGTCATTCAGTGTCACAATAAATTTCAGTTCATCTTATTGTCAGTACTGTAAACATTAATTCTTTAATTCATAATTTAAGAGAGAATTTAATTTTCAATTTTTCCTGATCACAACTTAGGTTTCGTTAATTTTTTGCAGATATAAAGAATAGTTTGAGGATGAATGATACAGAGTAAGATTATCTCAGATATAAAGGACAGTCTTAAGATGAATGATACACAGTAAAACCACATGCAGATATAAAGGATAGTTTGAGGATAAATGATACACAGTAAAACCATTTGCAGATATAAAGGATAGTTTGATAATGAATGATACATAGTAAAACTACATGCATACCACATTTCTCGATGCTGTATATGATAGCTTCATCCACTCCCATCAACCGGAGATTTTTTTCTTCTTCCATGTCTTCTTCATCTTCATCATCACCTCTTCGGTTTAATTTATTATCTGTAAACAAACAAGAACAGACAATGTATCCCAATCCAATTTCACATCCCACCTTCATCTGTGAAACTGTCTTCAATGTACTATCTCGTTGGGCAACTCATCCCATCTTCAACTGTGAAACTGTCTTCAATGTACTATCTCGTTGGGCAACTCATCCCATCTTCAACTGTGAAACTGTCTTCAATGTGCTATCTCGTTGGGCAACTCATCCCATCTTCAACTGTGAAACTGTCTTCAATGTGCTATCTCGTTGGGCAACTCATCCCATCTTCATCTGTGAAACTGTCTTCAATGTGCTATCTCGTTGAGCAACTCATCCCATCTTCAACTGTGAAACTGTCTTCAATGTGCTATCTCGTTGGGCAATTCATCCCATCTTCAACTGTGAAACTGTCTTCAATGTACTATCTCGTTGGACAACTCATACCATCTTCAACTGTGAAACTGTCTTCAATGTGCTATCTCGTTGGGCAACTCATCCCATCTTCATCTGTGAAACTGTCTTCAATGTGCTATCTCGTTGGGCAACTCATCCCATCTTCAACTGTGAAACTGTCTTCAATGTGCTATCTCATTGGGCAACTCATCCCATCTTCATCTGTGAAACTGTCTTCAATGTGCAACCTCATTGGGCAACTCATCCCATCTTCAACTGTGAAACTGTCTTCAATGTACTATCTCGTTGGGCAACTCATCCTATCTTCATCTGTGAAACTGTCTTCAATGCGCTATCTCGTTGGGCAACTGACTGGACTACTAAGTCGTCGTTTCAGGCAAGATAAAATTGCATTGTAAGTTGTCCTATGTTGTAAAAGCCAACACTGAAACATTCCAGGTTTGTTCATTCCTTACTCCCACAGGGTTGAAGTAACCATTATCAGTGCTCTCAGCTGAACTTTGCTATCCAGAAAGAGATTGCCAAAATCTCAGGGATTATCAAGCTTTAAGACAGCAGCTTACAGGAGGAATAATACTACATTACTGTAATTGTCTGTGTATAAGACAAAAACAATCTCCCCCCCCCCCCCCCCCCCCCATTTATTTAAAAATTGACTGGGGGTCGTCTTATACACGGAATGTTGCAATGAAAGGTATAAATAAATACTTGCAGCTTTCCATGGTTGGTATCGTGATAAACCCTGGTCTCTAGCACATGTAGATATAATGTGACAGATATGCTGAAGCTTTCCCTGTAGCAATACTGTCTACAGTCCCAGATAGCATGAAGACAGGCTCAGATAGCATGAAGATAGGCTAACTATATTTAAGACACAACTGGAGAGGGATGTGAGTGATGTGTAGTTGTTGTTTCCTCTCTCCCAGATGAGCTGTGAAGGCAGCGACCTGGTGATTATGTGGAAGCTATTCAGGTTTATAGGTGACTGCCAGTAAATTAAATCAGACCCCAGACATAACAGACTGCTAAAGTGCAGAGATAGTCAATTATGCCACTCAACCACCAGAGTGTGACAAGAACAACAGTTGTAGCGGAGAGAAACAAGAAGACAATGTCAGAAATGATTACCTGTAGTTGAGAGGATATCAGGGACGTCATTAGAGAGAGAAACAAGAAGACAATGTCAGAAATAATTACCTGTAGTTGAGAGGATATCAGGGACGTCATTAGAGAGAGAAACAAGAAGACAATGTCAGAAATAATTACCTGTAGTTGAGAGGATATCAGGGACGTCATTAGAGAGAGAAACAAGAAGACAATGTCAGAAATAATTACCTGTAGTTGAGAGGATATCAGGGACGTCATTAGAGAGAGAAACAAGAAGACAATGTCAGAAATAATTACCTGTAGTTGAGAGGATATCAGGGACGTCATTAGAGAGAGAAACAAGAAGACAATGTCAGAAATAATTACCTGTAGTTGAGAGGATATCAGGGACGTCATTAGAGAGAGAAACAAGAAGACAATGTCAGAAATAATTACCTGTAGTTGAGAGGATATCAGGGACGTCATTAGAGAGAGAAACAAGAAGACAATGTCAGAAATGATTACCTGAAATGTCAGAAATGATTACCTGTAGTTGAGAGAATATCAGGGACATCATTAGAGTCGTCGTCTAGAGGGCCATTTGTTAGGTCATCCAGCTGGCTTAAGTTCTGTTCGGAAGTCTCTCTGGACAGGTCAGTGTTATCTTTTTTTGACCCTGCAATTCTTCCAGCCTTAGACAATAAGAGGAGATGGGTTTTAAACAAGTCATCTGTGTCTCCTGACAACAGTGTCACAGGGTACAATCACAACCATACAGAGGCATGGGAATCATCATAAGTACAATCACAACCATACAGAGGCATGGGAATCATCATAAGTAGAATCACAACCATACAGAGGCATGGGAATCATCGTAAGTACAATCACAACCATACAGAGGCTTGGGAATCATCGTAAGTACAATCACAACCATATAGAGGTATGAGAATCATCATAAGTACAATCACAACCATGTGTGCCAACAAGACCTGAAAGTCTTCTCCAACTAGAGAATGTCACGCCAGGACATTGCCATCATTTCATATATTTCATGTGCTTCCAAGACACTCGGCTCTTTATCTGAAACCATTTTCTCCTTTGTCCTTATTCCCATCCTGATTACTTCCCCTCCATGCAACAGTCCATAGCATCCTGTTACACGGAATCCACCTAAATACTTCAGGTCATATAATCCTAACATTGCATGTAGCAAGCTGAACCATGAAGTTATGTTTTACATTGGTGTTTACAGCCTGGGATTCTGATTGTGTTCCAACTTGAAGCAAAGAGGTCGTGGCAGATCAATAACTTACTGTGTTTGCATATGTGTGTGCGTGAGTATGTATGGATGAGTATGTGTATAAGTGAGGATCTGTGCTGTGTGTGTCTTTGTGAGTGTATGTTTGTGTAAGTAGGAATGTGTACATATTAGCCAGTGTATGTATGACAGGGTGTATATGTGTGTGTGTGTGTCTAATATTTATATGAGCATTTGTTGTTTGGTATGAACGTAGTATATGAATGAGTATTTAATGTTTATATTTATGAATGGGTATATGAGAGTATATGTCTATAGCATACAGTAGTAATCTCCCCAGTGCACTCTTCTGCCTTGGACCGCTGGCACACTGTCAAAGGGCTTCTCTTGGGCAATTTCCTTGTCAACATAACATCATCATCATAAACCACTTCTGCCGTTAAGCGTCGTGGGGAGGAATAATTTGCGATCCAGTGCACTTTAGCTGCCACTGGCTATTGTCATGCCGTGAACGCGTAGAGTGTCTTTAATGTTGTCGATCCATGTTTTCCACGGCCGTCCTCTTGCTCTTGTAGCTGATCTTCTGAGATGTAGTGCGTGTGATGGTATTTGATCTTGCTGCATTCTAACGAGATGGCCAAGCCACTTGATCTGCTGTTTTTGATGAATCTAGTACAAGGTGTTGTTCCCACAATTTGCCTGATAGTTTCATTATTCACTCGATCTCGTATGGTTAGGTTGGCTTCTTTTCTCAGGCACCTCATCTTGCAGGTGGTGATTTTGCGTATATGGGCTTTAAATAGTGTCCATGTTTGGCACTGGTAGCTTAATGTTGGAATTAATATGCTGTTTATAATCTGTCTCTTTGCACTCATAGTAATGCTTGAATGTCTTAATAATGGTGACAATTGGTATATAAGTACACTTGCTTTCTGACATCTGGTTTCTATTTCTCTGTCAATTCTACCATCTTCTGTGGTCATACTTCCTAGATATTTAAACTCCCTAACTTGATTCAGGGCAGAACCATTCAGCTGTATGTGGGGCAGGGGTTCTACTAACTTGCATTGTTTCGGTTTTGTTTACATTGTCAACATAACACATGAAGAAATCACATCACACCGCCACAACTAACTCACCCAAGACTGTCTCTGAGTCTGTCGCAAGTAGTCCTCGTCATGAGGGTCTTCGCTATCCCCGTCAGATCGAGCCTGCATGCGGATCAAATGCTCCCCGATGAGACCCAGAGCCATGGGTCGGAACAGAGCCATGGGTGCCAGAATGGGTTCGTCCCCTAGCTTGACGTTGTACCTGATGAGCGTCTTGTCTGGTCGATGTATCTCTAGAGTGTGCTGGCTGATACCAAACTGTTCCTACAGTAGAGAAGATACAAGAGAACAGGGTTCAAGTTTAGCAGTACAACATATGAAAACAACATACAGTGTCTTTGATGTTAGCATTTATTTATCTGATTGTCCCAATGGCACAGTTTAGCACTTTAACATGTGGATGGGTTTTCTTGGGGATCATCGCCGCAGCTACGGAGTTGGTGCGTTATGGGACACTCTCGGCAGGCAGCTAACTATTCTGCGAAGAGAGACTGAGCCATATGTGATAAAACCCTGTGCAGAATTGAAAACCCTTTCACCTCGAGAAACAAAAATTAAAAACAAATGACACTTCCAGCTGAGTCTAATTCCCTGTAAATATCCCATTGCCGACTTGCCTATCATGACTCGTTTACAAGGTGCAGAATTAATGCAGTTAGCTGAGTTCACGTCTGCACAAAGGTTTCGGGAGTCACAATATGAATATATTAACTAACAACAGCATTTAGAGGGGTTTTCCTCTGTGCTAAATGGCTTTCTTTAAAATCAAGGTGAGGTCAGACTGACCTCAGTAGTAAAGGTCTCAGGGACATAGCTGGAGCCACTAGATACATGTGTTCTGTAGGTCCTGAGGAATATATTCCACTGAATGCTTCACCCTGTTGATTTTTAATAATTCACCATCTTACGTTGTGTGCGTCAGATATTACATAGGGCTCACATTCGATCCCCGTCCCTCCCCCTGCTCCGTTGCATGCAACTTTCTCCATTTCTGACAAGGAGTTTAGCCCAGATATTTTGACTTGTAATAATCGTCTTCTTCATATTTTCCTTGGATGTCCTTTTTTCTGAGACCCTTTGTTTCCCATCTCAGTACCTATTTAATTCTTTGCTCATTTCGTCTCAGAGTGTGCCCAATATATCTCCACCTTCTTTGTCTTATTGCAGTTGATACAGGTATTTGCCCAGCAATGTCTCTGATGTGAATTCCTCCCTGTTTATGTTCCAGATTTTTCTCAGACATTTATTTTCAACTTTCGCTGGCATTTGTTATTAATGACTCCTATATCTCTATCTATCTTGAACAATAATTTTAAAATGTTGATAAATACATTTTAACTGATTTATTAGTGTTTTTTAAAGATTTTGTTCAGGAATCCGAACGGGGTCTGACATAATTGATTTTTGAGTTCTCGAGGCAGCCATGTTTTGGTTACAGCCACAAGCAAACTGACTGTCCCTCTTTGTTGTTTAATTTTATAGCAGGTGACGTTTACAAGATGCTTCCACAGTGAAACACCAGGGTATTTCAATGCCGTGTTTACCTAAGAGAACTGCTACCAGTTCACACACATCTGGGGGTCATTCTGCAACCTGTCACTTGCTGATATCTAGTAGAAGTTTGCCACCTCCCTCTCACAAGATTCAATCATGCAAGGAGATCCATGATAATGTCTTTCTCTGGTTTGTTATTGTCTTGGAGCCATGGTAACAGGAACAGAACAACTGTTGTGAGACTGGCAATATAGCACACAAAGAACACAAATGGCCAACCTGATCTAGATGGCAGCAAGTTTCCTTCAGAGCTTGAAGTTGTACAACATCAGCCGGGTGGTTAAGGTTCAACTCTGGCAGGGCAACCCCGCACCGGGCCAACAGTGAGTGGAAGAGTCTGCTGACGTCACTCCCACCAAACTCCATTGTAAGTCTGCAAAAGCACAGTTTATACCTGTGTTATCACGTGTCTTCTATGAGGCCTATAACACTTGACTAGCTAGCTGATCATCCAAATACTACACATTCTCACCATCCAGCTACTTGTAAAATTGTATGATACTGTAAAAACCCTACTATACAGAGCACATGAGACAGAATTCATTGTGTATTCATGTAAATCCTCCAGGAATCAGATAACTCATCAATATTCATCGTTTATTGGACACACTTCAATCTACTTCTAATGAACTTATGACGTCTGTCTGTGCCAGTCACTTGCCAATTTCACTAATAATAGCTGATGTTAGTTTTCACACTAAGCGATCATCCAAAATACTGTAATAGATAACCATAACCTATGCAGCGTCTTTTGCACACACATTAATCTGACATTACTACACTAGTGAAAATAGCTAGTGCTCCATCGCAGTAAGCTCACACTTGAGCACTACATTAGCAAATACTGCAAGTATTCCATCGCGGTAATCTCACACTTGAGCACAACATTAGCAAATAATGCAAGTATTGCATCGCAGTAAGCTCACACTTGAGCACTACATTAGCAAATACTGCAAGTATTCCATCGCAGTAAGCTCACACTTGAGCACTACACTAGTGAATAGAGAAGTGAGAACCTACTTGCCGGCACTATCAGAAATACCATCCTCCACACATGTGAGAACCTACTGCTGGCACTATCAGAAATACTATCCTCCACACATTAGAGAACCTACTTGCCGGCACCATCAGAAATACTATCCTCCTCACATTAGAGAACCTACTTGCCGGCACCATCAGAAATACCATCCTCCACACATTAGAGAACCTACTTGCCGGCACCATCAGAAATACCATCCTCCACACATGTGAGAACCTACTTGCTGGCACTATCTGAAATACCATCCTCCATACATGTGAGAACCTACTTGCTGGCACTATCTGAAATACCATCCTCCACACATGTGAGAACCTACTTGCTGGCACTATCTGAAATACCATCCTCCACACATGTGAGAACCTACTAGCTGGCACTATCAGAAATACTATCCTCCATACATGTGAGAACCTACTTGCTGGCACTATCAGAAATACTATCCTCCACACATTAGAGAACCTACTAGCTGTCACTATCAGAAATACCATCCTCCACACATTAGAGAACCTACTTGCCGGCACCATCAGAAATACCATCCTCCACACATTAGAGAACCTACTTGCCGGCACCATCAGAAATACTATCCTCCACACATTAGAGAACCTACTTGCCGGCACCATCAGAAATACTATCCTCCACACATTAGAGAACCTACTTGCCGGCACCATCAGAAATACCATCCTCCACACATTAGAGAACCTACTTGCCGGCACCATCAGAAATACCATCCTCCACATATTAGAGAACCTACTTGCCGGCACCATCAGAAATACCATCCTCCACACATTAGAGAACCTACTTGCCGGCACCATCAGAAATACCATCCTCCACACATTAGAGAACCTACTTGCCGGCACCATCAGAAATACTATCCTCCACACATGTGAGAACCTACTTGCTGGCACTATCTGAAATACCATCCTCCATACATGTGAGAACCTACTTGCTGGCACTATCTGAAATACCATCCTCCACACATGTGAGAACCTACTAGCTGGCACTATCAGAAATACTATCCTCCATACAAGTGAGAACCTACTTGCTGGCACTATCAGAAATACTATCCTCCACACATTACAGAACCTACTAGCTGTCACTATCAGAGATACCATCCTCCTCACATTAGAGAACCTACTAGCTGGCACTATCTGAAATACCATCCTCCACACATTAGAGAACCTACTTGCTGGCACTATCAGAAATACTATCCTCCACACATGTGAGAACCTACTAGCTGGCACTATCAGAAATACCATCCTCCACACATTAGAGAACCTACTTGCTGGCACTATCAGAAATACTATCCTCCACACATTAGAGAACCTACTTGCGGGCACTATCAGAAATACCATCCTCCACACATGTGAGAACCTACTTGCTGGCACTATCAGAAATACCATCCTCCACACATGTGAGAACCTACTTGCTGGCACTATCAGAAATACCATCCTCCACACATGTGAGAACCTACTTGCTGGCACTATCAGAAATACCATCCTCCACACATGTGAGAATCTACTTGCTGGCACTATCAGAAATTCTATCCTCCACACATTAGAGAACCTACTTGCTGGCACTATCAGAAATACCATCCTCCACACATGTGAGAACCTACTTGCTGGCACTATCAGAAATACCATCCTCCACACATGTGAGAACCTACTAGCTGGCACTATCAGAAATACCATCCTCCTCACATTAGAGAACCTACTAGCTGGCACTATCAGAAATACCATCCTCCACACATGTGAGAACCTACTTGCTGGCACTATCAGAAATACTATCCTCCACACATTAGAGAACCTACTTGCTGGCACTATCAGAAATACTATCCTCCACACATTAGAGAACCTACTTGCTGGCACTATCAGAAATACTATCCTCCACACATGTGAGAACCTACTTGCTGGCACTATCAGAAATACTATCCTCCACACATTAGAGAACCTACTAGCTGGCACTATCAGAAATACTATCCTCCTCACATTAGAGAACCTACTAGCTGGCACTATCAGAAATACCATCCTCCACACATGTGAGAACCTACTTGCTGGCACTATCAGAAATACTATCCTCCACACATTAGAGAACCTACTTGCTGGCACAATCAGAAATATCATCCTCCTCACATTAGAGAACCTACTAGCTGGCACTATCAGAAATACTATCCTCCACACATTAGAGAACCTACTTGCTGGCACTATCAGAAATACTATCCTCCACACATGTGAGAACCTACTCGCTGGCACTATCAGAAATACTATCCTCCACACATTAGAGAACCTACTAGCTGGCACTATCAGAAATACTATCCTCCACACATTAGAGAACCTACTAGCTGGCACTATCAGAAATACTATCCTCCACACATTAGAGAACCTACTAGCTGGCACTATCAGAAATACTATCCTCCTCACATTAGAGAACCTACTAGCTGGCACAATCAGAAATACCATCCTCCTCACATTAGAGAACCTACTAGCTGGCACTATCAGAAATACTATCCTCCACACACATAGAGAACCTACTAGCTGGCACTATCAGAAATACCATCCTCCTCACATTAGAGAACCTACTTGCTGGCACTATCTGAAATACCATCCTCCTCACATTAGAGAACCTACTTGCTGGCACTATCTGAAATACCATCCTCCACACATTAGAGAACCTACTAGCAGGCACAATCAGAAATACCATCCTCCTCACATTAGAGAACCTACTAGCTGGCACTATCAGAAATACCATCCTCCATACATGTGAGAACCTACTAGCTGGCACTATCTGAAATACCATCCTCCTCACATTAGAGAACCTACTAGCTGGCACAATCAGAAATACCATCCTCCTCACATTAGAGAACCTACTAGCTGGCACTATCAGAAATACTATCCTCCACACATTAGAGAACCTACTTGGCGGCACTATCAGAAATACCATCCTCCTCATATTAGAGAACCTACTTGCTAGCACTATCAGAAATACTATCCTCCACACATTAGAGAACCTACTTGCTGGCACTATCAGATATACCATCCTCCACACATGTGAGAACCTACTTGCTGGCACTATCAGAAATACTATCCTCCACACATGTGAGAACCTACTTGCTGGCACTATCAGAAATACTATCCTCCACACATTAGAGAACCTACTTGGCGGCACTATCAGAAATACCATCCTCCTCACATTAGAGAACCTACTTGCTAGCACTATCAGAAATACTATCCTCCACACATTAGAGAACCTACTTGCTGGCACTATCAGATATACCATCCTCCACACATGTGAGAACCTACTTGCTGGCACTATCAGAAATACTATCCTCCACACATTAGAGAACCTACTTGCTGACACTATCAGAAATACTATCCTCCACAGATTAGAGAACCAACTTGGCGGCACTATCAGAAATACCATCCTCCTCACATTAGACAACCTACTTGCTAGCACTATCAGAAATACTATCCTCCACACATTAGAGAACCTACTTGCCGGCACTATCAGAAATACCATCCTCCACACATGTGAGAACCTACTTGCTGGCACTATCAAAAATACTATCCTCCACACATGTGAGAACCTACTTGCTGGCACTATCAGAAATACCATCCTCCACACATGTGAGAACCTACTTGCTGGCACTATCTGGAATACTATCCTCCTCACATTAGAGAACCTACCTACTGACTCTATGAGAAATACCATCCTCCACACAACTGATGCTTGTCTTCTGGTCCCCCACATCAACCACACAGGCTACAGGGATCCCGGAACCATACGTAGCACACACAGACTCCTGTCAAAATAGCAACGGGCAACATTAAAACATGCAACACACCAACATTAAAACCTGTGAGACAGCAACATTAAAACCTGTGAGACAGCAACGGGCAACATTAAAACATGCAACACACCAACATTAAAACCTGTGAGACAGCAACATTAAAACCTGTGAGACAGCAACGGGCAACATTAAAACATGCAACACACCAACATTAAAACCTGTGAGACAGCAACATTAAAACCTGTGAGACAGCAACGGGCAACATTAAAACATGCAACACACCAACATTAAAACCTGTGAGACAGCAACAGGCAACATGAAAACTTGCTACACCGCAACGGGCAACATCAAAACCTGCAATGTGACAGCAGTAGGTATTATTAAAACCTGTGAGACAGCAACGGGCAACATTAAAACATGCAACACACCAACATTAAAACCTGTGAGACAGCAACAGGCAACATGAAAACTTGCTACACCGCAACATCAAAACCTGCAACGTGACAGCAATAGGCATTATTAAAACCTGTGACGCAGCAACGAGAACATTACACCTGTGATGCAGCAATAGATAACATTAACACAGCAATAAAAACATTAAAAACTGTCACACAGCAACGAGAACATTAAACCTGTGATGCAGCAATATATAACATTAACACAGCAATAAAAACATTAAAAACTGTGACGCAGCAACGAGAACATTAAACCTGTGATGCAGCAATAGATAACATTAACAAAGCAATAAAAACATTAAAACCTGTGACGCAGCAACGAGAACATTAAACCTGTGATGCAGCAATAGATAACATTAACAAAGCAATAAAAACATTAAAAACTGTGACGCAGCAATGAGAACATTAAACCTGTGATGCAGCAATAGATAACATTAACAAAGCAATAAAAACATTAAAACCTGTGACGCAGCAACGAGAACATTAAACCTGTGATGCAGCAATAGATAACATTAACAAAGCAATAAAAACTGTGACGCAGCAACGAGAACATTAAACCTGTGATGCAGCAATAGATAACATTAACAAAGCAATAAAAACATTAAAAACTGTGACGCAGCAATGAGAACATTAAACCTGTGATGCAGCAATGGATAACATTAACAAAGCAATAAAAACATTAAAAACTGTGACGCAGCAACGAGAACATTAAACCTGTGATGCAGCAATAGATAACATTAACAAAGCAATAAAAACATTAAAAACTGTGACGCAGCAACAGGCAAATTTAAAGCTCGAGACACAGCAACATGTAAACCTGAGTGGCTCAGAGAATTTTGTCACAGTCTGTCGCCACACCATGGGGCCTAGTGTATTACATCAAGTCTGTCTGCGAATAGTGGGGCGCAAAGAATTCTGTTAAGTATATCTCTACAACACAGAGCCCAAATAATTATGTCACAGTCTATCTCCGCACCATGGGACACAGAGAATCATGTCACTTTAATTCAGAAACTAAAAAGGCTCTAAAGAGGTACCTCAAAAAGATTACCTGATGTACGATGACAGCCCCAAAGCCCAGGTTGTTGAGGATCAAACTGACCAGTGCCTTGACATGTTTGTGTGTGTAGATGTCCGGGACAAGCAGAACACATCTGTAGTGCTACAGGAGAGAACAAACACATCTGTAGTGCTACAGGAGAGAACAAACACATCTATAGTGCGACAGGAGAGAACAAACACATCTTTAGTGCTACAGGAGAGAACAAACACATTTGTAGTGCTACAGGAGAGAACAAACACAGCTGTAGTGCTACAGGAGAGAACAAACACATCTGTAGTGCTGTAGGAGAGAACAAACACATCTGTAGTGCTACAGGAGAGAACAAACACATCTGTAGTGCTACAGGAGAGAACAAACACATCTGTAGTGCTACAGGAGAGAACAAACACATCTGTAGTGCTACAGGAGAGAACAAACACATCTGTAGTGCTACAGGAGAGAACAAACACATCTTTAGTGCTACAGGAGAGAACAAACACAGCTGTAGTGCAACAGGAGAGAACAAACACAGCTGTAGTGCTACAGGAGAGAACAAACACATCTGTAGTGCTACAGGAGAGAACAGACACATCTGTAGTGGTACAAGAAAAAACAAACACATCTGTAGTGCTACAGGAGAGAACAAACACATCTGTAGTGCTACAGGAGAGAACAAACACATCTTTAGTGCTACAGGAGAGAACAAACACAGCTGTAGTGCAACAGGAGAGAACAAACACAGCTGTAGTGCTACAGGAGAGAACAAACACATCTGTAGTGCTACAGGAGAGAACAGACACATCTGTAGTGGTACAAGAAAAAACAAACACATCTGTAGTGCTACAGGAGAGAACAAACACATCTATAGTGCTACAGGAGAGAACAAACACATCTGTAGTGCTACAGGAGAGAACAAACACATCTGTAGTGCTACAGGAGAGAACAGACACATCTGTAGTGCTACAGGAGAGAACAAACACATCTGTAGTGCTACAGGAGAGAACAAACACACCAATAGTGCTACAAGAGAGAACAAACACATCTACAGTGCTACAGGAGAGAACAAACTCACCAATAGTGCTACAAGAGAGAACAAACACATCTACAGTGCTACAGGAGAGAACAAACACATCTATAGTGCTACAGGAGAGAACAAACACATCTATAGTGCTACGGGAGAGAACAAACACATCTATAGTGCTACAGGAGAGAACAAACACATCTATAGTGCTACAGGAGAGAACAAATACATCTGTAGTGCTACAGGAGAGAACAAACACATCTGTAGTGCTACAGGAGAGAACAAACACATCTATAGTGCTACAGGAGAGAACAAACACATCTATAGTGCTACAGGAGAGAACAAACACACCTATAGTGCTACAGGAGAGAACAAACACATCTATAGTGCTACAGGAGAGAACAAACACATCTATAGTGCTACAGGAGAGAACAAACACACCTATAGTGCTACAGGAGAGAAAAAACACATCTGTAGTGGTACAAGAGAGAACAAACACATCTATAGTGGTACAAGAGAGAACAAACACATCTGTGGTGGTACAAGAGAGAACAAACACATCTATAGTGGTACAAGAGAGCACAAACACATCTGTAGTGCTACAGGAGAGAACAAACACATATATAGTGCTACAGGAGAGAACAAACACAGCTGTAGTGCTACAGGAGAGAACAAACACATCTATAGTGCTACAGGAGAGAACAAACACATCTATAGTGCTACAGGAGAGAGCAAACACATCTGTAGTGCTACAGGAGAGAACAAACACATCTATAGTGCTACAGGAGAGAACAAACACATCTGTAGTGCTACAGGAGAAAGCAAACACATCTATAGTGCTTCAGGAGAGAACAAACACATCTATAGTGCTTCAGGAGAGAACAAACACATCTATAGTGCTACAGGAGAGAACAAACACATCTATAGTGCTACAGGAGAGAATAAACACATCTGTAGTGCTTCAGGAGAGAGCAAACACATCTATAGTGCTTCACGAGAGAACAAACACATCTATAGTGCTTCAGGAGAGAACAAACACATCTAAAGTGCTACAGGAGAGAACAAACACATCTAAAGTGCTACAGGAGAGAACAAACACATCTGTAGTGCTACAGGAGAGAACAAACACATTTGTAGTGCTACAGGAGAGAACAAACACAGCTGTAGTGCTACAGGAGAGAATAAACACATCTGTAGTGGTACAAGAGAGAACAAACACATCTATAGTGGTACAAGAGAGAACAAACACACCTATAGTGCTACAGGAGAGAACAAACACATCTATAGTGGTACAAGAGAGAACAAACACACCTATAGTGCTACAAGAGAGAACAAACACATCTATAGTGCTACAGGAGAGAACAAACACATCTGTGTTGCAACCAGAGATCTGACCACTTAGGAAAGACTGGCAGTCTACATGTAGTCTTGTGGATTCCGGTTATTAATAGAAAAAGTAAAGGACCCTTTCAGGCACTGAGCCCATCAGATGTATGATGTTAGACCATGTATGCAATGTTACTCTGTCTAGGTTTGTATTGGGCCCATCAGATGTATGATGTTAGACCATGTATGCAATGTTGCTCCGTCTAGGTTTGTATTGAGCCCATCAGATGTATGATGTTAGACCATGTATGCAATGTTACTCCGTCTAGGTTTGTATTGGGCCCATCAGATGTATGATGTTAGACCATGTATGCAATGTTACTCTGTCTAGGTTTGTATTGGGTTCATCAGATGTATGGCCATGGCCATTGAGTTAACCGTATGTGTCGATTCCTCCCCACCAAATATATGGTTGACACATTCCGTTTCTGGGGACAGCTTTTATCGAGTTTGCTCTCTAGACAGTTGCAGTCCCCTGCTGACGAGATTCTGTCTTCCCGAGTGGACCGCCGCGATCAAAACATTGCGAAGGCAGCGTGGTCGAGGCTGCCAAAACTATCGGTCATTATCCCGCCCCGACACAGCACAACCACAATACACGCTGTTCCCACGAAAAACACATAATATCCTGCGTTGGAAATGCGCATAAAATAGCAGTCCATTATTATAGAACAGAATAATCCGAGAGAATTGACAGCCCGCGAAAATAAACACAGCTGCTGTCCGCCATTTTGAAAACGGAAGTCATCAGATGTATGATGTTAGACCATGTATGCAATGTTACTCTGTCTAGGTTTGTATTGGACCCATCAGATGTATGATGTTAGACCATGTATGCAATGTTGCTCCGTCTAGGTTTGTTTTGGGCCCATCAGATGTATGATGTTAGACCATGTAGGCAATGTTGCTCTGTCTAGGTTTGTATTGGGCCCATCAGATGTATGATGTTAGACCATGTAGGCAATGTTGCTCCGTCTAGGTTTGTATTGGGCCCATCAGATGTATGATGTTAGACCATGTATGCAATGTTGCTCCGTCTAGGTTTGTATTGGGCCCATCAGATGTATGATGTAAGACCATGTATGCAATGTTGCTCCGTCAAGGTTTGTATTGGGCCCATCAGATGTATGATGTTAGACCATGTATGCAATGTTGCTCCGTCTTGGTTTGTATTGGGCCCATCAGATGTATGATGTTAGACCATGTATGCAATGTTGCTCCGTCTAGGTTTGTATTGGGCCCATCTTAGTTGCTGGCACCTGTTTTAGCTGCTGGCACCTGTTTTAGCTGCTGGCACCTGTTTTAGTTGCTGGCACCTGTTTTAGTTGCTGGCACCTGTTTTAGTTGCTGGCACCTGTTTTAGCTGCTGGCACCTGTTTTAGTTGCTGGCACCTGTTTTAGTTGCTGGCACCTGTTTTAGTTGCTGGCACCTGTTTTAGTTGCTGGCACCTGTTTTAGTTGCTGGCACCTGTTTTAGCTGCTGGCACCTGTTTTAGCTGCTGGCACCTGTTTTAGTTGCTGGCACCTGTTTTAGCAATGACACCTGTTTTAGCTGTTGGCACCTGTTTTAGGCTGGCAGCAAGGAAACAATGACAAACATCTGACTCACTGTTTAGGCCCACAGACAAGTTTCTAGACAGTACTCCTGAAGCAGTTTGGGGCTTCAACAAGGCATCTGATATCTTCTTCACCTAGGCATCTGATATCTCCCAAGGAGGTGCAGATCTTCCGCCAATATCTTCTTACTGTGCTTTCATCTTCCAAGGGAGTGTGGACATTCAACCAACTATCTGATATCTTCTTCCTATGTCTTCATCTGCCAAGGGATCACATACCCTCAACCACACCAAGCCCTTTGTAGTATTCACAACTGGTACAAATCTGCAACCACTTTTCTAGTCTCACACCACCCCTCCACAGTTGTCTCTTAAACATGCCAGTCTGTCTGGTAGTCACAGGTATTCAGCACTGTCAACTGATAAATCTGTGACCTAGTTCTGACCTAATCCAATAATGCTTTACTCTTGTGTAATCATTCTCACAGGTTTGCCTTGACCTTGGCACACAAGTCACGAATAGATGAAATACATCCTTCACCTTTAGATCTTTCAGAGGAATCTCCAAGTGCTCCTGGAGTACATGACCCCAGATTGTTTCCAGGTCAGCGAGCACAGAGGTCAGGGACCCGCCTGGGCCTTCATGAACATTCAAACGACCACGTCTCATTGGCCATGTCAAACGGTAATTGTCCTTTGGGTGGATGTACAAAGCCTGAAACAATACAACAGATAGGTGACAATGTGGCATCATGGAAGTATAGGTGAAAATGTGGCATCATGGAACTATAGGTGACAATGTGGCATCATGGAAATATAGGTGACAATGTGGCATCATGGAACTATAGGTGACAATGTGGCATCATGGAACTATAGGTGACAATGTGGCATCATGGAACTATAGGTGACAATGTGGCATCATGGAACTATAAGTGACAATGTGGCATCATGGAACTATAGGTGACAATGTGGCATCATGGAACTATAGGTGACAATGTGGCATCATGGAACTACAGGTGACAATGTGGCATCATGGAACTACAGGTGACAATGTGGCATCATGGAACTATAGGTGACAATGTGGCATCATGGAACTATAGGTGACAATGTGGCATCATCGAAGTATAGGTGACAATGTGGCATCATGGAACTATAGGTGACAATGTGGCATCATGGAACTATAGGTGACAATGTGGCATCATGGAAGTATAGGTGACAATGTGGCATCATGGAACTATAGGTGACAATGTGACATCATAGAAGTATAGGTGACAATGTGGCATCATGGAACTATAGGTGACAATGTGGCAGCATGGAAGTATAGGTGACAATGTGGCATCATGGAACTATAGGTGACAATGTGGCATCATGGAACTATAGGTGACAATGTGGCATCATGGAACTATAGGTGACAATGTGACATCATGGAAGTACAGGCAACAGATAGGTGACAATGTGGCATCATGGAAGTATAGGTGACAATGTGGCATCATGGAAGTATAGGTGACAATGTGGCATCATGAAAGTATAGGTGACAATGTGGCATCATGGAAGTATAGGTGACAATGTGGCATCATGGAACTATAGGTGACAATGTGGCATCATGGAACTATAGGTGACAATGTGGCACCATGGAACTATAGGTGACAATGTGGCATCATGGAACTATAGGTGACAATGTGGCATCATGGAACTATAGGTGACAATGTGGCATCATGGAAGTATATGTGATGTGGCATCATGGAAGTATAGGTGACAATGTGGCATCATGGAACTATAGGTGACAATGTGGCATCATGGAAGTATAGGTGACAATGTGGCATCATGGAACTATAGGTGACAATGTGACATCATAGAAGTATAGGTGACAAGAAGTATAGGTGACAATGTGGCATCATGGAACTATAGGTGACAATGTGGCAGCATGGAAGTATAGGTGACAATGTGGCATCATGGAACTATAGGTGACAATGTGGCATCATGGAACTATAGGTGACAATGTGGCATCATGGAACTATAGGTGACAATGTAACATCATGGAAGTACAGGCAACAGATAGGTGACAATGTGGCATCATGGAACTATAGGTGACAATGTGGCATCATGGAAATATAGGTGACAATGTGACATCATAGAAGTATAGGCAACAGATAGGTGACAATGTGGCATCATGGAACTATAGGTGACAATGTGACATCATGGAAGTACAGGCAACAGATAGGTGACAATGTGGCATCATGGAACTATAGGTGACAATGTGGCATCATGGAAGTATAGGTGACAATGTGGCATCATGGAAGTATAGGTGACAATGTGGCATCATGGAACTATAGGTGACAATGTGGCATCATGGAACTATAGGTGACAATGTGGCATCATGGAACTATAGGTGACAATGTGGTATCATGGAACTATAGGTGACAATGTGGCATCATGGAACTATAGGTGACAATGTGGCATCATGGAACTATAGGTGACAATGTGGCATCATGGAACTATAGGTGACAATGTGGCATCATGGAAGTATAGGTGACAATGTGACATCATGGAACTATTAGTGACAATGTGACATCATGGAACTATAGGTGACAATGTGGCATCATGGAACTATAGGTGACAATGTGACATCATGGAAGTATAGGTGACAATGTGGCATCATGGAAGTATAGGTGACAATGTGGCATCATGGAACTATAGGTGACAATGTGGCATCATGGAACTATAAGTGACAATGTGGCATCATGGAACTATAGGTGACAATGTGGCATCATGGAACTATAGGTGACAATGTGGCATCATGGAACTATAGGTGACAATGTGGCATCATGGAACTATAGGTGACAATGTGGCATCATGGAACTATAGGTGACAATGTGGAATCATGGAAGTATAGTACAAAATCTGTTCACAGAATTATAAGATATCCTAACTCTGGGAGACAGAATTTTAAAATACAAAAATCTAAAAAAAGAAAACCAGCATTCAACATCAAAAAAAAAGGTGTTAAACAATTGATATATAAGGATATAAAAGAAACAATTTTTGAAAAGCATCATGACAGTCTATCTTCTGCAAGACATAAAGCTAATGTCAAAACATCACATAGACACATTTATCTGTCTCACTTTTCAGTCAGGTGTACCACTTCGGAAAAAAAAAAAAACAAGCATGCTTGTTGGAGGAGGTGAGAGAGATTCTTTTCTTTTCCTCCCAAAACTAACACGAGGAAAACACATTTATAAAAAGACTAAACAGAAAATGCAAAACACAGAAATGAACAACTGAAACAAAAAGAAAATAAACAAATAACATACAAGTGAGTCCTGTAAATAATATCAGAGGCCACAAGACAAATACAAGGAAGCAAATGCAGGTTGGGGGCAGTGTACCCACAGAGAAGGTTTGGGGCAGTGCATCCACACTGACTAGGGGAATGTCACATGGGAAGACCTCTGTCCGCGCCAGGCAACAACTGTACCATGCAGACAAAAATTGTACCATGCACACAACTATTGTACCATGCAGACAACTACTGTACCGTTATCAGAAAGACAGGAGAACAGTGTGTTTTCATTTTCTTTTTTAATAAACTAATCACCGTTGAAATGGTACCCTAGTTGGTTGAGGATTGTGAAATGCATCCAGTAGTCTCCAAGCCTTAAGACCGCACCAGAGAAAACAAATGGGTACAATAAACTGGCATTCAATGAAAGATTATCGACCGTACAACATAAACTGGCATTCAATGAAAGATTATCAACCGTACAACATAAACTGGCATTCAATGAAAGATTATCAACCGTACAACATAAACTGGCATTCAATGAAAGATTATCAACCGTACAACATAAACTGGCATTCAATGGAAGATTATCAACCGTACAACATAAACTGGCATTCAATGAAAGATTATCGACCGCACACACAAAAAACTGGCATTCAATTAAAAATTATTAAATCAGATCATGGCCAAACAATTAAGATACTTTGTCCATATCAAGAGGCTGTAATTTTGGTATTTTCCCGTGGGGATTCCCTACGAAATAATATGGAAGTAAACCTCAAGATAAGACAGAAATACATGAGAACGTGAATATTCATAGAAACACTAGATATACAAGCAGGGCTCAGACCAGCACATGAAACCCAAAACAAGGGTTATAAGGACAGACAAAGGTCTAATCAGTTAGTGTCTACTTGGAAGCTGGCGTGAAAAGTTGCATCTGATGAACGCGTGAATGTGACAGTGTATATTTGACGACGTGTGGAGTTCTGTTCTGAGAGAAGACCGCGATATGACAGCCTGATGACAGTCGAATCCAAAGTGGCAGCCAAACAGTTCCAATCGGTCAAGAAGTCAAACCACTATGATCAGAACTGCCAGATCAAACAGTGTGTGTATTATGTGTGTGAGGAAACAGGACTGAAAGGTAACGAGTTTGAACGAGAGAAGACGTTCAGTTGATGTCTGATAAATGTCACCCTATCTTGCTGGACCTGCTAGTATAAGTAGACACTGACTGGACCAGATTATCTGTGAAACTGTAATAAAGAATATTAACTGGACATTGTCTACTCGATACCAACTGTGTGAATTCAGAATGTCATTCCTGTCTGTCATATGAACAAACCCTTAGCAACCAGTCAGCACAGCGAGGAAACAATATGCCATGGCATAGCTCCTTGCTAAGGGATTGGCTGGAGAGAAAATTAAAGGAGAAGTGTGCAAGTGGAAGACAATGTTACATGTGGGTGAACAATCTCAAAAGATGAACAGAAAGAATCCTGTATGAATATACCATGAAGTTGCAGGATAGAAGGTGGAGACTCGTTGCAGCTGACCTTCATAGTGGACACGACAATTAATGATGATAAAGATGATCAATAGTGACTGCTACACATGGATATCTGACAAGGAAAAAAAGCAAACCTCTTCTCCAATGAAGTACTCAGGTTGTTTGCTTGTGTTGGTCCAGGCAGGAGAGTCTGGGGACTCTAGTCTTTCGTTGGGCACTTGTGAGTTGAATGCCATCAGCTGTGACCAGGCAGAGAAAATACCAATATAAGGAACAGACATATTGTATACAAGTTCATTAAAAGACTCAGTGGGGTGCTAAGAGCCCTGACAGCACACTGTGGTAGACTCAGCTGCCCGTCACAAGTTACAATGCTCATCAATGTGCAGGTTTCAGACTGTCCTGATGTTTCTCTATAAGGAGGTGTTGTGGTTTACAGCTATGTTGCAATATCTACACTTTCTGGTCCAACACATTCAATTTCAACTAACCCCTGATCAGTCCATTTGATGACATGCTTGTCAGGGCCTAGTGGGTCTACCACCCCCCCCCCCCCCCCCCCCCCCCCCCCCCCCCCCCGCCTTCCACCTCCAACTGGCCCCCAGAACCTATTTGGAGACAGCAGTCAGTTACAAATATCTGACTTGTAAAGAATGATTTTCACAGATATTTGCTCACACATGCTCTAGTGTTCTCCCAGAAATCTCAACAAGAGAATCGCAGCACAGGGCACAAACTTTATAGCATCACATAACAATGATCAATTTAGCCAGCGGCCCTGTGGCCAAACGGTCAAGAATAGGGAATAGGGAAACTCAAGTTTACATTCTCTGTAAAACCGTGAATGAATTTTTTCTGTCTGCTGTAAAATTAACATCATAACCTGCACAGTGCATGCCTCCAGCAGTCCATACCACCAGCACAGTGCATTCTGCCTGCGCAGTGCATGCCACCTGCACAGTCCATGCCAACAGCACAGTGCATGCCAACAGCACAGTGCATGCCACCAGCACAGTCCATGCCACCAGCACAGTCCATGCCACCAGTACAGTCTGTGCCACCAGTACCACAGTCCATGCCTCCAGCACAGTCCATGCCACCAGTACAGTCCGTGCCACCAGTACCACAGTCCATGCCACCAGTACCACAGTCCATGCCACCAGTACAGTCCGTGCCAACATTACCACAGTCCATGCCACCAGCACAGTCTGTGCCACCAGGACAGTCCATGCCACCAGTACAGTCCGTGCCAACAGCACAGTCCATGCCACCAGCACAGTCTGTGCCACCAGTACCACAGTCCATGCCACCAGTACCACAGTCCATGCCACCAGTACCACAGTCCATGCCACCAGTACAGTCCATGCCACCAGCACAGTCCGTGCCACCAGTACAGTCCATGCCACCAGTACAGTCCGTGCCACCAGTACCACAGTCCATGCCACCAGCACAGTCTATGGCACCAGTACAGTCCGTGCCACCAGTACCACAGTGCATGCCACCAGTACAGTCCATGCCACCAGCACAGTCCATGCCACCAGTACAGTCCATACCATCAGCACAGTCCATGCCACCAGTACAGTCCGTGCCACCAGTACCACAGTCCATGACACCAGCACAGTCCGTGCCACCAGTACAGTCTGTGCCACCAGTACCACAGTCCATGCCACCAGCACAGTCCATGCCACCAGCACAGTCCATGCCACCAGCACCACAGTCCATGCCACCAGCACAGTCCATGCCACCAGCACAGTCCATGCCACCAGTACAGTCCATGCCACCAGCACCACATTCCGTGCCACCAGCACCACATTCCGTGCCACCAGCACCACAGTCCGTGCCACCAGTACAGTCTGTGCCACCAGTACCACAGTCCATGCCACCAGTACAGTCCATGCCACCCACACCACAGTCCATGCCACCAGTACAGTCCGTGCCACCAGCACAGTCCATGCCACCAGTACAGTCCATGCCACCAGTACAGTCCATGCCACCAGTACAGTCCATGCCACCAGTACAGTCCATGCCACCAGTACAGTCCATGCCACCAGTACAGTCCATGCCACCAGTACAGTCCATGCCACTAGGACGTGCCATGTGGCTCTAAACCCTCACACTCAAAGACCTATCTGCCATGGAAAATACAGGGACAGTAATGGCAGCAGGTCCTGTCTGGTCTACTCTTTTCTACTGTCAACTGACTGGATATTTGTAACATCCACAGCTCCACCTGGTGTTTCATCCATGTCTCAAGAAGTCAGATGTCTGGGCCACTATGTGGGGGCCATGCTCGGGATGATGCTTCAGCAGACGGTCAGCTACCCCGCAGTGAGAGAGAGAGAGAGACCTGGGACAAAACCTGCCACAATAAAGTGGATCTTACTTGTAAACTCAAGCAACACTCACTTGTCTAGGGGAAGTTATCTGTCGATAGTCGCCTGTGCGAGATGGCCGAGATAACAAGAGCTCCTCAATGGTGGCCAGTCCTGCTCGAATCTGTTGTCCAGCTTCTGAGTGCTGCAATACCAATGTATATCAATTTAACTGGCAATACAACAATTTCAATGTATATCTAGTTTAACTGGCAATACAACAATTTCAATTTATATCTAGTTTAACTGGCAATACAACAATTTCAATATATATCTAGTTTAACTTGTAATACAATAAATGTGAGGTACATGTAGTACTAGAACGATACCAATTTATATTTAGTTTAACAGGCAATACAACAATACCAATTTATATCTAGTTTAACTAGCAATACAAAAATATCCATTTATATCTAGTTTAACTGGCAGTACAATAAATACAAGGTATGTGTAGTTTAACTGGCAGTACAATAAATACAAGGTATGTGTAGCTTAACTGGCAGTACAATAAATACAAGGTATGTGTAGCTTAGCTGGCAGTACAATAAATACAAGGTATGTGTAGCTTAACTGGCAGTACAATAAATACAAGGTATGTGTAGTTTAACTGGCAGTACAATAAATACAAGGTATGTGTAGCTTAGCTGGCAGTACAATAAATACAAGGTATGTGTAGTTTAACTGGCAGTACAATAAATACAAGGTATGTGTAGCTAAACTGGCAGTACAATAAATACAAGGTATGTGTAGCTTAGCTGGCAGTACAATAAATACAAGGTATGTGTAGCTTAACTGGCAGTACAATAAATACAAGGTATGTGTAGTTTAACTGGCAGTACAATAAATACAAGGTATGTGTAGCTTAGCTGGCAGTACAATAAATACAAGGTATGTGTAGCTTAACTGGCAGTACAATAAATACAAGGTATGTGTAGTTTAACTGGCAGTACAATAAATACAAGGTATGTGTAGCTTAACTGGCAGTACAATAAATACAAGGCATGTGTAGCTTAACTGGCAGTACAATAAATACAAGGCATGTGTAGCTTAACTGGCAGTACAATAAATACAAGGCATGTGTAGCTTAACTGGCAGTACAATAAATACAAGGCATGTGTAGCTTAACTGGCAGTACAATAAATACAAGGTATGTGTAGCTTAACTGGCAGTACAATAAATACAAGGTATGTGTAGCTTAACTGGTAGTACAATAAATACAAGGTATGTGTAGCTTAACTGGCAGTACAATAAATACAAGGTATGTGTAGTTTAACTGGTACTAGAACAATCCCAACAAACATCTAGCTCACCTGACAATACAATCATGTTAACGACTAGACAATTTAAACTAACAACCCCAAGACCAGTGAGAACAAGCACTGATCAATAATATCAACTCACAACCCCAAGACCAGTGAGAACAAGCACTGAACAATAATATCAACTCACAACCCCAAGACCAGTGAGAACAAGCACTGAACAATAATATCAACTAACAACCCCAAGACCAGTGAGAACAAGCACTGAACAATAATATCAACTCACAACCCCAAGACCAGTGAGAACAAGCACTGAACAATAATATCAACTAACAACCCCAAGACCAGTGAGAACAAGCACTGAACAATAATATCAACTAACAACCCCAAGACCAGTGAGAACAAGCACTGAACAATAATATCAACTAACAACCCCAAGACCAGTGAGAACAAGCACTGAACAATAATATCAACTAAACTGCGCTAAAAGGAAATCCAATTAGCCCCAGACTTTTGCCGAATCTTTTGATGTAAAAGTAGCCACATCAATCTCCACGCTGGTGCTGCTCTTTGAGGTAGAGCAATTCAACGGACACATGACAGCTTATCTATGCAGGTGTTACAGGTGAAGAGCCTTTGTGCTTTTGCTGGGCTCTTTTTGTCCCAATCCTGGTCCCTCTAGCCCTAGGGATGTTTAGGTTCAGACAACACCTCTGGGCTTGTTGAGGGTCTTTGCTGAAGGAGAAGAAACTTGTTCACTCAGAATGCAGCTTAACTATCAGCTGCCAGGAAAATTTAAAGTTTGAGATCCATGAAATCTATCATGGCTTGTGTTTTACAATTCAGGACATCTTCTTCGTTGCGTTCACCAGCTGTACACTCTGGCGGAAAGTTCTGGTTGCTCGTCCACTACTGAACTGCAGTCCTGCTCCAGAACCTGAGTGTTGCATGTGCATCAGTTTTACAGATCTCATTCTCTTGAAGACAGACTGTTGGTTCCTTGCCTCTCCGGCAGATGCACTCCGACTTCAAAGGAAGCTCCCCAATTAGTCGACTCTTACCACATGCTTTTGGGGAGGCAGTGGGTCTATTCTTGTTTTCCCCACAATGGGGCCCCGGAACCTACACAGGGGAATTCAGGACATGAAGCATGTGCTCACTAGAAACAGTCGAAAAGGAAACAATGCTGATACAAAACTAAACAGAATGATATCTTGTTTACAATAGTACAGAGAATGACTCGGTTAAAAAAAAAAGACTATCAAAGTCATCTTACTGCTTATGTCAGTTTACAAGATTAAACAAGAAAAGATAACTGTAAACGTCATGCTGGAAGCAGGCAGACTAAAAAAAAGTGATTCCCATTCACTCCATGGTAGAAGCAGACATAGAACACACTCCATGGTAGAAGCAGACATAGAACACAATCTATAGTAGAAGGAGACATAGAACACACTCCATGGTAGAAGCAGACATAGAACACATCACTCCATGGTAGAAGCAGACATAGAACACACTCCATGGTAGAAGCAGACATAGAACACACTCCATGGTAGAAGCAGACATAGAACACACTCCATGGTAGAAGCAGACATAGAACACACTCCATGGTAGAAGCAGACATAGAACACATCACTCCATGGTAGAAGCAGACATAGAACACACTCCATGGTAGAAGCAGACATAGAACACACTCCACGGTTGAAGCAGACATAGAACACACTCCATGGTAGAAGCAGACATAGAACATGTCACTCCATGATAGAAGCAGACGCAGAACACACTACATGGTAGAAGCAGACACAGAACACACTACATCGTAGAAGCAGACAAAGAACACACTCCATGGTAGAAGCAGACATAGAACACACTCCATGGTAGAAGCAGACATAGAACACACTCCATGGTAGAAGCAGACATAGAACACACTCTATGGTAGAAGCAGACATAGAACACGTCACTCCATGGTAGAAGCAGACATAGAACACGTGGCTCCATGGTAGAAGCAGACACAGAACACACTACATTGTAGAAGCAGATATAGAACATGACACTCCATGGTTTTAAGCAGACATAGAACACGTCACTTCACAGTAGAAGCAGACGCAGAACACACTACATGGTAGAAGCAGGCATAGAAAACGTAACTTCATGGTAGAAGCAGACATAGAACACGTCACTTTATAGTAGAAGCAGACATAGAACACACTACATGGTAGAAGCAGACATAGAACACACTCCATGGTAGAAGCAGACATAGAACACACTCCATGGTAGAAGCAGACATAGAACACACTCCATGGTAGAAGCAGACATAGAACACACTACATGGTAGAAGCAGACATAGAACACATCACTCCATGGTAGAAGCAGACATAGAACACACTCCATGGTAGAAGCAGACATAGAACACACTCCATGGTAGAAGCAGACATAGAATACACTCTATGGTAGAAGCAGACATAGAACACGTCACTCCATGGTAGAAGCAGACATAGAACACGTCACTTTATAGTAGAAGCAGACATAGAACACACTACATGGTAGAAGCGGACACAGAACACGTCACTTCATGGTAGAAGCAGACATAGAACACGTCACTCCATGGTAGAAGCACACATATTACACGTCATTTCATGATAGAAGCAGACATAGAACACACTACATGGTAGAAGCACACATATTACACGTCATTTCATGATAGAAGCAGACATAGAACACACTACATGGTAGAAGCACACATAGAACACACTACATGGTAGAAGCAGACATAGAACACACTCCATGGTAGATGCAGACATAGAACACACTACATGGTAGAAGCAGACATAGAACACACTACATGGTAGAAGCAGACATAGAACACACTACATGGTAGAAGCACACATAGAACACACTACATGGTAGAAGCAGACATAGAACACACTCCAACGTAGAAGCAGACATAGAACACACTACATGGTAGAAGCAGACATAGAACACACTACATGGTAGAAACAGACATAGAACACACTCCATGGTAGAAGCAGACATAGAACACGTCACTCCATGGTAGAAGCAGACATAGAACACACTACATGGTAGAAGCAGACATAGAACACACTTCATGGTAGAAGCAGACATAGAACACACTCCATGGTAGAAGCAGACATAGAACACACTCGATGGTAGAAGCAGACATAGAACACACTACATGGTAGAAACAGACATAGAACACGTCACTTAATGATAGAAGCAGACATAGAACACACTCGATGGTAGAAGCAGACATAGAACACACTCGATGGTAGAAGCAGACATAGAACACACTCGATGGTAGAAGCAGACATAGAACACACTACATTGTAGAAGCAGACATAGAACACACTCCATGGTAGAAGCAGACATAGAACACACTCCATGGTAGAAGCAGGCATAGAACACATCACTCCATGGTAGAAGCAAACATAGAACACACTCCATGGTAGAAGCATAGAACACACTCCATGGTAGAAGCAGACATAGAACACACTCCATGGTAGAAGCAAACATAGAACACACTCCATGGTAGAAGCAGACATAGAACACACTCCATGGTAGAAGCAGACATAGAACACACTCCATGGTAGAAGCAAACATAGAACACACTCCATGGTAGAAGCAAACATAGAACACACTCCATGGTAGAAGCAGACATAGAACACACTCCATGGTAGAAGCAGACATAGAACACACTCCATGGTAGAAGCAGACATAGAACACACTCCATGGTAGAAGCAGACATAGAACACACTCCATGGTAGAAGCAAACATAGAACACACTCCATGGTAGAAGCAAACATAGAACACACTCCATGGTAGAAGCAGACATAGAACACACTCCATGGTAGAAGCAGACATAGAACACACTCCATGGTAGAAGCAGACATAGAACAGACTCCATGGTAGAAGCAGAGATAGAACACACTCCATGATAGAAGCAGACATAGAACACATCACTCCATGGTAGAAGCAGACATAGAACACACTCCATGGTAGAAGCAGACATAGAACACATCACTCCATGGTAGAAGCAGACATAGAACACACTCCATGGTAGAAGCAGACATAGAACACACTCCATGGTAGAAGCAAACATAGAACACACTCCATGGTAGAAGCAGACATAGAACACACTCCATGGTAGAAGCAGACATAGAACACACTCCTTGGTAGAAGCAAACATAGAACACACTCGATGGTAGAAGCAGACATAGAACACACTAGATGGTAGAAGCAGACATAGAACACACTACATTGTAGAAGCAGACATAGAACACACTCCATGGTAGAAGCAGACATAGAACACACTCCATGGTAGAAGCAGGCATAGAACACATCACTCCATGGTAGAAGCAAACATAGAACACACTCCATGGTAGAAGCAGAGATAGAACACACTCCATGGTAGAAGCAGACATAGAACACACTCCATGGTAGAAGCAAACATAGAACACACTCCATGGTAGAAGCAGACATAGAACACACTCCATGGTAGAAGCAGACATAGAACACACTCCATGGTAGAAGCAAACATAGAACACACTCCATGGTAGAAGCAAACATAGAACACACTCCATGGTAGAAGCAGACATAGAACACACTCCATGGTAGAAGCAGACATAGAACACACTCCATGGTAGAAGCAGACATAGAACACACTCGATGGTAGAAGCAAACATAGAACACACTCCATGGTAGAAGCAAACATAGAACACACTCCATGGTAGAAGCAGACATAGAACACACTCCATGGTAGAAGCAGACATAGAACACACTCCATGGTAGAAGCAGACATAGAACAGACTCCATGGTAGAAGCAGAGATAGAACACACTCCATGATAGAAGCAGACATAGAACACATCACTCCATGGTAGAAGCAGACATAGAACACACTCCATGGTAGAAGCAGACATAGAACACATCACTCCATGGTAGAAGCAGACATAGAACACATCACTCCATGGTAGAAGCAGACATAGAACACACTCCATGGTAGAAGCAGACATAGAACACATCACTCCATGGTAGAAGCAAACATAGAACACACTCCATGGTAGAAGCAGACATAGAACACACTCCATGGTAGAAGCAGAGATAGAACACACTATTGGACCAGCAGAAGCACCACAAGGTTATAAATTCCCATGCTACCCCAGTTTAGAGTCGGCATCTGTGGCTTAGGCATTGCAAACACACTTTTTAACGCCAGGTTTGATCCCAGATGCAGGTCATTTAGTAGCCAAAGGTTTGACAGTGGTACCGAGACTGTTCAGAAAGCAGTGGCAAAGTACTGAAGTAAAATGTGCCTAGAAAATCCAGAACAGCCCAAAATTGCTAGGGTTGGTTCTGCAACACACTGTAGAGGATACGCAACTAACGTTTAAACTCAACTTACAAGACTAGGAATCTGAAGTTGAAACAAATATTGATTACAATTACAACATCACAACACATACACTGCACTCTGGACGGAGCAGCATATAGTCATTTGGCAGACGTTTCTCTGGATCTGGACATCTCCTTGCAATGCAGTGTGGGATGGTAATTGGAAAGGCATCAGAGGCTCGACCTATTCGTAAGTTCACCGATCCTGGCTGAATAACTAGGATTGTTGGTGCTTGGATAGGGAGCTGCAAAGATATTTTCCAGGAAAAAACTCTGATTTAAAGAAAAATGTAACCACTGTTTAAAATTATTCACTGACTTTCTGAAGCTTTTAAATTCCCTCCCTTGGCTTCATCATTTGTTGTGTGCTCAGACAGTCCACTTTAAAGGCTGTAACAAAACGCCCGCCCTTTACCTTCCTTTAAAATGACAAATATTATGCTCACAGGTTATCTTTACTGTATCCGTATCCGTTTTGCTGAAACGGCAATGCCGTTTTCCTAATTTGTCTTGGACCAGTCTCTAATTTCAGCCATTTTGCACTTGTCCCATATTGTGTATGCTCTCCTTTGTTCACTTTGCTGAGACCACCATAGCTTGATGGATCTGTCCCATGTTGTGTATGCTCTCCTTTGTTCATTTTGCTGAGACCACCATAGCTTGATGGATCTGTCCCATGTTGTGTATGCTCTCCTTTGTTCATTTTGCTGAGACCACCATAGCTTGATGGATATGTCCCATGTTGTGTATGCTCTCCTTTGTTCATTTTGCTGAGACCACCATAGCTTGATGGATCTGTCCCGTGTTGTGTATGCTCTCCTTTGTTCACTTTGCTGAGACCACCATAGCTTGATGGATCTGTCCCATGTTGTGTATGCTCTCCTTTGTTCACTTTGCTGAGACCACCATAGCTTGATGGATCTGTCCCATGTTGTGTATGCTCTCCTTTGTTCATTTTGCTGAGACCACCATAGCTTGATGGATCTGTCCCATGTTGTGTATGCTCTCCTTTGTTCATTTTGCTGAGACCACCATAGCTTGATGGATCTGTCCCATGTTGTGTATGCTCTCCTTTGTTCATTTTGCTGAGACCACCATAGCTTGATGGATCTGTCCCATGTTGTGTATGCTCTACTTTGTTCATTTTGCTGAGACCACCATAGCTTGATGGATCTGTCCTCCGTGGAGGACCAGAATGATGACCTGCTGACCTATTGCCCTGTTCTTCAGTTTATTTGATCACCTGCAGTTTAAAACTCCTGATGAAGTGACGCTGCTTACAATCTTCCTTTCCACATCAAAAATGTGTTTGCATAGACAGACTTATGAACTGCCGACATAGTACTGTCCACACACTCAAGTCTAACTTGCAGCTGTATCATGAACTGCCGACACAGTACTGTCTACACACTCAAGTCTAACTTGCAGCTGTATCATGAACTGCCGACACAGTACTGTCTACACACTCAAGTCTAACTTGCAGCTGTATCATGAACTGCCGACACAGTACTGTCTACACACTCAAGTCTAACTTGCAGCTGTATCATGAACTGCCGACACAGTACTGTCTACACACTCAAGTCTAACTTGCAGCTGTATCATGAACTGCCGACACAGTACTGTCTACACACTCAAGTCTAACTTGCAGCTGTATCATGAACTGCCGACACAGTACTGTCTACACACTCAAGTCTAACTTGCAGCTGTATCATGAACTGCCGACACAGTACTGTCTACACACTCAAGTCTAACTTGCAGCTGTATCATGAACTGCCGACACAGTACTGTCCACACACTCAAGTCTAACTTGCAGCTGTAATGTATTAAGTGGAAATGCTGACTCGCGTGACACACAAAAATGCTGATGCAGCAAGCATTCAGAGATTCATAATCAAGTGTCAGTATCATAGGATGACCTCATTCCTCTCTCTATCATAATTTATTTGTTTAAACCCGAGGTGAGCAGACAATTATTTCATAAATTAATATATCTGTTGATATGAATCATCCGTACATTAACAAGTCCATAAACAAAGTAAAAACTATAATACAGTTAAGTACCATGTGTTCTAAAAGAAAGGGTGACTAAGGAGGTTGGGCGTGAAAAGCTACCTAATCATACAGATTTCCTAGAGGAAAACTAGCTGCACAATCCAACCAATAATTAACCAGACCTAGTAAAGTCAACTATTTGAGAGCCGCCTCTATTGTATTTGACAAGCTGAAGAAAACAGCGGCAATGAAATAATAATAGGTGACGATTTCAATTCCCAGCATGGTAACCATAGCTTTTGATTTTATGTTGTCTAGGGTGTCCTTCTATCCGACTACTTCTTTCTATTGGTGCCATTACCTGTTTGTTTATTATATGTGAAATAATTATTATTATATGTCTGAGTTTGAGCTAGTTGTTGACAACTTTACTATTTAACTTTTAAGCAGGTGTTTTATATGTGTGTGTGTGTGGTATTATTTATATTTGATTATTTTAAAAAATTATTCACAAAGTTACTTGCAGGGCATGATACAACATATTACAAAAAAATTGTAAAAAAAAATTTTATGAAACAAACATTTCCATTCAGATTCACAAGTTTGTCAGTTTCAGTCTTAACTCTACCAGTCCGCTGTACCGCTTTTCTTGTAGTTTCCCAATCTGTCGCTAAATCACTGTACCTAACCTTTGGTACTTTGCGTACCACGTGATAAAACTCGTCACAAACTAAAAATAACCAACCAATCGTGATCAAACCTCGTGTTAACCCTTTTAGCACGGGAAGTTTTTCAGATGTCTAGCCAAAAACACGGAGCATTTTTTCAGTAAATTTTGTTATAACTTTATTTTATTTTTTTGACACATTTCTGTTATTCTGACCCCCATGAAATAATATATTTATTTGAAGGATATAGATTGAAGTTCATATATATATATATATATGAAACAGCAATAATATCTTTAGGTGACATGTGTTTTTGACCATCAGTCAGCTCAAGAAATGGATGTGCCGGAGTGTCAACATCTTCGGCTGCATATACCCTGAGCCATGGTTGGGCTGTGGTCTGAACACAACAGCGTCCCCATCTGATTCCCCACTATTACTACTAACACTAGATCCTGCATCAGTATCAACAGAATTAGTGTCAGCATTTGATTCAAATGTTTTATCAACATCAAGTTTAGGGGCAGAAACATACGAGTCAGACATACTTTTAGCGGTTCAGGTCACTATCTGAAAAATTCAACAACAATTTTCACTTCGATACCAAACACTCGAAAGTTGCCATGTGTAAAAGCAGTAATTATAAAAGAATCGCTTTCAGTGTTTCAAAATAGGAGATTTCTTAGCGTGTCGAGGCGAAACACGATTGGGCCGATGATTGGCCGTTCCGTGTTTTTGGCCAGACATCCGCCCATCCGTGCTAAGAGGGCTAAGTCATTGCGAACGGCTGCCCATGTGTGTTTGGATTTACTTTGTGTGCTTTAAGGTGAACACATTCTGAAAATTCACAATGAAACGAGCGGCTGATGAACCAAGCACTTTGACACAAAGTGAAGTAGGTCTAGGCTTTTCACGGGTGATCGATACGTTGGTTGATTCAGACTATGAGGAGTCAGAATTTCATAAAGAATATGTTCTGTGTTCAAGTGACAGTCAGCGAGAGCTTGAGTGATGAGAAGAATCATGAAAATTATAGATCTAGAACTAGATCGATAGTAGGAGAAGAGGGTGTGGCCCTCAAACAGCAACATCTGGTGCTCACTTTGTGAAACAAGGCTAATCCTGCGGGGATGATTGGCACACATAGGTGAAATATTGGCGCTAGATGAAAGGTAAACCTATTTTTTCACAATGACTCCAAGTTTCATCTTATTCTAGCCATTTCAAATGTTGGTTTTTGTTTTTTTTACGTTATTGCCCAAGAGCTCAGGTATGGGGACAGTTAGGTTCAGGGCCTCAAGTCTGGTAGGGTTAAACTTGAACAGCCGACTCAGTCATACGCAGTTAAAAGTAGTTCGTTAGTTAGTTTGGTTATCGCTACTGCACTCCACCCCTCAATATATAAACCCCAGCGTCCAGTAGCTAATAGTTGAATAAGTTACGTTGATTAGCAAGTCCTCTGACTGTCATTGTGATTGTCGATTGTGCGTCTCTTTTTTTGCTATGCCGATTTATCCGTATATCCTAACTCCCAAGTCCATCAAATCAAAAGTAGTTTTACTGTAACCACAGAAATTTCATCATTACAAATGTGTCATAAAAAGAAAACGTGAAAGCTTACATCCGTGACAGGGTCGGGTGTGGTTGGAAATAACGGTTTTTTGCCGGCGGTCGGTGGCATTGTATTTGTTGTTGTGTGATCACACAGTGAGCGATACAAGCCGGAAATCGCAAAACGTCATCGTTGTGTGTGTATTTGATGTTCCGTAAAGAAGAACAGACCCACGGCCTCCGTTACTAGCATGTCATAAGAGACAACTAATTAGGGTTTCCTTTGAAGCCAGAGTGCATAGGTCATGGAGGCAACGAATCAACAGTCTGCATAAAAACAAGCTAGATCTGTAAAACGTATGTGCACGCAAAGCTCACGTTCTGGAACAAGAAAGTCCAGAAGTGGACGAACAGCTTGTGAGACTAATTGGGCTATAGCTTGAAGCCTGGGTCTTAATTTTTCCGTTTTTTAAATGGGTATTGTGATGGCTTCTCTCCAAACTTGAGGCACCAAACCTTTCTCCCAGCTGATGTTGAAAATTTCCAGCAGCTTTACTTTAGCAGATGAGCTCAGGTTGATTAGCATTTCGTTGCTGATTTCATCTTGACCTGCAGACTTTTTTAACTTAAGCCTAAAGATGGAATTTTGTAGTTCACCCATGGTAAATGACTCCCTCACAGAGGCAGGAGTATCTGTCTGTCTCTTATTTGTTTGTATTTCTTCCCTTATTTCTCTCTGATGGTTTTCATTAAGGGTCAGGTTGCTTTCAACACTGTATGTTCTGGCAAACAAATCTGCAGCTTGTTTTCCTCTGAAGATTTTGTCACCATCATTTAGCGTGATTGTCTTGGAGAGAAACTCTCTTCATTGAGTGATTTGGCTAATCTCCAGAGTTTCTTGCTATCTTTATCAAGGTTTAGAGCTCCTGTTTTATTCCTCCAGCTTTTCCGTTTTTCTTCAAGTTTAGTTCTCTGGAACACTGCTACAGCCTTTTTCCATTTGGTGTGGTCGTCAGGTGAAGGTTGGGATTCTGCATCCATTCTAGCCTGATTAATTGTTTCCTGACATTCCTGGAGTATGCTGGACCAGTACGGTCTGTAGTTGTGTCGACAGCCTCTGGGGATTGCTTCTTTTGCAGCTTGAAGAATACTTCTATTGAAATCGTGCACTATAGCATTAATAAACCTATTTTGTACCTTAAGAGCAGACAACAATGTGCTTGTCCTGTGTCTGTACAGGCCCCAGTTGGTTTTCTTGTAGTTTCATCTTGTGATGACTGGGCCTGAATTAACTGGTATATTCTGGACAGTAAAAAAAATTGGGCGATGGTCACTGCCCCCCAGCTGGTCTCCCACCTCTCAACTTATCATTCCAGATATATCTAGGGTAGAGAAGGCAAGATCTGGGGTTGACGTTATCTGAGGGGGCATTGATCAGGATCAGAGAGTGGTCATCTTGCCATGTTTCCACCTCTTCACCCCTATTGTCAAAATGGTTATAGCCCCAGCTCTGTGAATGACTGTTGAAGTCTCCAACTGCAATAAAGTTGGTATCTGGTACCGGCACAGAGCTGGGGCTTAACTATTTGTCATTAAGACAGTAGTAGTTGAGGAGGTCTAATTCCACTTTGTCTGTCTTAAGCTGCAGGAGTTGGTACTCAGCTCCATCCATATAAGACATTTTCTCGCATGGATGGATACCATTTTTTACAAGGGTAAGTACTCCTCCTTTCTGCCTGCCTTGTCTATCAGATCTGAAGCACTGGTAGCCTCTCACTTTAAATATCTGATCTGCCTGCAAATGGGTCTCTTGGATGCAGCACACACTGACATGCTTTTCATAGAGGATGTTTTCCAGCTCCATCTTTTTGCTGTGCCAGCCTGCTTACTGCTGACCCCCTCTGCATTCCAGTGCATTATGACAAAAGGCAATTTGGGATCTTTTCTGTTTAACTGGTTTTGGTCAGTAGCTATCCTCCGCCGTCTCCTGACTCCACAAGACGGTCTAGGAGGTCCTCCGGTAGCTGGGGGTGGATTCTGTCAAGATTCAGAACTCGACACTGCACCTGCCTGGTGGAGCTCCACAGGGCGAGCACCAACATTAAATTTGTCTGACGGTGTAATCATATATATAGCGTGGGGTTTCGTAGTACTGTGGTTTTTGATCTGCCTTCTGGTCCAGTATTTCCGACTTCAGGATCTCTTGAGAGGGAGAGTAGGCTCATCCCTTTGCCTTTACCTCGTTTGTTGTCCCATCCAGTTTCCCGCTGGGGGTTGAGACCCCAATTTTCAACTGGATTGCTGGGAAGAACAGGGTCCACCACGTGAAGGTGAGGTAGGCTTCAGCAAGTGAGGCTAATAGACATTAAGAGTCTTGTATTGCGCATCATTACTCCATTAGGACCCCAGTATATCTCTGATAGAACCTCTCACATGTATAATTGTGAAGTATATCTCTGATAGAACCTCTGCCACCTATATGTGTGAAGTATATCTCTGATAGAACCTCTCCCACCTATATGTGTGAAGTATATCTCTGATAGAACCTCTGCCACCTATATGTGTGAAGTATATCTCTGATAGAACCTCTGCCACCTATATGTGTGAAGTATATCTCTGATAGAACCTCTGCCACCTATATGTGTGAAGTATATCTCTGATAGAACCTCTCCCACCTATATGTGTGAAGTATATCTCTGATAGAACCTCTCCCACCTATATGTGTGAAGTATATCTCTGATAGAACCTCTCCCACCTATATGTGTGAAGTATATCTCTGATAGAACCTCTCACCCGTATATGTGTGAAGTATACATCTGATAGAACCTCTAACCCGTATATGTGTGAAGTATACCTCTGATAGAACCTCTCACCCATATATGTGTGAAGTATATCTCTGATAGAACCTCTCACCCGTATATGCGTGACGTATATCTCTGATAGAACCTCTCACCCATATATGTGTGAAGTATATCTCTGATAGAACCTCTCACCCATATATGTGTGAAGTATATCTCTGATAGAACCTCTCACCCGTATATGTGTGAAGTATATCTCTGATAGAACCTCTCACCCGTATATGTGTGAAGTATATCTCTGATAGAACCTCTCACCCGTATATGTGTGAAGTATATCTCTGATAGAACCTCTCACCCGTATATGTGTGAAGTATATCGCTGATAGAACCTCTCACCCGTATATGTGTGAAGTATATCTCTGATAGAACCTCTCACCCGTATATGTGTGAAGTATATCTCTGATAGAACCTCTCACCCGTATATGTGTGAAGTATATCTCTGATAGAACCTCTCACCCATATATGTGTGAAGTATATCTCTGATAGAACCTCTCACCCATATATGTGTGAAGTATATCTCTGATAGAACCTCTCACCCATATATGTGTGAAGTATATCTCTGATAGAACCTCTCACCCGTATATGTGTGAAGTATATCTCTGATAGAACCTCTCACCCGTATATGTGTGAAGTATATCTCTGATAGAACCTCTCACCCGTATATGTGTGAAGTATATCTCTGATAGAACCTCTCACCCATATATGTGTGAAGTATATCTCTGATAGAACCTCTCACCCGTATATGTGTGAAGTATATCTCTGATAGAACCTCTCACCCGTATATGTGTGAAGTATATCTCTGATAGAACCTCTCACCCGTATGTGTGTGATGTATATCTCCGATAGAACCTCTCACCCGTATATGTGTGAAGTATATCTCTGATAGAACCTCTCACCCGTATATGTGTGAAGTATATCTCTGATAGAACCTCTCACCCGTATATGTGTGAAGTATATCTCTTATAGAACCTCTCACCCGTATTTGTGTGAAGTATATCGCTGATAGTGAGTCACTGTGGTGTAGCGGCTAGATGCTTACCTGCAGATCAGAATGTTGTGGATTCTGACGGAGTCAGACTTTTTTCAAAAATGACCTTGGCTCCCACGGCGATCCAGCCTTGAGCGAGTACCAGTTATAGTCTTTGGAAGTAAAGGTGGTCGTTGTGGTGCTGACCACATCACTCACCAATTGCTGATTGATCTTTAAAATATAGACCTAGCCTTATATGCCCAATACACCTAAAGGTGTGGAAGAGGGTCCTTTACACTTTACTTTTTACTTATACACTTTACTTTTTATTTATTCGCTTTAATTTTTACTTATATACTTTACTTTTTATTTATACACTTTACTTTTTACTTATACACTTTACTTTTTACTTATACACTTTACTTTTTACTGATACACTTTACTTTTTACTTATATACTTTACTTTTTACTTATACACTTTACTTTTTACTTATACACTTTACTTTTTACTTATTCACTTTACTTTTTACTTATACACTTTACTTTTTACTTATACACTTTACTTTTTACTTATATATTTGATAAGATCACTCAACCATGTATTTGTGGTATATATCTTTGTTAGGCTGTTTATCCATGAATTTGTTAAGTATATTGTTAAGTATATTGTTAAGTATATTGTTATGTATATTGTTAAGTATATTGTTAAGTACCTATTTGTCCATGTAAGTTGAGCGTTCTCATAAAGACAGTGTCTCCAGGTTCCGTATTCAGAAGTTAAAGATAGGTGAGCAAGAAGAAGACAGTGGTTTAAATAGGCAGATAACTCCAAGCCATGGGCAAACAACAGTCTGTCAGTGTGTCCAACAAGTTGGGGTCACAGAAGTCCAGTCACCACCCAGATGTGATACAATCACACATGGACAACAACAGTCTGTCAGTGTGTTTAACAAGGTGAAGTCACAGAAGTCCAGTCACCACCCAGATGTGATACAATCACACATGGACAACAACAGTCTGTCAGTGTGTTTAACAAGGTGGAGTTACAGAAGTCCAGTCACCACCCAGATGTGATACAATCACACATGGACAACAACAGTCTGTCAGTATGTTCAACAAGGTGAAGTTACATAAGTCCAGTCACCACCCAGATGTGATACAATCACACATGGACAACAACAGTCTGTCAGTGTGTTTAACAAGGTGAAGTCACAGAAGTCCAGTCACCACCCAGATGTGATACAATCACACATGGACAACAACAGTCTGTCAGTGTGTTTAACAAGGTGAAGTTACAGAAGTCCAGTCACCACCCAGATGCGATACAATCACACATGGACAACAACAGTCTGTCAGTGTGTTTAACAAGGTGAAGTCACAGAAGTCCAGTCACCACCCAGATGTGATACAATCACACATGGACAACAACAGTCTGTCAGTGTGTTTAACAAGGTGGAGTTACAGAAGTCCAGTCACCACCCAGATGTGATACAATCACACTGAACTAACAGCTTTAATAAAAAAGTGAAGAAAAACAAACATAACATCAGAGTATATATCAGACATATATTTATTTGACATATACCAAGCAAAATCAGGAAATAAGGTAGAATATATTTACAAAAACAAAAAACAAAAACTCAAATGTAAAATGATTTTAGTTTTTACACATACAACAGAATAATTTCCAATGATACATGCATGACACTCATTTGTCAACTTTTACAGTTACATGACTAAAAAAAAAAAAACATTTACATGTAACAGCTTCACACACAAACCTTCTCAGTGCTTTTTTGCCTACGTAGTATAAATCTATGTACACATCATTTGTAATGCTTATATCTGAGGAATTTGTTATTATACATTACTAAATTGTTCATCTTCTTCTTCTTCTTTGTTCACCAGCCGTAAGCTGCGGTAACAGTCCTGGTTGTTTGTCTATTTGGACTTTGGCTTTGTGCCAGCGCCTGAGTTTTGCATGCACATCCGTTTGACTGGTTTATTTGTATGCAGTTGGTTGTTCTTTTTCTCACGAGCAGATGCACTCCGACTTTGAAGGAAGCCCCCAATGAGACGTCTCCTACGACATACTTGCTGGGGAGGCAGTGGGTATATTCTTGTTTTCCTCATATTGGGAGCCTGAAAACAACTCAGTCTGTACATACCATTAAATTTACATCTGGTGACATGTTTTCATTTTGAAATATGCATGACTTGCTTACAAGCAATTCTAGTGAGCTTCAAACAATAGAGGTACTATTAAATATATTTGAGCTTAACTTAAATAATAAACAAGGGGAAGCCATTAAGTAAAGGCAATGGTATCCTAGTCTGCATGGAATAGTATGCAGATGAAGAAACTATTATTTCAGGACACAGAACGGCCTCTGTGCCCCAATGTATGTGTCCTGATGATTTAGTGTGTACAAGATGGCCGCAGCACTGTTAACATGCACCATGGAAGAGCAACAAGGTATTATTCATTTTTTTGTGGGCAGATGATGTTAAGCCATCAAAAATCTATTGAAGAATGAAGGTTCAATACAGAGACGTTTGTGCTAGAGGAGAGAGTATGAATGGGTGGACAGATTTTCAAATGGAAAGAATTACATCAGTAATGAAATGCTGAGTGGGAGACCTGTTGGAGTGGCAACTGAGACAGTGAATCAGAAGATAGAGCATCAAAGCTGTGTCAAGTCACCACATGAGTCACCACTAGATTTTCATTTGTTTAGCCCATTGAAACAACATCTGCAGGGTCAGAGATTTGCAGATGCCAATGAGGTGATGTTGGTGGTGCAAACTTAGTTACTGGACACCACAGACATCCAAGATCTTGTGGATTGGTTGACTACATGTGTTGCAAGGCAAGGAGACTATGTTGAGAAATAGGATACAACAATTCTGTTCTGGCTGCTTGTTAAAAAAACTTATTAATGCAGTTGCATTTACCTAATGACTTCCCTTGTTTTACTACAACTGGAATATCAGTTCAATAGCATTATATCAATTTCATGATGCTTTTGTCCATCATATAACCAGGGCTTTTGTTTTCTGGTGTTATGCAACGGTATGCAGTACTGGCACATTTTTGTAGGCATCATCCCCCCCCCCCCCCCCCGCACTAATGTAGAAGACATGTTATGATCAGTACTGGCCCCTTTTTGAGACATGTCATGGTGAGGGCTGCCATTTTTCTTAAAAAAATCCCGAGTATAACCACATTTACTCATTTATTCTGTCTTCCCATTTGCTGTAAGGTTTAGGTTGTAAATTTAGAATGAACTCATTCATTATGTCAAACTTTTTTTTTAATACACTTGTGGTCGAATCTTTTTATTTTTTTTGAAAAAATATTAAACAACTATTTCAGTCCAGTAAACTATTCACAGTGTTACTCAGTAGCACATATAAATCTTTCTTAATTTAAATTAATGACACACGCATGGAGACTTCTTTTATTTGAAGAGAAACAACTGTTAGCATATTAAATTTCAAAGAATTTTTTCTGCAACATTTGGCCAGAGGATTTATGTCAAAGTAGGATTTTGTACAATCTTTATTTTTGTGTGGTTTTATGTCCCCCTCAACAATTATGCTAATCATGATTATACATGAAATATTTAAAAAGTACAACCAGGACAAAATGAAACAGATGTTTTTTACAGGTACTGGTCTCTTTGTCACAACACTTGCAAGCAACCTGCTTCCGAAACCGGCCTGCTAATTATTATATTATTATAATAAACGTTCTTTGTTCACATAAGGATGTATGTCTTAACATAATAATATTGAAATGCTTGAGCTTCTGCACAAAATATATGACCTAGATCACACAAAACCTCTTCCAATATGACAAACAAGCTTGAGTTTTGTGAACATGCTGAAGTAAAATAAATAGTGAGACAATATCATGCATAAAAACATACATACTTGTATATGTATGAGCACCTGACAAAATAATGTGATTCAGTACACAGTGAACACCAATACGGCTCACGGTGCTTGAATAGCTGATATAAACATACAAGTTTGCTAGCAACATATATCATATGGTTAGATATTAGATAAACGGATAGTTAATATCAATTTGTTATTATATTTGTCACAGAGATACTATATCTAATGCATGCAGATGTTCATTATATACACATTCAGATATGTACAGTACATATAATTATGTATAACCAAGCATATTGCTTAAATGTTTACAACTTATAACAGCATAGACATCCACCCAGCAGAGGAGAATCCTTCTCTAGAACAGAAGATATGCAGCTCACACAAGTAACAGATACAAAGAGAAGGCACTCGTCTGAATAGAAATAAACAGAAACAGCTAGAGAAATTAAGTATTAAAAAAGCAGTGTTCATTATTCGCTTCTATTCTAATTTGGTATTGAAAATAAGGATTAGCAGTAGTAGTATTGATTTATTTCAATGTTCTTTATGTATACTGCATATATGTATTGCTTTAGTCAGGTCTTAGTCACACATGACTTATCTAAAGTTGACTGTGACTTTAGTCCCATATGACTGATCTACTGTATAACAGTAGTCAGTACTATCTGTCTTGTGCTAACGCCAAACTGGATGACGGATACCAAACCTGACATCCCGCACTGTGCCAATGGTTTCTGTGGAGGACCACAGTGGGGAGGATACAAGCTTTAATCTAGGAAGAGGAAATGCAACTTGTAAATGATGTAATGGCACAGCAGACCAGGCCCTTAGCCTAGGTTGACAGCTAGTCTTGGAGACAAGCTTTGACAGACAAAGAAGGGGAGAGAGAGAGAGAGGGAGAGAGAGAGAGAGAGAGAGAGAGAGAGAGAGAGAGAGAGAGAGAGAGAGAGAGAGAGAGAGAGAGAGAGAGAGAGAGAGAGAGAGAGAGAGAAAGAGAGAGAGAGAGAGAGAGAGAGAGAGAGAGAGGGGGGTGAGAATGCATTGATCCAAATCTGTTGGTGCTAACATCCCTTTAGAGGCAGGACAAGAGAAACATCCTACTGCATGGGTAACATATGGTCTCTACACTAGTGCCCAGGCTGTTTGGTCTATAGAGGAACCACATCCTTGGCATTATCACAATGGACTGTGATTTTTTAGCCTCCCTACAGTAAAATATAACATCGTTGTCTGTAAAGATGGAAAGGCGACAACAACAACTTCATCAGTGTTCCATGTTTTTTGTCCATAGTTTAGTCATTGCAGTGATAATATGCAGAAATTATCTGTAAACATGTTTTACAGTTTCACTTATACAGAACATTTAAAAAGTTGTCATGTTTTACAGTTTCACGTATAAAGAACATTTAAAAAGTTGTTACCATAAATAATTATTTTAAAAAGATAAATGATAAGAGACATAAATAAATGATGATTTAATCATTAAATTAAATATTGTTAAAAAATATTACTTTCTATTAACTCTTTGAGTCCCCGGGTGTTTAGCATCACAGGCCCAGGGGGTAGTAAATAAAGTCATAAAATCAGCGCATGATGTGTTCATTAGGCTTCTAGGTAGGAAGCCATGATGTATTCCTCTGGACTCAGAGTTAAAAGATGGATGGAAGAGTAGTGTGCAGATTACATCTAAATTAATATCATGAAAGATAAAGAGATGAAAACTTAAACTGTTGCAGTCAACAAAACAAAGGGATGTAGAGCTGCAACATACCGACATAAAACTAGCAGCCTTCATGTTTTGTTTAAAGCATTATTGTTTATTCTAAGGATTCATCCTCATACTGATAGGATTATTACAAAGAAATAAATTACAAAGCTGAGGGGTCAAGCTTATATACAGTATTTACCATTACAGCAGACTATATACATTTGGATATTTGCAGCTGTCCAATGACAGTGCTGGATGGTTCACACATGAAACTGTTGAAACATCACTTGAAATATACAGTTAACATTTTGTCCAGTGAGACCAGGAAGTCTCCCAAATGTAAGGTTGGAGACTCTCCTACCAGGATGAACATACAATTTTGGCTATGAGCTTGATTCAAATACCTGTCAATGAATCGGCAACTTACAAACATACAGTTTAATATAAAACAGACTGTGCACTGTGTTGTAAAAATAAATTCAAAAGTATAAGTACTGAGGCAAAAAAAAAATATATTTAACAGAGGATGATTCAAATGAAATAAAACATGTCTGTATTAATTAGATTTGCAAGCAAATGGCCAAAATGAGCATACAGAATAAGTGCTTTGTTAAAATAAAGCTAAAATAACCTTGTTAGAATTAAAACTACAACCATAGTTGTCTCTCCTTCATACAATGAGCAGTGCAAAAAACTATCTGAAATTATAGCCATGACCTCACATTGTGTCTAATGACCTCATATTGGGTCTAACAAAGCATAAAAATGATGTACACTTTAACAAATACATTGGTGATTTATTTATTTCAGACAACAAATGTTGTACTAAATAACATGATGATTAACTAAATATTTTAAAATGATATTAGGAAGCTGCTGTACTTAAATTGTAAACAACTATTACTTATAATGTTAATTTTCATAATAATAAATCAAATAATATCAAAAAGCTAAGGCCAATATGGGCCACACCGTACAGTATTTTGCAAACAGACATAATTTGTATGGTAGCTTTGTTGAAAGGTCATTAGCTGTTGTATAAAGGCACCTGATATTAGGCTGCACAAACTGCACAGTTTACGTCTATTTGGTGAACTTTGTGGTTAAACTTTAACATTTTAAACTAAAAAAAGCAGGTATATTTTAAGTATCCTTATTTAAGAAGGCTTCTTTTAATTTCTTGCTCCTGCCCCATTTCCCACCACCCCAAATATTCTGTTTCTTATCTACAATGTACTATTTTTCACTCTTACAATCTATAGATTTTCTCTGTTATATAAAGCCTGTTCTTGCTTACAGTCTAATTTATCTTTGCTATAAAGTTTGTTCTTGATTAAATCTCTATTCTTTGTTACACACTGACGTGGTTCCAGATATCCAGTTTATCCACTTTTGTCTGTGTACAGTATTCTAGAAGTGCCGCTAATGCCAAACACAAGATCCTTTTTTCATTTCTGAATGTCTAGAACACTAATGTCACTTTAGCCAATCAGATTAAGCCTGTAATTACAACACTGTTTCCAGAAAACCACTTATTGGCTGAACTTTCCACAATACTCTCCAATATTCTCTATTTGGCACAATAAAATTCATACACTTAAACATCTTACATCTGGCTACTTGTCTTGTCACTTTGCCTGATTTTAAAGTAAACCAGAGAAAGAAATATGTGGTTAAAACAAAACAAACTGGAGTAAATGTTTTGTATACGTGTCAAGCAACGTTTCTAAACATTTTTAAACACCCCCACTCCTTCCCCCCCCCTTCCAATGTAAATGTGCAATGTACACTATAAATACAAGACAGTAAACAAAGTTGACAATTTGGGGACATCAGATAAAATACCAAAAGGCTTCTACATTTTGTTCAGATGTAAATGCCAGTGAAGTAATGTAAGGCTGTATGTGCTTCATTCTCTAGTAAATGTTTTAAACAGTAAATCAGTCATTTCCAACGAGATTATGATGTTGTAAGTAAAAGTAAAGGACCCTTTTCCACGCCATCAGGCGTATAGGGCATATAGGGCTAGACCTATATTTTTATACACCAATCGGCACAAGATGGGTGATGTGGTCAGTATCATGCCGGCCGCCTTCACTTTCCCGGGACTGCACCCGGTACCCACTCAAGGCTGGGTCGACTTGGGAACCAAGGTCATTTTTGAAACATGATGTTGTAGTTTTGTGCAAACAATTCTGAGATGCTACAAAACAATGTGGTTTAATTACATCATGTGGTACTTTTACTGAATCTATTTATATGCAAGTTACAGTGTATGGAAATATTTATTGTTTAAAAAAAACTACAATGTGGTTTAATTACATCATGTGGTACTTTTACTGAATCTATTTATATGCAAGTTACAGTGTATGGAAATATTTATTGTTTAAAAAAAACTACAATGTGGTTTAATTACATCATGTGGTACTTTTACTGAATCTATTTATATGCAAGTTACAGTGTATGGAAATATTTATTGTTTAAAAAAACTACTACAACACAGTTGGCAGCAACCATTGTAAATAGTTGATAAATATTTATGACAATCTTAGAAAATACTTTTAGTGGTAATATACTTTTAAATATATTCCTTAAAGACTTTGCAAAGTTTAACATCTAAACATGAATATCATTTGGAAGGCAAGAAGAACTAACTGAACTGATTTCTCATGAAGAATTTGGAATAATCAACCAGATAAATGGTAAAGTGACGCAAGGAAAATACTCTTTACTGATGGTTGCACTGATTAACCTTATACAACAGTTTAAAAATGTATATAAATGAGATTGTGTGTTGTAAAATTTGCAGAAATAATAAACTCAACTAACAATAACAGCATTGTGACATGCAGATAAACCAGTCAAAGTGCAACCTGGCATGTACTTGTCCTTGTTAATGAATATCAGTGAATGAGATTTCTTCTTCATCTGCATTCAGTCTTAAATGGGTGGTTGGCACTTTGTGTTGTGGTTTACAGCTAAACTTCAATATCTGGAGGAGCCACCAATGTGCAGCAGATAGACCTGGCCAAAGGTCATAGGTTCAAATCCGCACTGCATCTGATTTAAAAAAAAAATTACCTTGCCTTCAGGTTGACCCAGCCTAAAATGGGTACCAGGTAAAGTCGTGGAAACTAACGGTTGCCATGGAAACTAACGGTTGCCAGTGTGATGTTAACCATGTGACACACCGAGCGGTGACTGGTATATAAAATATAGGTCTAGAACTTTATACCCAATATATGCTTGAGAATGGGAAATAGGTGAAAGCTCTACCTTCTGACCCAGCACATATAATTTCTGCAAACCTCTTGTTAGTCACTTTCTATCAGATGCTTGTTAGAGGAAGAAAGCTGCTGTAGTGTAGTGGCTAGATATCCACTTTCAGATCCAAAGTTCATGAGTTCAAATCTGAACACAGCCAAATAATTGGAAGGAAAAAGAGGAACCTGCTACAGTGGAGTAAAAAGCAACATGTTGTATAAACACACACCTGAGGCGCTGCAAAGGCACAGGATTTCCACAGTGGATTATGTAGTTTTGTTCCCCTGAAGAAGGAACATTGAGAAATAATGCTGAAAACAATCAACATATGCTTAGTTTTTAAAATACCCAATAAATGATCAAAGCTGTGATAAAGCAGAAAAAATTTTCTGAATTCTGTTTTCTGTATTTGTTTGTCAAGACAGTCTTTATATGTCAGGTCAGGCTGTATACTATATGGAACAAAAGTACTGTAAGACTAACAATCCCACAATCCTCCTGTGCCTCTAAAAAGTTACATTCTTAGTGCATAAATCCCACACTATGTGAATAACCACGAGGTAGTTGTGTTAAAAAGAGGCTAAAATATGTTCATTTTTTTTTTTTTTTTTTCAGTTTTAATGTACCATTTGTATTGCACATTTTGTGGTACCTGGCAAAGTGCACCAGATGATATAAACATATTTATTGCAAGGAATATTCTTTATAGAAAATCTGCCAAATTTTGGTGTAGTAATAAGGCATGCTTTGCTGTACAGTACGGTTGTTAGCAAGCAACAAATGTTTGTGGACGTAAACTTAGAGACTGGCGGGACAGGGTCATGAATTTAGTAGGAATGATCTTAGTATATTTATTCACCATCATCACCTTGTTGTGCCATGACCTATCACACAGGACCTGCAGTCTAGTCCTCTCTTTTGTTCTATCCTGTCCTTACATATTTATTTTTAAGTAGGGACTGGAGGATCCCGATCCCACAACACAAGGAGTGACTGGATGATCCTGATCCTACAACACAAGGAGTGACTGTATGATCCCAATCCTATAACACAAGGAGTGACTGGATGATCCCAATCCTACAACACAAGTAGTGACTGGATGATCCTGATCCTACAACACAAGTAGTTACTGGATGATCCTGATCCTACAACACCAGGAGTGACTGGATGATCCCGATCCTATAACACAAGGAGTGACTGGATGATCCCGATCCTACAACACAAGTAGTGACTGGATGATCCCGATCCTACAACACCAGGAGTGACTGGATGATCCCGATCCTATAACACAAGGAGTGACTAGATGATCCTGATCCTATAACACAAGTAGTGACTGGATGATCCTGATCCTACAACACAGGGAGTGACTGGATGATCCCGATCCTATAACACAAGGAGTGACTAGATGATCCTGATCCTATAACACAAGGAGTGACTGGATGATCCTGATCCTACAACACAGGGAGTGACTGGATGATCCTGATCCTATAACACAAGGAGTGACTGCATGATCCTGATCCTATAACACAAGGAGTGACTGCATGATCCTGTTCCCACTGAATGATCCTGATCCCATAAGAGGTGATAAACACATTTCTCTTCAAGAAAAGAGCACGTTAATAAGGTGTGTGGTCTTTGGCTTCAAGGACAGACCCAGTTCAATACAATCAGCCAATCAGCACTTCACAGCTCTAGTGGTCAGTATCATGCCAGGACCTTTACTTCTGATGATATTTATGACAGCCATTATTGAGTTAACCCAGGATCTCCATGTCGGTTTTACAAAAGAAATCACTTCCTGACCCGTGTGTACGTAATAAAGTTATGTTTTGTCCCCAGAAATGTCTGTGACATGGCAGCTTCTAAAGATGTTTACATAAACATTTTCTGGAAAAAAAGGACAATAAACAATTTGAAATAATGAGAAGTTAAATTATATACAAATTTTGGTGAAATCAATGGGGAGTTTATATCAGGTGACTCAGAGTATAAAAATACAACTTCATGGAAGTGAACTGAGTGTGTTAATCAAAATGGAAATTATTGGCATGATTATTTATTTGGAGTAATGGTAGATTTATATTAGAAGCAAATAAAATATATCAACTAAACATTATCTACATGTTCATTACAATTTATTTTAAACACAAGAAAATGCATAAGACAGTCTGGTAAATGAATTATAGATAACGAAAGAGAGTACATCTGAAAGAAATATATTTCAGAGAAACAAAACAATTATTTATTATGAAAAAGGCATATTATAAAAGGAAAAAACATAAGAAAAAGAATCAATGAGCAACATTTTGATTTAAGAGACATGTTTATAAATAAGATAAATATTTCAGATACAGAAGTATATGACTGGACATAAAAATTGGAACCTGGTTTCCATTCATGGTTATTAAAACAAAACTTTAAAGGCTTACAAAAATAAAACATGAAAATATTTATGTAAAATAAACAGAAGAAAAACAACAAGAATAATTACTTTATTATAGACAAGTGTGTTGGTGATGTGAGATTATGCTTAATTATACCCCGCCACTTGACTACACATGGTGACAAGGAGCACCAGGGACAAAATAGATATTCACAGACTGATTAAAAAATATATTATGCTCTGAAATTTTCTTGTAAACTAGTTCTCAATTATAAAAAGCTTTTTTAGTTGTCATTTAAAAAAAAAAAAACCAATTTAGAATCTTTCTTCTAAGAGTTCATCAACTGTATACTACAGCCAAAAGTTCTGGTGGTTTGTCCACTTCTGGATGTAAGTTTTGTTCCAGAACTTGAGTTTTGCATGCATATCCATTTTACAGATCTGACTTATCTGCATGCAGACTGTTAGTTCCTCACCCATTAGGCAGATGTAATCCAACTTCAAAGTAAACACCCATAATTATTTGACTCTTACAGCATGCTTGTTTGGGGGGGGGGGGGTGGTGGGGGGGATTGGGTCTATTCCCTCTGAAATGGGGCTCCCACATGCAACAAATGATCGCAGATGAAATGTAGTCTCTGTCACTTGATATAAAAATCCAGGGTGTTGAAACCTATGATCCCCCAATCAGGCTGGCAGGAGTGATATCCCCTGTAACATCGCCGCTGTCAAATCATAGAAATAGTTCACATTATATTTTTTCAACTCACTTTTACTAGCAAAATTATTATTTACTGAAGCAAATTAATCACTAAATACAAATGGAGCAAAGAGTTAACTGCTTGTGTCTTCCTTTGCCTGATAGATCTGGCTTTATTGAGTTAGCCATGCAAATGAAATTGATGACATCATCAAGTGATTCTTATGATGTCACCATTTTTTACAAATACAATTTCTGTCACCTCAAATGCTATTTAATTTGTGTGTGTGTGTGTGTATGTGTGTGTAAATGTGTAAATATAATCATACATGATACGCCTACACACAGTGTGGATGCAATCAGCACCAAAGATGCCATATGGGCAGTCTAAACACTTCATGTCATCAAAAGCCCTTAATGCCTGAAAAGTGGCTTTCTTGGGAGTGATATGGTTAAATATCTACAATACTTATAGTTTACAATGTTAACAATCATATCCCATGCAACATAAAAGTTAATGTGTGATTTTTGTTATTGTTACACACACAGGCATTTTTTTGCAGATATATATAAATACATGTGAACTCATATAAACACATATGTACATATATTATAAATGCATGAATGCATGTGCACAAAAATAACACTTGTGCACATATTGTGTACATATAAATATACATGTACATACATAAATACACATGTATGCACATACAAACACATTGAGTCGCATATAGGCACACACTGAGTCACAAATAAATGCACATATACACATCTATAAATGTACAGGTATGCACATATAAACACATACTGATCAACCTTTTATACTTTGGTAAACTGTTCAAGATTATTCTGAAAACATTTCACAAATAATATCCTGGCGGTCAACATGGCAGTGATGGCTGAGCAGAGTCTGTCCTTGCAGCAAAGTTATGTGACCTTAAAAACAACTGATACACACAAAAAAGGAAACAATTAATTTTGTTCATGACTATAAACATGCATCTAGGCTCTCAAGTTGGAAATATAACGCCTATAAATAAAACCAATATTTTGAAAGAAAATGTACACTTTCAGCAATCTTGTGGATGACTGTATGGATGCATTGATACAACAACAAAAATAGACAATGGATATAAAAGTATCTTAAGAGTAGTGTGACCTTTAAGTCAAACAAGTTTTAAAAAAAATGCAATGTTTAAGGATACACTTAAAAAAGGTAAAAATATAAAGTATTTACAGTAAGTGGCTTTTAGACTATCATAGCTTGTGTGGATATTTCACAAATTGTAAGAGTGAAGTCAAACAATTGTTGTACAGACTAGTATTTACCTAGTATCTTTTATTTCAAGTATGATTGTTTAATTAGGGCTCTCAAACAAGTATGATTGTTTAATTAGGGCTCTCAAACAAGTATGACCTGCCAGACATAGTCACAGGACATAAGATGACCCAGGCGAGGGTGTACCTGGGTGTTGCTGCTGACATCAAACACCCACTTCCTTTCATCTCTGTGACTGAATCACCCACTTCCTTTCATCTCTGTGACTGAATCACCCACTTCCTTTCATCTCTGTGACTGAATCACCCACTTCCTTTCATCTCTGTGACTGAATCACCCACTTCCTTTCATCTCTGTAACTGAATCACATACTTCCTTTCATCTCTGTGACTGAATCACCCACTTCCTTTTATCTCTGTGACTGAATCACCCACTTCCTTCTATCTCTGTGACTGGCCCTCTCTTTCCAGTTGGTTACTCCAAGTGTTTATAGCTCTGTTTGTTTATAATCTCCCCATTGTCTTCTTAGTTTGCCTCATGGCCCACTCCTATACATCTATTTTTCATACAGTTTTCCTCCCTCTTTTATCTCACATTGAAGCTATAATTTATTATAATATTTTAGTATATTATTTTCAACAGTGATTCTATATTTTGTATTTCAGCAAATGCTAGAGAGAAGAAATAAACATGATATAAATGGATTAACTACTCTTAGAAATGCTAATTACACTGTATAAGTGACTACTGCAAAAGCCAGATTTATGTTGAATGCTCTGACAAAATGCAAAATACTAGAGAACATATCCAACAATGGATGAGACCCTGGGAAAATGCCAGTGGCATGTCAGGAGCTACTTGGGTCTGGAGGAGTTAAAAAGCAACAGCTGGGGAAGAGGTAAATTCTCTAAAACAATTAAAAGATGTCACAAGTATTTTGGCACATACAGAAGTGGCCCATGCACACTTTTATTTTGTTTGTGCAATGAGATATTGGTAAATTGTGGCGTATAAGTTACTTTTGAGGCCTAAAATATCTTTCCCCCCAAAAAATGGATCAACTAGTTGTAACCCAGGGGGACTGCACTCCTAAAAATCATTGTAGACCCTGTAGCATACCTGCAGCAGGTCATCACACACATATAGCACTAAAACTTGTGTTTGGTGAAAATATTTGGCACAGTATAAAGTGGTAACATAAATTTGGTATTCCGTTAATGCTAAAGCACACATCTCCAGTGAGAACCAGTATGTTTGGGGTGGGGGGGGGGGGGGTGGTAAACCTATACATAACTCAGAATTTTCAACGACAAAATCTTGAGGTCGACTTGTAGGCTAGGTCAGCCCAAACACCGAAATAATCATTTTGACAGTTTATACAGAATTAATTTCTCTGTTGATCTGAAATTGTAAAATAATTGATTTTCATGTCTGATAAATACAATTATGAGTCTAAAACTCAGATCTGCAGCTATTCTTCTAAAGTAACATCAAGTTAATTTTACACATGACAAAAACAGATCTGACATTTCTATCAAAACAGCAGTTTGAAAACTAATAAAATTGTTATAATTTTAAAATCAAAAGTTGACTAGGATTTTTAAATGCAAATTGTGAATCACTTGCGAACATTTGTAAAACAAATGTGTTACAATATTGTGTATTGTAAAAAAAAAAAAGTTTGCTTTCTTGGCAGGCCATACATATCTAAGAATAATGTGTCATTTTCTAGTGTTTTTTCATTACTGTAAGATTTTCTCAAGTCAAGGAAACTTCTGAAAAGTACTAGCGATCTCTGATTAGTGAAAACATAAAACTGATGATGGTTTGCTCTTCATATAACAAATAAATCAAATTATGTACTTATTGGATCTTCAGACATACAAATAAATAGCAAGATCAATATTCTCAACACTTTTTTAATTTCTCAGATCCATTATCTTGACTTATTTTCTGTTTGAAATGGCCTACAGAAATGCCTCTGTAAACATATTTGCTCATTTCAGGTGTAAAATATTAAGTATTAAGATGTATGAATATGAACCTATGACTTGAAGTAATTAAAAAAAAATCATAACAATTATACCTTTCTGGCAGACAGTGACCTACTGTTTTTGTTCATTACCATAAATAGTACAACAAAACCAAATAATAAAAAAAAAATCAGTTTGGTTTGATCATTACAATTAATGACAACAAATGCCACAGAAACCTGGCAACAAAGAACAGCCTACACTTTAAAACTTGTGCTGTTTATTGTGTGCGATCATTTAACAGGCAAATGTTTCCCTCATTGTGGCATGCTAGGTAGACTTTGTATCTTCTGTTAGTTCTCCTGCCTTTCATGTATACATTCTTAATGTGTCTATTATCCCATCAAAAATGCAAACAGCAGGGAACAGAGTAAGAAGAAATTGCAATTCAAGATCTGCTTAATTTACCACTGATCACTGGCATCATGAGGGCAAATAGACTAAAATGGCTGGGGCATGTTGAAAGAATGTCAGATGACAGAAAGGCTAACACCATGCACACAAAGGACTGAATGGGAGTAGATCATGATGTAGACCAGAAAGGTGATAGAGAGATAATATCCAGGCAGACCTACAAACATTGGGAGTCAACAAATGGAATGAGAAGACAAACAGTGGGTGGGTGGGTGATATCTGCAGCAATGAGGGAATGCTACAGAAAAGTGCTAGAGAGATAATATCCAGGCAGACCTACAAACATTGGGAGTCAACAAATTGAATGAGAAGACAAACAGTGGGTGGGTGGGTGATATCTGCATCAATGAGGAAATGCTACAGAAGAGGGCTGTGCCTATGATGCCTTGTGGTAGCTGAGCTAGGCCTCTCCTGGAAACCATGCCTGTGTTTTATGGCCAGAGTCATGATTCTGTTTATCAACCAGTTTGTATTATGTTCAGAAAAATTCTTAGTTTCTTAACCCCTTATGTGGGTCGCTGGGTGTGCGTGCATGGGTGAGTGGATGTAAGTGTGTGTGTGTATGCCTGTGCTCGCTACTTTCACAGTAAGTGTGTATTTTTTTCTGATTGTATCAGAGTCACTGGGTATTGTCCACAAAGTGAAAACATTCTGGTCTCTCTTTTTCTTCATTAGATTGTTTTTTTTTTTTTTTTAAATATGAATGCTAAAAACTGAGAAAATAAGCAAGCAACAAATTGCTGAAATGTGATAAAATGGGATGATTAAACAAGCTATCTGGTCAATTGTGCATGTGTGCACAAACAATATTGGAGTAGCTGTCCCATGATATCAGACAGGTAGAATGTCTGTGTCTGCAGCTTCCTCTGTCACTCTGAGGCTAGGGCCATGAAGGCATCTAACAATTGTCATGGCAGGAATTTGTGTCAAGGCAACCTTGTTCTCTGGCAGCATAGACAGTTGCTCATGTACTATTTTATACACAAAGTTCAAAGTTCAGTAAATTACACTACATCGGTTGTCATCTTAAGAGATCCAGCTTTAGGCCAACTCTGGGATCAGGGGAACAAACACCACAATGTCCTCCACAAACTCCTCGAATTATCTGCCCCTCCTGAAAAAAAGAGTACAAAATATTTGTTAAAATATGTGACAAATTAACAACATTTAGACAGCAAGAAGAACTGTAATGTCAGAAGTTTAAGTAAGATAGTGCAGGGGTAAAATGTGTACACATCAGAATGAATATTCTGACACACTGTTAGGAAATCTAGCAATACAGAAGGTAATCTAGTTATGTAGAATACATGTTATATCATGCAAAAGGCACTCTAACATTACAGATCACAACCTAGAAATGTAGAAAGCAATTTAAAAATATAGAAGTTAGTAGAACTAAACTATTGTTGAACAATGTTACATCTCCAGCAGGTTTTATTTTGCAACAAGAAGCCTACATCCGGGTAAAATATACTGGTATCAATTCAGATAAAATATACTGGTATCACTTCAGGTAAAATATACTGGTATCGGTTGAGGTAAAATATACTGGTGTCGGTGCTGGTAAAATATACTGGTATCTGTAATGATACTGGATATTTTTAGTAAATGTAATCTTACTGGTGATACCAGGTGAGTTGTGGATGATCTCACAATCATTAGAAATGAAGATAGTGGCTTTTGAGCTGAAATGCTGTAGAAAGACTCTTAGAACTCCATAGACCAAGAAGAAAAGATCTAATCATCAAGAAAACTGACTCATAAACATGATCTTGCTTCAGAATCTGAAATACTTTGGCTATATCAAGCCACACTGTGGACTGGAAAGAACAATAGCAGTTGGCATAATTAGGGTTGCATTAATAAATCAATCAATCAAGAATTAGCAGCATTTAACTCGGGGCATTCCCACACAAGCTGAATTAGTCTTTCATGGTATGGATACTCAGAATGTTCCTTTGCATGGTCTATTGATCCCAGAGAGCCTTCATGCATGGTCTATTGATCCCAGAGAGCCTTCATGCATGGTCTATTGATCACAGAAAGCCTTCATGCATGGTCTATTGATCCCAGAGAGCCTTCATGCATGGTCTATTGATCCCAGAGAGCCTTCATGCATGGTCTATTGATCCCAGAGAGCCTTCATGCATGGTCTATTGATCCCAGAGAGCCTTCATGCATGGTCTATTGATCCCAGAGAGCCTTCATGCATGGTCTATTGATCCCAGAGAGCCTTCATGCATGGTCTATTGATTCCAGAGAGCCTTCATGCATGGTCTATTGATCCCAGAGAGCCTTCAAAGGTTGAAGTGCTGCAAGTGGTACACAAAACCAAGAATTGAGAACAAATAGAAAATACTTTTAATTCTGCCACAACAAGAACAAGCATGCCAACGACAAATCTCTTGATGATAGTGGTGATGATGATGATGATGGTGGTGGTGGTGGTGATGATGATGGTGGTGGGGATGATGATGATGGTGGTGGGGATGATGATGATGGTGGTGGTGGGGATGAGGATGATGATGATGATGATGATCATGATCATGGTGATGGGGATGTTGATGATGGTGGTGGGGATAATGATAATGGTAGTGGGGATGATGATGATGGTGGTGGGGATGATGCTGATGGTGGTGGGGATGATGATGATAATGGTGGGCATGATGATGATGATGGTGGTAGTGGGGATGATGATGATGGTGGTGGGGATGATGATGATGGTGGTGGGGATGATGATGATGATGATGGTGGGGATGATGATGACGGTGGTGGGGATGATGATGATGGTGGTGGGGATGATGATGATGGTGGTGGGGATGATGATGACGGTGGTGGGGATGATGCTGATGGTGGTGGGGATGATGATGATGGTCGTAGGGATGATGATGATGATGGTAGTGGTGATGATGATGATGATGATGATGATGATGGTAGTGGTGATGATGATGACAAAGATGTTGATGGTAGTTGATGATGGTGGTGGTGGTGGTGGTAGTGGAGATGATGATGATGGTGGTGAGGATAATTATGATGGTGGTGGAGATGGTGGTGGGGATGATGATGATGGTGGTGGGGATGATGATGGTGGTGGGGATGATGATGACGGTGGTGAGGATGATGATGATTATGGTAGTGGTGATGATGATGATGATGGTAGTGGTGATGATGATGACGATGATGATGATGGTAGTGGTGATGATGATGACACTGATGATGATGGTAGTGGTGATGATGATGATGGTAGTGGTGATGATGATGATGGTAGTGGTGATGATGATGATGGCAGTGGTGATGATGATGATGGCGATGATTTCATTTCCTTACCCTGAGTCTCCAGATCCTCTGTGATGCTCTGTTGCCATGGAGATTCCATGTTGTATTCACGGAGACAATAAACCCGGTGTCTACCAGGTTGATGCTAAATCGACCCTGGAAGAAAATTGCATACAAATTTAACAGACTTCATTTACTGTCTGGATCAGAGAATCTTATGTCTGTATCACCAGGAATCTTATGTCTGTATCACCAGGAATCTTATGCCTGTATCACCAGGAATCTTATGTCTGTATCACCAGGAATCTTATGCCTGTATCACCAGGAATCTTGTGTCTGTATCACCAGGAATCTTATGTCTGTATCACCAGGAATCTTATGTCTGTATCACCGGGAATCTTGTGTCTGTATCACCGGGAATCTTGTGTCTGTATCACCAGGAATCTTATGCCTGTATCACCAGGAATCTTATGTCTGTATTACCGGGAATCTTGTACCTGCATCCTAGGAATTCAGTTATTGTGGCAGTGATGTTGACATGGCTGTCTAGGTTAGGCTGGCGGAGACCAAGCAGCACCATTAACTATCCTTTACTAGTCGATTAACCTTGCATCAGCTCTTTAAAGATGGGTTACCAGTAAACTGGCTTTTGAAGTTATCCCTATCAGACGGTCGCCAGTATACTGGTGTATCTTAGAGAAACTCTCATTTTGTTCCATTTGTGGAGGGAAACAAACTTTTATGACCAAGTTTTCGAAGAATTATGATTAAAAGCAGGATGTCCTTTTGTTTGCGATGTTCCACATGACTTTTGCGTCACTTTCTGATAAAAAAAAGTATTTATTTGTGATACAATTTGTATGTGATTTTTCTATACTAAATGATAAGGTAAAAGGTCTGGAACTTGTTTTATACTGTTCTGTCATTGATGAATCACTGCCAGATGGTTACCATAGTCTTTATATTATACAGATTTATTCTGCACTCCTTTATCTTTAATTTGATATATTATATGTCCTGATACAGCAAATACTTTTTCTTCAGAAGGGTTTTAGCTTTGTTTTGTTGCAGTTAAAAATAATACCACTCTAAATTGGTCTGTCCAAACCCCCCCAAAAAAAACTGGTCCTGAAAGAGTTCAGTGTTTAGACTTTGATTTACCGATTACACATCTATATTCATTAGCACCTCGTATTTTTATCTTTTTGAACAGGTGCTACCTGTTCATTTCCGTACAGTGGGTGCAACACAGTTCTCGTATCCCAGGATGCATTGTTATTTGTGTTGACCTGATTGCCTGCTGTTCTGTTACACCTGGAATGCAGAGGTTATGAAGCAACAGGGAATGAAAACAGTGGATGAAACAACAAGACAAAGAAACAACTGAAACCTTTTGGCCACATCAATAGATGGAGGATTAGGTTACAAATCAAACTGGAGGGAAATATATAATGGAAGATAGCAAGAGGTAGAAAATGATACAAGTGTCAGAACAAGAACAAGAGATGGCGGAACAGCAGTCTGAGGGAGTGTGCTAACAGTACAATCATGTTGGACATCCATTACAGTCCACCTTCATGGTGGAGATGACACTAGACTTATTGATTCTGCGTTTTATAAAATCTTATGTATTAATAACCTACTTAAAATACTAGTGTACAAGTTCTATCATATGGGTAATTTTATAAATCATGTGTACTGACCTGCGGACAGTTACTGGAACTGTAACAATCTCCGCTGGTGGCATACGGGACAAACTTGCCAGAATGGGTACTGCCGAAGGTATCATCTGAAACTGAACATATACACACGTACATTATAATATCTATCAGCAGCAGCACAGGTGAAGTAAAACAATTAATCAGAAAGTTGGAGTCTACAATAGAGAACATTCTACAGCAAAAAATGATTTATTTAAAAAAAAACATTATCTGTTTTAAAGTTGAAAAACTGAAGCTCTGTGAAGAGAAGAATGACAACTAATGTACTACTCACCTGATACAATGAGTGTGTTGAGATCAATTCTAATCTTGGAAAACGTGGTGTTGCCCGCCTCCTCGTGGGTTAGTTTCTGGCACTCCTTGCACTGGTCATCTGGACGCTGACCATTATAGGGACAAGTGCCAGCTTTTTTCAGTCTTCAAGGAATAAGAAAGTATTGTTCAGCTGTTCAAAGCAGGACAACCATAGCAACAACACTTTACACAGTAGATGGAAAAATAATCCTATTCTTACAACACTTTACACAATAGGTGGGAAAACAATCTCATTTTTACAACACTTTACATAATAGGTGGGAAAACAATCCTATTTTTACAACGACACAAACTATGATGGTGTCATGAGACTTTGAGAATGCAGCTTATGTAGACTAAGTTAGTTGATATATGACTGGAGGAAGAATTAACATCCCTGTACGCAGAATATTCCCACACATGCTCCATCCCCTTCTTCAGTAGCCAACGAAGAGTCGACATGATAATAGTACCAGTTGCAGCCTCATTAGCAGTCTGCCTTTGCTTCCTCTTCAGTGCTGAATATTTTCCAGAACCTCTACTCACCTCCCGTTTAATTTGTCACCCAATGTACGAATTCTGGTTGTTTTATTGCACTGTCCATGTGGTCCCAGACAGCCCTCACCCCATCCCTTTTATTAAGAAGTAGCTGACTACTCAGAGAAGCGGCTGGATCTATGATCCAGCTAGTTACCTCACACATCTGAATGTCCTGGATGTCCATGATCTATGATCCAACTAGTTACCTCACACATCTGAATGTCCTGGATGTCCATGATTTGCTTCTGATCTGGGTTTTCTCATGTGATGCAAACTACTCTGCACCATGTTACCCATTTCAATTTTCCAAAGCATGCTCAGTGAGTCCATTACAATTATTGGCTTTCAAGCCATCAGGATGCTGCCATTACTGCCTCCCCCTCTAATCTCATACTGGATTTAGTTATGGTGTACGTGAAGCTCTCTGTTCTCAAACAGTGTCTATTCAAGTTTGTAGTAAAATAACCCACCCGTTACCCCTCACTAAAGACGTGATATCTGACAGATAATACAAATGGTCAAGCAGACAGAAGCAATCTCAGCTCCCCACAAGGGATCATATGTGCAACAACTTAAGGTTGTCTGTTCATATTAAAATTACCATATTTAACTCTGTTTATAATCATGGTGCTGTGAAGTCACTGTCTGCTCCCTACATAAGCTGCTGATGGTTACCTGGCACAGATTTGATGACTAAAGAGATATCTCCTGAACATCTGATCTATAGATGTTTGCAATAGGATAGCAATTCTTCACCTGGCATTTGCTCTGCCCACACAGAAGGTGCGTTGTGTTATTCTCATCATGGCCCACCTAAAAGACTCTCAGTTACTGGCTAGTTCTAAAGCCTCAAGTTTTCTCAAAACCAGGGAGTAATTAAAGTCTGGTGTCCCCCTCCATGCTGGTCAATGGTTGCCTCTTCTTCCGGGAAACATTCCTTATTTAAATGCTCTGTCTCAAAAGCTGTGACGTGACCTCTGACCTGACACCATGCCTGTTTCCAGATCACTTTCTATATTGCCACAGAAATTCTGTTTTTCAGGATGGCATGCTGTCTAGGAGCAGTTTTCTCCATGTGGCCATTTTGTAATGGCAGTATTGTTGTTCTTTCTCCATGTGGCCATTTTGTAATGGCAGTATTGTTGTTCTTTCCGATCCACAAATTTCTATGACATTTAAGTTCAGAAGACTCATTTGCTTTCTTCACATGGGTTTATCTATTTTCTTCCAGTTATGTCTTCTTCAGTGATTGTGAAATGTTCCATGACTTGGATCTAAAGGTTGCATCATGAAGACAACCATTAGTATAATAAGACACTACAATATAAAATCATAATACTTGACTTTTATAATGCAAACTATTTATTTTACCAAAAACAAAAACACAAAAATTTAATAATCCTTCCTCACTTTTTATCAAAGGTCTCTGAGAAATTTTCCCCTGGTCCTTGTGGGAGAGTTATGTACTCCTTTGGTTCTCTTTTGCGCATGTCGCTGCAATAAATCTGCAAGGTGTGCAACAATACAAGATCTCACTGAATAGCATCCATAGTTTTATCAGTACACAAACAAGATCTCACTGAAAAGTATCCACAGTTTTATCAGTACACATACAAGAGCAGTTAAATGCACAGAATGAGAGGGTTCCAAAATTAGATTTAGATTTTAGCTTGTGAAATTTAAAGTTCATTAGAATAAATCTTGCATTCTTTCTCGAAAGCTAAAATATTTTGGTCATATCAAGCGCCACGGCGGATTGGAAAAAAATTATAGCAGAAGGCATGGTACCAGGAAGGAGGGGCAGGGGCCGACTGACACGAAGATGGGCACAGGATATAAGTGACTCCTTGAGTGTGAAAGTTCATGAGGCGGGAGAACTGGTGAGAGACCAAGTTTCTTTCAGGCAGATTGTGATGAGAGCGACGTTCTGCAAAGGACCTGCTACATGATGATGATGAGAATAAATCAGGCAAATGCTTACCTCACTTTTAAACCAGGCTTTATGAGGTGATATAAGATATACATTTAGACAACAATGTCAGCACAGTTGGAGAACGCCGACAGCAGCAATTGAATATAAAGTGCAGCAAGATTTTTTATAGCACTAGAAAATGTATGAAGTATTTTTTTTTTTAAATCTAGCACACACGAACTTAGAATATTCAACTCAGTATCAAATCAGCACTTATGTAAATATCAGAAACATGGAGAATAATTAAGACAGTTTTGATAAACTAAAAACATTCATTATTCAGTGCATTCTCAGAAAAGAACTGCAAAATTCCCAGGATCACAGCAGTAGAGCTTATGGAATGCCACAGAATCAAGAGATGTGCAGAAAATGGGAGCTGGATAAGACACACATAAGAAAATATACTTTGTGTAAAACTAGAAGTTTGTCATCTGTATAACCTAGAGGACAGAAGAAACAGAGGGAGACTTTAAAACTTACAGACAGCGATGATTCATACAGTGAGGATGTGTAACTAGACAGCGATGATTCTTACAGTGAGGATGTGTAACTAGACAGCGATGATTTATACAGTGGGGATGTGTAACTAGACAGCGATGATTCATACAGTGAGGATGTGTAACTAGACAGCGATGATTCTTACAGTGAGGATGTTTAACTAGACAGCGATGATTCTTACAGTGAGGATGTTTAACTAGACAGCGATGATTCATACAGTGAGGACGTGTAACTAGACAGCGATGATTCTTACAGTGAGGATGTGTAACTAGACAGGAGTTCTTGACATGAATTGGTTAGGCTCTATGCCCCGTAGGTGATAAAGTAGAGTCAAACAGACACAAATTATTTATTTTTTATGTGGTAAAATGCATCTTCTTCCTGTCTTCCTTCTTCCTTTCTCCTGATACTTCTCCTATTTCTTTCTCATGTCCTTAATCTTCCCCTTGTGCCTGATTAAAATCACACATTGATAATGAAGAAATCACACACTGACATTGTGATAATGATGGCTGCCCACTTTTCTTCTTCTTAATGAAGTTAATATTGATTATAATATAATCATAATTTTTAATTTTTTTTAACAACCATTTTCCAGTCTAAGGCTTTTTTCTTTTACTAATATTTATCTATCTTTAGTGGACAGAATTAAACCTTAATCGGTCTCCATTTCTGGAGACAAATCATACATGAATGAACAAGTGAAATTGATAGAATTATATAAGAATAATTACAAAGTAGTGTATGTAGAGAATTTTGACGAATATTTTGAAAATATATTTTGATATAATTAACTCTTTAAGGCCCAAACAACGGTGTGAGCGTAGTTTGAGAAGTTCCGTTCTGCCCAAACAACAGTGTCATCGTTAATCGTGTATCTCTTACATTTTGCTTCGCATGCGCGTTCGTACTAGTTTCTAATGTTTGGAGGTACGAATAACATATTCAGGGAAAGTCACTCTACCGAAATCCTTTTAGTTTCACTTCTTGGACTAAAACACACGTGGATTATTTGAGAGAAAAAAAAACATCAATTTTTTTTTTACAGTTTATTTTCTAAGTTCGTTTTTGAGTGCACTGAATACCAATGTTCTAACCACAAGAACAGGTCGCAGAATGCGTCTTTATGCGGCCGAAGCTCTGAAATTGTTTCAGTCAGATGTTTTTAATTGTGAAAATGATAATAAAAATTTAGATTTTTCGGAAAGTGATTCAGACAGTGAATTTTCACCAGTGAAGCTGAACGATCAGCTGTTCGGAATCTAGCGATTCTGACGAGTTTATTACACAGACAATGTCCCATACTACCGTATTTATGGTGTAAGAGGAGGAAAGTGCTCTAAACAAAGAGATAGTACTATACTATGGCTAAGCTACATTGAAATCATCGCAGCTACAGTCTGTAAATAACTGTACAAAGTGAATAGTAAATAGTGTGTGTGTTATGGCTTATTTTTCTGCCATTTTTTCTCTGACATTTTGCTTAGCACTCGGTGGGAACTAAGAGCCCCTGAGTGATAAACTAACCCAGAAAGTTATCATAACTTTAGAATATGTTAGGACATTGAACAAACTTTGAAGTTTTGTTCTCAAATTTGGATATTTACTATTCTTGTGGCTGCAAAACCATGGTAAGTGAAGAATTTTTTTGTGAAATGTTGTCCTTGTGAAATTAACACCTGCTGAATTCTTCTTTTCCACTAACTATAACAAAATTAAACAAACACTTATCATCAGATTCAGAATGTACGCTCATTTCTCGTTTAAAAAATATATACTGTTATAGGGATTAGAAGTATATTTCAGTCTCTACAGCCTTTCTTGTACACCCACCCCTCTGCCATTTTTGTAAAGGGAAATTAATGTGGGCCAAGTCTGTCTAAATTCATGGGCCTGAAAGAGTTAAGAGTTGCCTGCCCATATTTAAAGAAAATAGTAAATTGACTTTTGCCCTTTTGAATCATACTGGGCTTATGGTACTTGTCCCATACTTTTAAAAACCAATCCAGATCTGATGGTCAAATGATAAATCTCAAGACTAGCTGTCTGACGTCCTAAAACACTGCTTGTTACCCATATTAGACTGGTTGATCCTAAAGCCCAGATTAATCATTTTTTTTTTCCATCAAAGATGACTTTTATACATGACCAATAAATTTGTGTTTCAGTTGTGATATCAATGAACTCAAAAACACCTTAAAAAATGTCCATACCTTAACTAACTGGTTTCCCACTTTGAGCTGGTAGTCGCTGTCTCGTCTGATAGTGGTTAACTTTTTAAATTCCTTGCAAGATGTAGCGTAGCCTTAGTAGAGTGGAAAAAAGATAGATTGATTTCACAACATAATCTTAGTAGGGTAGAACATAGATATTTAGATTTCACAGCATAATCTTAGTAGGGTAGAACATAAATATTTAGATTTCACAGCATAATCTTAGTAGGGTAGAACATAGATATTTAGATTTCACAGCATAATCTTAGTAGAGTAAAATATAAAAGCAAAGTAAAGGACCTTTCTACACCTTCAGGCTATTGGGCATATAGGGCTAGACCTACATTTGAGATACCATCTATGGGTGATGTGGTCAGCATCATGTCGACTGGCTTCCTTTACTTCCTAGGACTTTACCTGGCACCTATTTAAGGCTGCACCAAATGGGAGCCAAAATAATTTTGTTTTAAGTCTGTTTCCATTTGGAATTGAACCAATGACCTTCAGATCTGCAGGTGAACATCTAGCGGCTACACCACAGTAAAGAAGAAAATATATATTTTGATTTAACAGCACAGTTTTAGCAGAGTAACACTGAAATTTAGATTTCATAACGTAACCATTGTAGAGTAGGAACACTGCGAACCTGACAGCTAACATTGAATGTTCACCTCCTTGGACCAGGTCTGAGCTTTCAAGTCATCCAAGGGAGGCTATTTATGCTGCCAGTAAGAAGCCAGACTCATACGCAGCCTTGTTAGTGGATCAGTGAGTTAGCTGCTACATTTATGTATACCACCATTGACCTTGTTAGTGGATCAGTGAGTTAGCTGCTACATTTATGTATACCACCATTGACCTTGTTAGTGGATCAGTGAGTTAGCTGCTCATTTATGTATACCACCATTGACCTTGTTAGTGGATCAGTGAGTTAGCTGCTACATTTATGTATACCACCATTGACCTTGTTAGTGGATCAGTGACTTAGCTGCTACATTTATGTATACCACCATTGACCTTGTTAGTGGATCAGTGAGTTAGCTGCTCATTTATGTATACCACCTTTGACCTTTAGTCAAATCATTGCAAGACTATGGCCCATTGGTCAGTAATTAATGTACTTTCATTAAAGTGAAGACACTTAAACTCTACTTGACTAAACTTCAAACATTCTGCAGTAAAAAATCTTGAAGAACAATATATTTGAGGTTCTGTTTTAAATTAGACAAAACTTGTACAGAAACGCTTCAAATTGTGTGATAGGTTTGAGATTTTATAAATCAAAAACACCATTTTTTTTCCTTTCAATTTGATCAAACCTGTGGACATGAGAGCTTGTCTGAAATTGTTATTGTCAGCTGAGGAAGTCATTTTCCTATTTGAAATGCTGTAGCCTGACTACTGCACCATGCAGGAAGTCAAAGAAGGGTGTAGTCTGACTACTGCACCATGCAGGAAGTCAAAGAAGGGTGTAGTCTGACTACTGCACCATGAAGGAAGTCAAAGAAGGGTGTAGCCTGACTACTGTACCATGAAGGAAGTCAAAGAAGGGTGTAGCCTGACTACTGCACCATGAAGGAAGTCAAAGAAGGGTGTAGTCTGACTATTGCACCATGCAGGAAGTCAAAGAAGGGTGTAGTCTGACTATTGCACCATGCAGGAAGTCAAAGAAGGGTGTAGTATGACTACTGCACCATGAAGGAAGTCAAAGAAGGGTGTAGCCTGACTACTGCACCATGAAGGAAGTCAAAGAAGGGTGTAGCCTGACTACTGCACCATGCAGGAAGTCAAAGAAGGGTGTAGCCTGACTACTGCACCATGCAGGAAGTGAAAGAAGGCTGTAGTCTGACTACTGCACCATGCAGGAAGTCAAAGAAGGGTGTAGCCTGACTACTGCACCATGCAGGAAGTCAAAGAAGGGTGTAGCCTGACTACTGCACCATGCAGGAAGTCAAAGAAGGGTGTAGCCTGACTACTGTACCATGAAGGAAGTCAAAGAAGGGTGTAGTCTGACTACTGCACCATGAAGGAAGTCAAAGAAGGGTGTAGTCTGACTACCATGCCATGCAGGAAGTCAAAGAAGGGTGTAGCCTGACTACTGTACCATGCAGGAAGTCAAAGAAGGCTGTAGTCTGACTACTGTACCATGCAGGAAGTCAAAGAAGGGTGTAGTCTGACTACTGTACCATGCAGGAAGTCAAAGAAGGCTGTAGTCTGACTACTGTACCATGCAGGAAGTCAAAGAAGGGTGTAGCCTGACTACTGTACCATGAAGGAAGTCAAAGAAGGGTGTAGCCTGACTACTGTACCATGAAGGAAGTCAAAGAAGGGTGTAGCCTGACTACTGTACCATGCAGGAAGTCAAAGAAGGGTGTAGCCTGACTACTGCACCATGCAGGAAGTCAAAGAAGGGTGTAGTCTGACTACTGCACCATGCAGGAAGTCAAAGAAGGGTGTAGCCTGACTACTGTACCATGCAGGAAGTCAAAGAAGGGTGTAGCCTGACTACTGCACCATGCAGGAAGTCAAAGAAGGGTGTAGTCTGACTACTGTACCATGAAGGAAGTCAAAGAAGGGTGTAGCCTGATGCAGGAAGTCAAAGAAGTGTAGCCTGACTACTGTACCATGAAGGAAGTCAAAGAAGGGTGTAGTCTGACTACTGCACCATGAAGGAAGTCAAAGAAGGGTGTAGCCTGACTACTGCACCATGAAGGAAGTCAAAGAAGGGTGTAGCCTGACTACTGTACCATGCAGGAAGTCAAAGAAGGGTGTAGTCTGACTATTGTACCATGCAGGAAGTCAAAGAAGGCTGTAGTCTGACTATTGCACCATGAAGGAAGTCAAAGAAGGCTGTAGCCTGACTACTGCACCATGCAGGAAGTCAAAGAAGGGTGTAGTCTGACTACTGCACCATGCAGGAAGTCAAAGAAGGGTGTAGCCTGACTACTGCACCATGCAGGAAGTCAAAGAAGGGTGTAGTCTGACTACTGCACCATGAAGGAAGTCAAAGAAGGCTGTAGACTACTGACCATGAAGGAAGTCAAAGAAGGGTGTAGCCTGACTACTGCACCATGCAGGAAGTCAAAGAAGGGTGTAGCCTGACTACTGTACCATGCAGGAAGTCAAAGAAGGCTGTAGCCTGACTACTGCACCATGCAGGAAGTCAAAGAAGGCTGTAGCCTGACTACTGCACCATGCAGGAAGTCAAAGAAGGGTGTAGTCTGACTACTGCACCATGCAGGAAGTCAAAGAAGGGTGTAGCCTGACTACTGCACCATGAAGGAAGTCAAAGAAGAATAAGAAACCAACATAGAACTGGTGTCATGAGCCACTAAACGCTGCAGGATTTACTGAGGAACCAGTCAGAGTGCTTAAGGACTCAATGGTTCAATGTGCATTCAGGCTGATCCATCCACTAACAAACTGACAGTATATAAGACAAACTTCTCTCACTTACAATGTCCGTTGTAGCACGGCCTTGAGGCAACAGGTCTGTAGAGAGGAACACAGAGTCCTCGGCGAGTGATCTCTCCATGTTTGTCGACACAGTTGACCTGTCGTCGCTGGTAACCATGGCCACATGTGGCCAAGCACTGTGGACATTTCATGTCAAAAGTCTTTTATTTAATTCAGTTTTGAACACGTGAACTCAGAATGATCAGGGATGTAACCAAGATGAGCAGCTGCATGCACTTACTAATGAGAATTTATAAACTGGAGATACATGAATAGACAACACATAGTTTTACATAAATCTGTTCTTACTTGTAGGTTATTTTAGGAGTATTTTGTTGTATTTTTACAAACTAATTGCAGATCTAAGGACCAACATTGGCTTACTCTCCAAGGAAGCAGAACTGGTCTTGCAGTGGATACCAGCCCACAGTGGTATTCAAGGAAATGAGAGAGCAGATGAGTTGGCAAAAGCTGGGAGTAATCTTCCACAACCTCATCCACCACACAACTACAAGGAAACCAAAACAGCACTAAAGCAGTCTTTCAAGCGGGAGTGGAGAAAGCAGAATAAAGATTACAGACCAGAGAGTGACAGCATAAACAAACTCAACAGGAAAGAATAAACATCAATTTTTAGACTTTGGACTGGACACTGTGGTCTTCGAGCACACCTGTACAGGATAGGCATAAAAGAATCTGCTGCCTGCAATTGTGGAGCAGAAAGACAGACCCCTGAGCACATACTGCAGTACTGCCCTTACCTCTCCCAGCAAAGACTGTGGATCTGGCCCAGGGGATCCACACTGAGAGAAAAGCTATGGGGGACGGTGGCGACCTTAAACGCACAATCCTATTTTTAACCCAGACGGGACTCAATGTGTAGATTGACTGATGATGACCGCAGAAGAAGAAAAAGTTGTATTTTTATCTCTTCCATTCATACCCTTCCTCATCAGAAGATGAGACTAAGCCCTTTAAATTTTCTTAAAGTGTAATAGTATAATTCATAAAAGCACCAAAAAAGATATTTCCAAGTGCACAGAAGAGGTGTAAATTCTATCTTAATATATAAATAACAATAATCCTATCCATATTTACCTCCCCCCATGGCTCAACTGTCCAATGATTGCGAGAGTTACAGTCTCCATAGTTACAGTAACGTGAGGAGCTTGGCATTTCTTCTGGGCGGCATCCAAAGTGAACTTCACCTGGCAGGATCCAGCCTTCCTTTGTCACAGCCTGACATACGACTGTCCGAGTCTGTTTACCTTCTCCACAGGTGACAGAGCACTGCAAGCCAGTTAATAAATGGGTTAGTTAGAAAGATTCACTAAAAGTTTCACATCATAAGTCTTCAGTTTACAGACTTTTTATTCGCATACCATAGTAAAATAACTAAAATATTAGTATATAAATTACAGGAAAATTAATCAGGCAATTCTTCTCAAAGAGTATATAAATTAGAGGGAAATTAATCAGGTAATTCTTCTCAAAGAGTATATAAATTAGAGGGAAATTAATCAGGTAATTCTTCTCAAAGAGTATATAAATTAGAGGGAAATTAATCAGGTAATTCTTCTCAAAGAGTATATAAATTAGAGGGAAATTAATCAGGTAATTTTTCTGACAGAGTATACAAATTTAAGGATTTGATTTGATTTGATTCAAGAAACGACATCACAGCACTCGGGGCATTCCCATAAGCGCTCCATCCCCATCTTCAGCAGCCAGCAAAGAGTTCCGATACTAATGGTGCCAGTAGCATTCTGATTAAATATCCGTCTTGCCTTTCTTCTGAGCCTCAAGCATCTGCCAGAACCTCTCATCACCCCCAACTGCATCAATCTCAACACACTGTGGTGATGAATCTGCTCCTCCAAACTGTACACGCTCTCCCACAAGACACTAACCACGTCTGCCTTATCATGTATCAGTATTTCACCAAGCTGTGCAGAGCCAGCCAGTCTGTCCGCATGTTTATTTCCCAGCACACCGGCATACCCTGGTAAAAAAATCCGGACAATACTCCTCACCCATGTCTTCCGCAGCGAGGCATGCCAGTCTGCACGAAGCATGCCTGTCCTGATCTTCCTCAGCATGCTTTCTGAGTCAGTTACAATCACAATGTATGTGTGTGTGTCATGTTCTCTAGCCAGAGGAAAGCCGCAGTGACCACCTCCACCTCCATTCTTAAGCTGGATGTTGTGGTATCATATGCTAGGCTCTCCTGCACCAAACGTCGACCATTAACTTTTGCTAAGAAGCCCCAAGCACTTCTGTTGCCTGTTGACACTGAAGCGTCTGTGTAAATGATCAAATCTTCTGAGTGGGCATTAAAGGGAAATTAATCAGGTAATTCTTCTTATAAATTATTTACATTTAAAGTACATAAATTAGAGGGAAATGATGAACTATTGTCTCTTCCTCTAAAAAATCTGACATTATTTTATATTATTTAGTTTTAGTTATGACAATACCAGCCTCTGGCCCGCAAAAGTTAAAGTATGTGGATAAAAACTACTTCAGAAGATACTGAACATAATCTTTTGCACTAAATAACAGGATTTCTCATGAAGAGAAATATGTTTGCAAGCTCTCATTAATATCTTATTATCTCTTTGTGGGATGCAATTTTTTGTTATTTGAAGCCCTACTCTGGCTCTTGCCAGGGGCCACAATAAATATGGTCTAATGGCGGTTTCTGGGACCTTTCCATGGGTGATCCTCATTCACATGGTGGCACTTTGTGTTATCAGGAGTTTATTGCTTGTGTAATGTCCTAGTGGGGTAAAAGAAGATAGAGATAGGTTTGCAAGCAGACAAGTATATATCCAATTCTTGTTCTTCTTCTTCTTCTTTCGTTTGCTTTAAATAAATTATCTATATCTGCAGTGTTTTCTCTAGTATAAACTTCACTGTCTTTTGTAATTCACTCAGTGACCCGTACAGTTTGACTTGGTTTTTTCTTGGCTAAATGTTTTGCCTTGATATGTTGTATTTGGGACAATCTTGGAGGACATGATGTGTTGTCTCAGGAGCCAACCACATGTACACATAACTGATTCTTAAATTTTGTGTACATTTGGCTGCGAAGTCAAAGTCATATATCCAGTGACATCCAAACAGGCAGTATGCACAACAAAAGTATTCACATTAATAAGTCTTTCATGCACTTTTTAAAATCTGTTACACAGTTACTTATATCTGATTAGCTCCCTGTATTCAGGGTCTTTTTATGATTTCATTAATTACTTCCTCCAGCTTTAGTTCATTGCTTTGAATGTATGTCTGGATCAGCACCATCATAGTCAGACAAGACCATGTGTCTTTGGGCCACAAGTTGTCGTTGTCTGTCGGATCAGGTCCCTATACCCCTGTCAGGTAAAATCAACTAGAAGTGTGCATATTCTTAATTTTCAACCAATAAATTTTCATAAGCTCTATGCAACTGGGATTCTTTTTCTTGAGTTCATTAACTACTGACGAAGACTTACAAGAATGTTTTATTGTTTTGTTTTGTCACTTTTGTGTTGGTTTTGTTTCCGTTTTTGTGTTTACCAGATAATATTTACAATAAAAGCCTGCCTAACCACGGTGAGAACAGCGGAACTTACTTCACTCCAGTGCCCAGTGTTCCAGATGTACGGACATGGAAACTCACTACATCTCCTCTTTCCCTTTGGCTTCTTGTCATTTTCGCATAGATGTGCAGATACTCTTCCCCCAGAAAGGTCAACACAGGTCACTGAGCGATGTTTGCGACCAAACCCACAAGTTCTGGAGCACTATAATAAAAAAAAATAAAAATCACAATAGACAATAATAGGCACCCTCTGAGGCTAAAGCCAGGGACTAATAAATTTACAGGCACTGATCTGCACTTATAAAAAAACAAAAAAGTGGACATCAAAAGAAAAGAGCAGAAAAATTAACAACCAAAGACAGGCAGACTTCAAATGTGACATTCAAAATGGAAGATTTCCTCAACAACCAAAGACAGGCAGACTTCAAATGTGACATTCACAATGGAAGATTTCCTCAACAACCAAAGACAGGCAGACTTCAAATGTGACATTCAAAATGGAAGATTTCCTCAACAACCAAAGACAGGCAGACTTCAAATGTGACATTCACAATGGAAGATTTCCTCAACAACCAAAGGCAGGCAGACTTCAAATGTGACACTCAAAATGGAAGATTTCCTCAACAAACAAAGACAGGCAGACTTCAAATGTGACATTCACAATGGAAGATTTCCTCAACAACCAAAGACAGGCAGACTTCAAATGTGACATTCACAATGGAAGATTTCCTCAACAAACAAAGACAGGCAGACTTCAAATGTGACATTCACAATGGAAGATTTCCTCAACAACCAAAGACAGGCAGACTTCAAATGTGACATTCAAAATGGAAGATTTCCTCAACAAACAAAGACAGGCAGACTTCAAATGTGACATTCACAATGGAAGATTTCCTCAACAACCAAAGACAGGCAGACTTCAAATGTGACATTCACAATGGAAAATTTCCTTAACAACCAAAGACAGGCAGACTTCAAATGTGACATTCACAATGGAAGATTTCCTCAACAACCAAAGACAGGCAGACTTCAAATGTGACATTCACAATGGAAGATTTCCTCAACAACCAAAGACAGGCAGACTTCAAATGTGACATTCAAAATGGAAGATTTCCTCAACAACCAAAGACAGGCAGACTTCAAATGTGACATTCACAATGGAAGATTTCCTCAACAAACAAAACAAGTGTATTTGAATGCCATCATAACATGCAAGTACTGAAACAAAGTTTGTACCCTATAGATGTCAACCATTTGCTGCTGCCTACTATCCTTTAGAAAATGTGTACTACTGTGGAGCTGATATGAAGAATGTAGGAATGAACATAAGATACAGCTATGATTTTCAGTGAAAAGAAAAACACACAAGCATAAAGCTGCCAGTTCAACTTTGGTCTTTAGCCAGGAACACAACAACAGTTTTTAACAACAGAAATGAAAATAATCAATCCTATCCCTAGTAGCAAGCTGTCAATACCTTTATAAGACTAAGAGAGTTCAAATATCCCAAACCTAAACTGTATGTCTGCAGTTATCCAAAAGTCCCAAACTTAAAATAGATGTCTGCAGTTATCCAACAATCCCAAACCTAAAATAGATGTCTGCAGTTATCCAACAATCCCAAACCTAAAATAGATGTCTGCAGTTATCCAACAGTCCCAAACTTAAAATATATGTCTGCAGTTATCCAACAATCCCCAACCTAAAATATATGTCTGCAGTTATCCAACAGTCCCCAACCTAAAATATATGTCTGCAGTTATCCAACAATCCCAAACTTAAAATATATGTCTGCAGTTATCCAACAGTCCCCAACCTAAAATATATGTCTGCAGTTATCCAACAGTCCCAAACCTAAAATATATGTCTGCAGTTATCCAACAGTCCCAAACCTAAACTGTACATCTGCAGTTATCCAAAAGTCCCAAACCTAAAATAGATGTCTGCAGTTATCCAACAATCCCAAACCTAAACTGTACGTCTGCAGTTATCCAAAAGTCCCAAACCTAAAATTGATGTCTGCAGTTATCCAACAGTCACAAACCTAAACTGTACATCTGCAGTTATCCAAAAGTCCCAAACCTAAAATAGATGTCTGCAGTTATCCAACAATCCCAAACCTAAAATATATGCTTGCAGTTATCCAACAGTCCCCAACCTAAAATATATGTCTGCAGTTATCCAACAGTCCCAAACCTAAAATATATGTCTGCAGTTATCCAACAGTCCCCAACCTAAAATACATGTCTGCAGTTATCCAACAGTCCCAAACCTGAAACATATGTCTGCAGTTATCCAACAGTCCCAAACCTAAAATAGATGTCTGCAGTTATCCAACAGTCTTATGTCTAAAACACATGTCTGCAGTTATCAAACAGTCCCCAACCTAAAATATATGTCTACAGTTATCCAACAGTCCCAAACCTAAAATATATGTCTGCAGTTATCCAACAGCCCCAAACCTTAAATATATGTCTGCAGTTATCCAACAGTCCCCAAACCTAAAATATATGTCTGCAGTTATCCAACAGTCCCATGCCTAAAATACATGTCTGCAGTTATCCAACAGTCCCAAACCTGAAATATATGTCTGAAGTTATCCAACAGTCCCCAACCTAAAATATATGTCTGCAGTTATCCAACAGTCCCCAAACTAAAATATATGTCTGCAGTTATCCAACAGTCCCAAACCTGAAATATATGTCTGCAGTTATCCAACAGTTAGTTAGTTAGTTATTCCTCTTGTGCCAAAGATGGCGCATAGGGCAGAGGTCATAGCTTTCCACGTCTGTCGGTTCGTTGCCACTTGATGTAGGTCTTGAGTGCGACTGAGACCTATGGTTGAGCTCTCTCTTGTGATGGTTCTACGGAGAGTTTCTTTTGGTCTTCCCTGTTTTCTTTTACCCTCTTGTGACCATATGAAGGCTTGGTGGGGAAGTCTCTGTATGTCCATTCTGAGTACGTGACCGATGTAATTCCAGCGACGCATTCTAATAAAATCAGACACATATTTTTGTTTTGTTTCCTGTCTTATAGATGTATTGGACCTAAAGTCCGACCAGTGAACTTTCAATAGCTTTCGGAGGCATCTATTCTCGAAAGCGACTAGTTTCTTATCGATTGATACTGATGATTTCCAACTCTCACAACCATAAGTTAGCACTGGGATCACACAGGAATTGAAGACCTTAAGTTTCGTGTTGTTGCTGAGTGATCTTGACTTCCAAATGTTTGACAGTTTGTTAAAGGCACTTGATGCTAACGCGATTCGAGTCGTTATTTCTGATGTTGTATCTCCCGCAGAGGTTATCTTGCTCCCTAAGTATTATCCAACAGTCCCAAACCTAAAATATATGTCTGCAGTTATTCAACAGCCCCAAACCTAAAATATATGTCTGCAGTTATCCAACAGTCCCAAACCTAAAATATATGTCTGCAGTTATTCAACAGCCCCAAACCTAAAATATATGTCTGCAGTTATTAAACAGTCCCCAACCTAAAATATATGTCTGCAGTTATCCAACAGTCCCAAACCTAAAATATTTGTCTCCAGTTATCCAACAGTTCCATATACAAAAAGTTATCAGCAGAGTACAGATCATGAGAAGCTACCAGGAAATTCATAATCTGAGTAAATTACCACTAATTACGGGCATTGTCAGGGCTAAAGACTGCAAGGTTGTGTTATATATAGAGAGTGGCAGATAACTGAAAGCAAAATTGTGTACAGGAAAATGTTGGCAGTAGATCAGTAGGTGGATAACGAAATATTCACGCAGACCTACTGCAACAAAACTGCAAATAGATTATCAGAGATGAAAGAAGGCTGGTGATATCTGCAACAAAGAACCCGAAGAGTTTAGAATGCTGAAGAAGAAGACATAGATTGAAGAAGATGACAAATAAGATTGATGACGACGATGAGGATGATTATGACGATGATACAGAAGAAGAAGAAGCAGAAGAAGAAAAAGAAGAAGAAGAAGAAGAGGAAGATTTGATTTGATTCAAGAACTGACATCACAGCACTCGGGGCATTCCCATAAGCGCTCTGTCCTCATCTTCAGCAGCCAGGGAAGAGTTACGATACTAATGATGCCAGTAGCATTCTGGTTTAACGTCCATCTTGCTTTTCCTCTGAGCCTCGAGCATTTGCCAGAAACTCTCATCACTCCCCCCTGCATCAGTCTCACCAGTGGTGATCCATCTGCTCCTCCAAACTTTACACGCTCTCCCACAAGGCACTAACCACATCTGCCTTATCATGCATCAGTATTCCACCGAGTTGTGCAGAGCCAGCCAGTCTGACGCCTGTTCATTTCCCAACACACCAGCATAACCGGTGAAAAAATCCAGACAATACTCTTCACCCGTGTCCTCCACAGCGAGGCATGCTAAGAAGAAGAAGAAGTAGCAGCAGGAGCAAAAGAAGAAGAAGAAGAAGAAGAAGAAGAAGAAGAAGAAGAAGAAGAAGAAGAAGAAGAAGAGGAAGAGGAAGAGGAAGAGGAAGAAGAAGAAGAAGAAGAAGAAGAAAAAGAAAATAATAATAACAGTTGGGGCATAAAGGCTGTCTGTGGAGGGTGTGAACAAAGAGGATCTTCTCGCTGACCTCGGACCAGTCTCCGGTCTCCCAGCGGTACAGGTCACAGTTCTTGTTGAAACAGGGCAGGGTCTGGTGCTTGATCTGATTGCTACATACAGCTGGGTCAACGACCTGCAGGTTCTTGTCTCGGCATTTGATTTCGTTTGTGTCTTTATCAGTCTCACAGCTCACAGGGCACTGACAAAATAACAAATACACAGGTTTAAAAAAATAATGCATAACAAAGAAATCACCTCTCTGTGTTGAAGTCTAGGCTTGAGTTCATTGATGCTTCTAAAATTTAAATCAAATGATGCTGTTTTATATATTCAGGTGTATTGGGCTTTTGTATTAGACCTATGTTTTATAGACAAATCAGTGTTTGATAAGTAGTGTAATCAGCATCACGAGGCCGCTTTTACTTCCCATATTTTTACCTGGTACCCATTTAAGGCTGGGTCAACCTGGAAGCCAAATTCATTCCCAAAAAAGGAAAAGTTCAGGTCCGTTGAGGTTTTAACTCATGACTTTCGATTCTACAGGCAAGTTTTGAAGTTTCTCACTGACCTTACTTCTGCAAGTTCCAACGGCGTATGTAATAACGTCAAAATAAACCTAAGCTTTTACTACAGCTAGATTATTTACAGTTGGAACAATGGTCCTATCGTGTGCTATATGACCTCCCCACCCCACCCCCACCCCCACACCCCCCCCCCCAACCCCCCTTCAACCCATGTTTATGTTCTGTAGTCCCATTTTATGGGAAGAAGAAATTCTCCAGCCCTATGTACTTTTATAACCAATGTATCTTCATTGTCTTGTGGCCACTATAAAAAAAAATCTGCCTCTGCTTCACTTTCCAGAAACTGTACCTCCACCGCCCTTCTTTCCAGGCCACTATGAGCCCTCAAACAAGCTTGTCATACCATCCTTCTTTCCAGGCCACTATGAGCCCTCAAACATGCCTGTCATACCATCCTTCTTTCCAGGCCACTATGAGCCCTCAAACATGCCTGTCATACCATCCTTCTTTCCAGGCCACTATGAGCCCTCAAACATGCCTGTCATACCATCCTTCTTTCCAGGCCACTATGAGCCCTCAGACAAGCTTGTTATACAATCCTTCTTTCCAGTCCACTATGAGCCCTCAAACAAGCTTGTCATACCATCCTTCTTTCCAGGCCACTATGAGCCCTCAGACAAGCCTGTCATCAGTGTTGGTTAAATTATGAGTTTGTTGACATCAGATGTGTTGGGACAAAAATGCACAGATATCACAGCCTAGTTGCAAACCATAAATCAAAGTAATAGCTACCTTTTAAAGTGTGAATGCATAAGAAGAAGATTCATCACTGAGTGGGAATGCATTCATGCACTGGATAGTGCTCTTACTAGTCAGTCTGGGAGATCATATGTTTAAATCCTTATCAATGTAGATTTTCTTAACGGACCTATGTTTCCAGGCTGGCTGAGGCTGCAATGAACACCAGCTATTATCATCTTATCTTCTTCTTCTTCTTAGCGTTCACCAGCTGAAAAATATGGCGGAAAGATCTGGTTGTTCATCAACTGCTGGACTGCAGTCCTGTTCCAGAACCTGAGTGTTGCGTGTGCATCCATTTTACAGATCTGACTCATTTGTATGCAGACTGCTGGTTCGTTGCCTCTCAGGCAGATGCACTCCGACTTCGAAGAAAGTTCCCAATTAGTCGACTCTTATGACATGCTTATCATCTTTTATATCTCGTCTTCTTTATTCTTTCATTCGGTTGAAATATATTATCTATATCTGCAATTCTGTCACTGGTATGAACTTCATTGTCTGTTGTAATTCAATCAGCGACCTGTCAAGTTTTGCCTGCATTGGTGTTTCTCGTGGCCAACAGTTTTTCCTTGATATGCTGTACTTCAGACAATCTTGGAGAACTTGATCTGTTGTCTCAGGTGCTAATTCCCATGTACACATGGCTGATTCGCCAATCTTACATTTTCTCTACAGTCTGATATCTATATATATATAAGACATGCTGAATATGTTACTTAACAGCCAGTGACAGGATGTGGTGCTGAATCTCAAGAGGTCCCTACCTTATTGATCTTGCTAGAGTAACAGCCAGTGACAGGATGTGGTGCTGAATCTCAAGAGGTCCCTACCTTATTGATCTTGCTAGAGTAACAGCCACTGACAGGATGTGGTGCTGAATCTCAAGAGGTCCCTACCTTATTGATCTTGCTAGAGTAACAGCCACTAACAGGATGTGGTGCTGAATCTCAAGAGGTCCCTACCTTATTGATCTTGCTAGAGTAACAGCCAGTGACAGGATGTGGTGCTGAATCTCAAGAGGTCCCTACCTTATTGATCTTGCTAGAGTAACAGCCAGTGACAGGATGTGGTGCTGAATCTCAAGAGGTCCCTACCTTATTGATCTTGCTAGAGTAACAGCCAGTGACAGGATGTGGTGCTGAATCTCAAGAGGTGCCTACCTTATTGATCTTGCTAGAGTAACAGCCAGTGACAGGATGTGGTGCTGAATCTCAAGAGGTCCCTACCTTATTGATCTTGCTAGAGTAACAGCCACTAACAGGATGTGGTGCTGAATCTCAAGAGGTCCCTACCTTATTGATCTTGCTAGAGTAACAGCCAGTGACAGGATGTGGTGCTGAATCTCAAGAGGTCCCTACCTTATTGATCTTGCTAGAGTAACAGCCAGTGACAGGATGTGGTGCTGAATCTCAAGAGGTCCCTACCTTATTGATCTTGCTAGAGTAACAGCCAGTGACAGGATGTGGCGCTGAATCTCAAGAGGTGCCTACCTTATTGATCTTGCTAGAGTAACAGCCAGTGACAGGATGTGGTGCTGAATCTCAAGAGGTGCCTACCTTATTGATCTTGCTAGAGTAACAGCCAGTGACAGGATGTGGTGCTGAATCTCAAGAGGTGCCTACCTTATTGATCTTGCTAGAGTAACAGCCAGTGACAGGATGTGGTGCTGAATCTCAAGAGGTGCCTACCTTATTGATCTTGCTAGAGTAACAGCCAGTGACAGGATGTGGTGCTGAATCTCAAGAGGTGCCTACCTTATTGATCTTGCTAGAGTAACAGCCAGTGACAGGATGTGGTGCTGAATCTCAAGAGGTCCCTACCTTATTGATCTTGCTAAAGTAACAGCCAGTGACAGGATGTGGTGCTGAATCTCAAGAGGTGCCTACCTTATTGATCTTGCTAGAGTAACAGCCAGTGACAGGATGTGGTGCTGAATCTCAAGAGGTCCCTACCTTATTGATCTTGCTAGAGTAACAGCCAGTGACAGGATGTGGTGCTGAATCTCAAGAGGTCCCTACCTTATTGATCTTGCTAGAGTAACAGCCAGTGACAGGATGTGGTGCTGAATCTCAAGAGGTCCCTACCTTATTGATCTTGCTAGAGTAACAGCCAGTGACAGGATGTGGTGCTGAATCTCAAGAGGTCCCTACCTTATTGATCTTGCTAGAGTAACAGCCAGTGACAGGATGTGGTGCTGAATCTCAAGAGGTGCCTACCTTATTGATCTTGCTAGAGTAACAGCCAGTGACAGGATGTGGTGCTGAATCTCAAGAGGTCCCTACCTTATTGATCTTGCTAAAGTAACAGCCAGTGACAGGATGTGGTGCTGAATCTCAAGAGGTGCCTACCTTATTGATCTTGCTAGAGTAACAGCCAGTGACAGGATGTGGTGCTGAATCTCAAGAGGTCCCTACCTTATTGATCTTGCTAGAGTAACAGCCAGTGACAGGATGTGGTGCTGAATCTCAAGAGGTCCCTACCTTATTGATCTTGCTAGAGTAACAGCCAGTGACAGGATGTGGTGCTGAATCTCAAGAGGTCCCTACCTTATTGATCTTGCTAGAGTAACAGCCAGTGACAGGATGTGGTGCTGAATCTCAAGAGGTCCCTACCTTATTGATCTTGCTAGAGTAACAGCCAGTGACAGGATGTGGTGCTGAATCTCAAGAGGTCCCTACCTTATTGATCTTGCTAGAGTAACAGCCAGTGACAGGATGTGGTGCTGAATCTCAAGAGGTCCCTACCTTATTGATCTTGCTAGAGTAACAGCCAGTGACAGGATGTGGTGCTGAATCTCAAGAGGTCCCTACCTTATTGATCTTGCTAGAGTAACAGCCAGTGACAGGATGTGGTGCTGAATCTCAAGAGGTCCCTACCTTATTGATCTTGCTAGAGTAACAGCCAGTGACAGGATGTGGTGCTGAATCTCAAGAGGTCCCTACCTTATTGATCTTGCTAGAGTAACAGCCAGTGACAGGATGTGGTGCTGAATCTCAAGAGGTCCCTACCTTATTGATCTTGCTAGAGTAACAGCCAGTGACAGGATGTGGTGCTGAATCTCAAGAGGTCCCTACCTTATTGATCTTGCTAGAGTAACAGCCAGTGACAGGATGTGGTGCTGAATCTCAAGAGGTCCCTACCTTATTGATCTTGCTAGAGTAACAGCCAGTGACAGGATGTGGTGCTGAATCTCAAGAGGTCCCTACCTTATTGATCTTGCTAGAGTAACAGCCAGTGACAGGATGTGGTGCTGAATCTCAAGAGGTCCCTACCTTATTGATCTTGCTAGAGTAACAGCCAGTGACAGGATGTGGTGCTGAATCTCAAGAGGTCCCTACCTTATTGATCTTGCTAGAGTAACAGCCAGTGACAGGATGTGGTGCTGAATCTCAAGAGGTCCCTACCTTATTGATCTTGCTAGAGTAACAGCCAGTGACAGGATGTGGTGCTGAATCTCAAGAGGTCCCTACCTTATTGATCTTGCTAGAGTAACAGCCAGTGACAGGATGTGGTGCTGAATCTCAAGAGGTCCCTACCTTATTGATCTTGCTAGAGTAACAGCCAGTGACAGGATGTGGTGCTGAATCTCAAGAGGTCCCTACCTTATTGATCTTGCTAGAGTAACAGCCAGTGACAGGATGTGGTGCTGAATCTCAAGAGGTCCCTACCTTATTGATCTTGCTAGAGTAACAGCCAGTGACAGGATGTGGTGCTGAATCTCAAGAGGTCCCTACCTTATTGATCTTGCTAGAGTAACAGCCAGTGACAGGATGTGGTGCTGAATCTCAAGAGGTCCCTACCTTATTGATCTTGCTAGAGTAACAGCCAGTGACAGGATGTGGTGCTGAATCTCAAGAGGTCCCTACCTTACTGATCTTGCTAGAGTAACAGCCAGTGACAGGATGTGGTGCTGAATCTCAAGAGGTCCCTACCTTACTGATCTTGCTAGAGTAACAGCCAGTGACAGGATGTGGTGCTGAATCTCAAGAGGTCCCTACCTTATTGATCTTGCTAGAGTAACAGCCAGTGACAGGATGTGGTGCTGAATCTCAAGAGGTCCCTACCTTATTGATCTTGCTAGAGTAACAGCCAGTGACAGGATGTGGTGCTGAATCTCAAGAGGTCCCTACCTTATTGATCTTGCTAGAGTAACAGCCAGTGACAGGATGTGGTGCTGAATCTCAAGAGGTCCCTACCTTATTGATCTTGCTAGAGTAACAGCCAGTGACAGGATGTGGTGCTGAATCTCAAGAGGTCCCTACCTTATTGATCTTGCTAGAGTAACAGCCAGTGACAGGATGTGGTGCTGAATCTCAAGAGGTCCCTACCTTATTGATCTTGCTAGAGTAACAGCCAGTGACAGGATGTGGTGCTGAATCTCAAGAGGTCCCTACCTTATTGATCTTGCTAGAGTAACAGCCAGTGACAGGATGTGGTGCTGAATCTCAAGAGGTCCCTACCTTATTGATCTTGCTAGAGTAACAGCCAGTGACAGGATGTGGTGCTGAATCTCAAGAGGTCCCTACCTTATTGATCTTGCTAGAGCATGGTCTTCTGGAGCAGTGCTTGCTGCTCCTTGGCTTCTTGTCCTGGCAGTAGATTTGGGGCACTTCCGCCCTGTTCTTGTCCACACAGGTCACTGTCCTAGTCTGACTGCCTTTTCCACAAGTGACCGAACACTGCAAGAAAATGATAAAAATAGGCATGACCATTGAATAAGGGTATCTTTGAGATATTCTTCAACATATTTTGTGTTCATCAGAAGATGTAATTCAATTACTAATTGTGTTGTCCCCATTTACAGCATGACTGCGATATTTGCACCTTTCGGCCGATACATCCGACTTCAGTAGAGATTTGTTGACCGGGTTATCCTTCCCGGTTATTTAGACATTCAAAGGGCAATTTAATTAATAATGAAGTAAATTATACTCATAGATGCCAGGAACTGGAGCTCGGGTCACTCCCCCCCCCCCTCCCGTGTATAGAAATGTTCCTTCAAAGTATTAGTTTATATATTTCATGTCAGTTCAAGTATATAATGACATTTATTGCCTTCAGATACATTATTATTATTATTTTATTCAGCTATTAGGCCTCTTCAGTGCCTCCCCACCCCCCACCTCCTTTAAACTACTGTAAGGTTGTAGGATGGTCGAAACCAGCCCCCACCCGTCTCCAATATGTTTTCTGATTGTATGGGAACTTTTCATTTAATACAGGATTCCTGGCGAACGAAAGAAGAAGAAAAAGATTCCAATGTTTATTTTTTAGACAAACATTAGAGAAACATCAACATGTGTGGCAGACTTAAACAAAGCCTTTATTCTCAATGTTTGTCAGAACAAAAAATCACCGTAAGCATTCAAGCAAGCATCCCATTGTTTAGGTAGGCAGCAAATGACATCCGCAAAAAGAAAAGGAGAGTGGTTGCTTACTGAACCAAGTTTTTACGCGTTCATTATGTGGTACCCATTGTGAACACACCTTTCGATATTGCAGTTTCTTATAAACCCCCTTCTGGTCTGTCTCAAATGACACGTCAAATTCTGTCTAGGGAACGTGCTTGGACAACGGTTGGACAACGGTTGCTTTGACAACGGTTGCTTTGACAACGGTTGCTTCGACAACGGTTGCTTGGACAACGGTTGCTTGGACAACGGTTGCTTGGACAACGGTTGCTTGGACAACGGTTGCTTCGACAACGGTTGCTTCGACAACGGTTGCTTGGACAACGGTTGCTTGGACAACGGTTGCTTCGACAACGGTTGCTTCGACAACGGTTCACATGTGTTGTTGCACTGGTGTTGGCGATGGTTATTTAGTTTTTTTTTTTCTGTTGCAACAATATGCACGACCTGGTCTTGACAGATCTGGCATATCCTTTCCTAACCCTTCATTCCCAGTATGTCACTGCTGTCTTCGACACACATTAACTACAGTATGTTGCCTGCATTCTTCAATGACTGTCCACTGGTCAAGAACTTTCATATTTAAGAATCCCAGTCACTGCTTTCAGCTTCTTTGTGTGGATTTGTGATCAAGCCGGCCATTGTCTCACTGCCCAGAAACAGAATCTATGCATCATTGGATGATAAACCTACTCTCTTTTATTCATTCTCAGTTCTCATAGAATGACTATGATATGATTAACTCAGTGAATGCAACTACGCCCACACAAATGGTTTTCAAACGAAGGCTCCTAATATTATCGACACAAAATAAACAAACCTGGATTAATTGTTTCAGGACATTGCTACTATAGTGGGTTCTAAAAGATTTTAGCAAATCTCTTGATAACGCATGTACAGATCAACATAAGTATTTGCATGTTATCTTAGATTTCCCACATCCTTTTTTTTTTTTTTTTAACTCCACAACTGTTTGTGGAGTCTCGTGTTTGAAATACTGAGCTGTAATGTAAACATGCTGACAGTTTGTGCAGTCTCGTGTTTGAAATACTGAGCTGTAATCTAAACATGCTGACAGTTTGTGCAGTCTCGTGTTTGAAATACTCAGCTGTAATCTAAACATGCTGACAGTTTGTGCAGTCTCGTGTTTGAAATACTCAGCTGTAATCTAAACATGCTGACAGTTTGTGCAGTCTCCTGTTTGAAATACTCAGCTGTAATCTAAACATGCTGACAGTTTGTGCAGTCTCCTGTTTGAAATACTCAGCTGTAATCTAAACATGCTGACAGTTTGTGCAGTCTCCTGTTTGAAATACTCAGCTGTAATGTAAACATGCTGACAGTTTGTGCAGTCTCGTTGCCTGTAATGTTAACATGCTGACAGTTTGTGCAGTCTCGTTGCCTGTAATGTTAACATGCTGACAGTTTGTGCAGTCTCGTTGCCTGTAATGTTAACATGCTGACAGTTTGTGCAGTCTCGTTGCCTGTAATGTTAACATGCTGACAGTTTGTGCAGTCTCGTTGCCTGTAATGTTAACATGCTGACAGTTTGCTTTGAACTGTTTTTCATATATGGCAAATAAGGCCACATGAAAACTAGACTGTTTACATTTAAAAACATTCTTACAGGACATGATTATTACCAGGTTGCATGCCAAATTCCAACAACTGACACTGAATGGCTACTAAGTAACAGATTTTTACATTTGGGAACCACTTATGGAAAGGAGGACTATAGAGCAACAGCTGAGCAGAAGGGAAAATATTAACTTTCTGATAGAGTACAATGACAGAAGAAGAAGATGATGGAAGAGGAGGAGGAGGTCATATAACTTAGTTCAACTCCAAAAACGAATTATGTATGTAGTGCAAGATAATACCACTTTTGTAAAATAATTTACTGGTGCAGTAATATATTTCAGTGTTAGTTTACCGGGTATTTACACTGCGCGGGAATTCTGATGTTCAGATCTATACTACATGTTATTTTACACATCTCTTCATCTCTGGTAAAACTAAACTCTCTAACAACATATGTGTGTGATGGAGGCGTGTGAGAAAGATGCGGGAAGGAGTGATAAGAGAAAGGTGACAGAAAGAGTGAAAGAGGGCAGGCAAGAGAGAAGAAAGAATATGTGGGCCTTTCTCAGTGCGTGTTTTTTTTTCAACTTGTCTCTCCCGCTTCCTCCACTGATACTTCACTTCGTTGCACCCCCCCCCCCCCCTTTTTCTCCCCTGGGCAAAGCCGCCTTTGAAGCTACACTATTAGTACAAAGGCTGACATGTAATCAAGCGAACCGGCCCGTCCTTGTCTGCTTCCATGTAATCAAGCGAGCCAGCCTGCGAGCCTGGCTTTGTCTGCTCACACACAACACCAGGCGAGGGGTAAACACCACAGCGCAGTGTCTAATGCACTCACACGCCAGCCGATGATTTCTGAGGTCGAGTCGTGGTTAGTGTGTGTCGTGGCTCCTGGGCCCACCCAGGTAAATAACATGGGTACCAGAGCATTTTATAATGAGACCGAAAAGAGCCTGAACAAACCTAAGATGTAGTAGTGAACTTCCTGTGTGGAGTGTAAACATAAACCCGAACTAAACACTAGGACACATACTAAGGCTTTTGGAGTATTAATGTGCTGATGTCTGCAGTGAATAACAAACAAGGAAGTTCTAGAACACAAAATCAAAACACGCTTGGGGGGGGGGGGGGGCACCTTGTTTACATCAAACGGAAAAATAACCGAATGAAAACTATTATTTGGGGACCTGGGTGGGGACCTGGAAAGGGCGCGGGGGGGGGGGGGGAGGGTGGGAGGTTGTAAAGTGCAGAAAACAGCGAGTCATCGTCATTTTTGCACAGTACAGGAAAAACTGCTATCAAGAACTGTTAGGTATCTATTCCTGCTAGGCTGTCCTGGAATGGGGGGGGGGGGGGGGGGGGGGGTTAATGGTGAGATAGTGACTACATCAAGTCTTCAACATACAACGATGTCACAAGGTTCACCAGTGTTACCACAAGACCGTCAAACGCAGTCACTACCAGCCTTCACCAGCCTCTGTGTCCCCGGGCTCCAAGAAACAGCTCATGTCTGCAACAAATAGGGCGGTTCTCCCAGAAACAGCTCATATCTACAACAAATAGGGCGGTTCTCCCAGAAACAGCTCATATCTACAACAAATGGGGCAGTTCTCCCAGAAACAGCTCATATCTACAACAAATGGGGCAGTTCTCCCAGAAACAGCTCATATCTACAACAAATAGGGCAGTTCTCCCAGAAACAGCTCATATCTACAACAAATGGGGCAGTTCTCCCAGAAACAGCTCATATCTACAACAAATGGGGCAGTTCTCCCAGAAACAGCTCATATCTACAACAAATAGGGCAGTTCTCCCAGAAACAGCTCATATCTACAACAAATGGGGCAGTTCTCCCAGAAACAGCTCATATCTACAACAAATAGGGCAGTTCTCCCAGAAACAGCTCATATCTACAACAAATGGGGCGGTTCTCCCAGAAACAGCTCATATCTACAACAAATGGGGCGGTTCTCCCAGAAACAGACATCAGTCTCAGAACTAGTTAAAGAAAACCACAGGCAGTCCAGATGTTTTTGTTGGACATGCCCTGTGAAGATTCCAATACAAACAAACAAAACAAGAACAAAACCAACTTGCTTACAATTGAGGACAAATGTGATTATAAATAAAGAGGGCAAGGTAGGGCGATAAATTATTGGACAGCTCTGCAGTACAAGAACACAGGCCTTGTCCTTGAACTTCATGAACTATGAACTTGCGAGTCATAGCCGCATACAGCTAGCTATATAACACATGGTAATGATAATTCAACAAAATAAATTGAAACCAAAAAAAATTGTTTCGTTACTAGTAATCATCAACAAATGTAAGAGATGATATAAACAAGGAACAATATGATGCCCTAAACATCGGTGGTCATGAAATACCAGAAATTCATTATGCTGATGATACAGTATTACTATCAACATCACAAAATGGTTTAGAAAACTTATTAACCTCACTCCACAGAAATAGTGAAAATCATAACTTATTTCTTAACATAGCAAAAACAAAGATAATGCATACAAACAAAACTGCCATGGAGAAGGATATATATGTTAATGAGGAAAGATTGGAAGTGGTGGAAAATTTCGAATATCTTGGGTCACTGGTTACCAACAATAGTGACACAATGAAAGAAATTAAACGGCGACTATCAATTGCTCTTCAAAGACTAAAACAACTGAATAAATTATGGAATTGTACAGATAGAATTACAAAGGTCAGATTTTTAAGAGCATGCATCTTTCCCATTGCAACATACGCCTGTGAGACCTGGACACTTACTAAACAAGCGGAAAAGCGCATAAATGCATTTGAATATAAATGTTACAGACAGGCTCTAAGAATATCTTGGGTAAAGAAAAGAACAAATGCATCCATACTTCAAGAGCTGAATATTGAAGAGGGTTGGCTAGTAAAGACAATAAAACAAAGAAAATTGAAATATTTTGGTCACTTGAAACGTCATGGAAGTCTAGAGAGAACAATAATGGAGGGGTATATGCCTGGGAAGAGAGGAAGAGGAAGGCCAAGGAGAATATGGGTGCAGGATGTGGCAGATGATCCAGATGGGTGTATCAGACGCAGGACATTTTGCTCAGGATAGGAAGGTTTTCCGGAGGGTTGTTATGGCAGCGAGGTTCCGCGAGGGACATGCTACTGAATGAATGAATGAATCATCAACATATTTTTTTTTTTATCTTGACCAATACAATGAGCCACAACCGGCTGCAGCTGGAGCCCGGAAGTACATGAGCCTATGGAGCAAACACAATGTTCTCATTGCAACCTGTTCTGTTCTGGCACAAGCAGGCTGAATGTCAAAGATCGTCACAGGGAAGTCATTGACATCATAAACAACACACGATCCCTGCTTGTGAGTTATATATATATATATATATCATCATGTAGCAGGTCCTTTGCAGAAAAAGAAGCAAAAGCAGAAGACGAAGAGAAGAAGAAGAAGAAGAAGAAGAAGAAGAAGAAGAAGAAGAAGAAGAAGAAGAAGAAGAAGAAGAAGAAGAAGAAGAAGAAGAAGAAGATTATGATGAGGAAGAAGAAGATGATGATGAGGAGGAGGAAGAAGAAGAATAAGAAGATGATGATGAGGAGAAAGAAGAAGAAGAAGAAGAAGAAGAAGAAGAAGAAGAAGAAGAAGAAGAAGAAGAAGAAGAAGAAGAAGAAGAAGAAGATGATGATGATGAGGAAGAAGAAGAAGAAGAAGAAGAAGAAGAAGAAGAAGAAGAAGAAGAAGAAGAAGAAGAAGAAGAAGAAGAAGATGATGATGATGAGAAGAAGAAGAAGAAGAAGAAGAAGAAGAAGAAGAAGAAGAAGAAGAAGAAGAAGAAGAAGAAGAAGAAGAAGAAGAAGAAGAAGAAGAAGAAGAAGAAGAAAAAGAAAAAGAAGAAGGACGAGGAGGCTCAGTCATAATATATTTGATACTCAGAGACCAGTCTTTAAAAAAAAAGGAAAGTGGAAAAAAAAAAGGGGGGGGGGGAGGGGGGGGGGATTACAACAAGAGAACAAATAACGAGATGGCTGAGATTCAACAAAAAGCACCCAGGTTCCAGCACCCATTAATGGCAGGTCATGTGTTGCCCAGAACTGAAAGAATCCATTTCAATTTCGTTGGAACACAAAAAACACCATTTGCCTAGTTGCAAACCGCCCGCAGACGTGAAGTTACCTGGCCACAAGCTACTGGCACGTCCTACCCCACCCTCACATCGTGGACTAGGAACTAGGCAGAGCCTCATTAACCTAAAGACTCTTAGGGCACAAGGCGATTGTGACGTCTACAGGGAGTTGGGTCGAAATAAACGTAAAGCACTGTAGTTGGTAGCGCAAACCTGAAATCTGCAAATTTGTCTTCGCTTCGATGAACTAAATAAAGTATGGCTCAATGAGAAAACACAAACAGCGAAGACGGGATGTCGTACACCTATTTGGGCAGCAATGTAAATACAGATAGGGAAACTGACAGAGGTATTAAAATACAAATAAAAAATGCTAGATGAAATTTGAGAGCACTAGGAAATTCGTAGAGATGAAAAAAAAAAAAAATAATATTAAACTTAAAATGTTTAATTCTAATGTCAGACCAGTACCGCTGTATGGCTCCGACACAAAGGGACAACTATTCAGTAACTGGTGCCTGCGCAGAATAGACGGAATTGAAAAGTATGATGCAATCACTAATGTAGAAATTTGAGAGAGAGAGAGAGAGAGAGAGAGAGAGAGAGAGAGAGAGAGAGAGAGAGAGAGAGAGGGAGAGAGGGAGAGAGAGAGCGAGATTGAGAGAGCGCGAGCGAGAGAGAGAGAGAGAGAGAGAGAGAGGGAGAGAGAGAGAGAGAGTTGGACATTTTCCGGTGGGGGTGGAGGGCCTTTAGGCCCACGCCTTGTTTAAAAGCTAATAATAATAATGCGCTGAACGACAAAACAAATATAATATATCATTCGATACTGATGTAAGCAGTTAATCAGAAACACTTAAAATGAAAACTGCTTATACATTTGTAGGGGTAGGGGCGAGTAGATAGTCAGGGGAGGGGGGGGGGGCAGGTAGCGCTTCTAAAATATTGGGGTAGGGAAGGGTAGATAGTCGAGGGAAGGCGAGGGGGAAGGGCACGAAGCGCTTCTAAAATATTGGGGTGGGGGCGCTAAAGCCTGCAGGTTATGCCGCCCCCAGAGACAATATGGCAGCCACCTGGGGTAGTAGAAATCGCCAACATGCTTACAGTACTCTAGATACGACAGGTTGTAGTCGAGGCAAGATGGCGGGTTGTGGGGAGTGTTGGCGTGGTTCAACATGCTTACAGTACTCTAGAGTCGTCAGGTTGAAGTCGAGGCAAGATGGTGGGTTGTGGGGAGTGATGGTGTGGTATACGTGAGCTTGGGAATGCGGTGGACATGTGTTTGGCAATAAAGTTGACAATGGGAAGATCCCTTGGCGATACAGAAACATACACCAACCACAAACGTACATTTGCACACCTTCATAGCTTCATATCAATAGGTATCATATCAGAGTCACATGCTTTACTGATACAATCTGGTTGTTGTATGAAAGATGACTGTCTGCAAGGGCCGAATGTAAGACGTGCCTGTGTGCTCGATTTGTAACACTCTGAAAACAAAGTATATTCGCTCATTCACACAGACTTTTGTACAGACGCACCCAATGAGTCATGAACATACAGACTCGCATACATAAGCACACACATATACAGATATACACAAGAACATATGCAGAAGCATATATATACAAGCACGCATACAGACAGATTGGGGCGTATCGCTGTAGAGTCAGCCTTTGCCAGTCTTGCCTCTAAGATTGGGTTGTAAACTCACACATGGCTTCACCTCTGGCCCGGCACTCGACAGACCGGCTCACGTGATACTGGCGCCAGCACCTTGCCGAGGGCGGGCGGCGGTGGGAGAATATCTGGGCCCCAGAACTTAAGAAACTGCCAGGTCAGCAGGCTGCTGGCTCAGACATGGGTCTCAGAGATGGGTCGCAGACATGTACATCAGACAGGGGTCAGGGAAATCAGACCACAGAATTAACAGTTTGCCCTTGTGGTTGGGTGGGGAGGGGGGGGGGAGGCAGTGGAGTAAATAAACACCGCGGTAAGCGAGAGAACAAGATCTGCTTTATAAAATAGATGCTTTGAGGGGGAAAGGGGGGGGGGGAGAGGTTGTTTAGGATTGGTAGGAAATGAAAATCGTGCAAGGTAAAGTATATGTTAAAACGTTAGTTGCGTATCCTTTACAGGACGTTGCAGAACCAACACCAACAGCCCCTGGCAGGCAGGCAGGCATGCAGGGCACACACACACACACACACACACACACACACACACCCACCCACCCACCCACCCACCCACACACACACACACACACACACACACACACAAGTTCTAGGGTAACCTGACACAAAACAAACAACAAAGACAGATACAAGGAAAGAGATTGCATCAACAAAGACCGCACATAAAATGGAGGCTTGCATTAACAAAGGGAGGTTCTATAATCAAATAACTAGAGACAGCAGGTAGAGATCGCTAACATGACAATGAGACAGCAGGTAGAGATCGCTAACATGACAATGAGACAGTAGGTAGAGATCGCTAACATGACAATGAGACAGTAGGTAGAGATCGCTAACATGACAATGAGACAGCAGGTAGAGATCGCTAACATGACAATGAGACAGTAGGTAGAGATCGCTAACATGACAATGAGACAGTAGGTAGAGATCGCTAACATGACAATGAGACAGTAGGTAGAGATCGCTAACATGACAATGAGACAGCAGGTAGAGATCGCTAACATGACAATGAGACAGCAGGTAGAGATCGCTAACATGACAATGAGACAGTAGGTACAGATAGCTAACATGACAATGAGACAGCATGTACAGATAGCTAACATGACAATGAGACAGCATGTACAGATAGCTAACATGACAATGAGACAGCATGTACAGATAGCTAAGATGACGATGAGACAGCATGTACAGATAGCTAACATGACAATGAGACAGCATGTACAGATAGCTAACATGACAATGAGACAGCATGTACAGATAGCTAACATGACAATGAGACAGCATGTACAGATAGCTAACATGACAATGAGACTGCATGTACAGATAGCTAACATGACAATGAGACTGCATGTACAGATAGCTAACATGACAATGAGACAGCATGTACAGATAGCTAACATGACAATGAGACAGCATGTACAGATAGCTAACATGACAATGAGACAGCATGTACAGATAGCTAACATGACAATGAGACAGCATGTACAGATAGCTAACATGACAATGAGACAGCATGTACAGATAGCTAACATGAAAATGAGACAGCATGTACAGATAGCTAAGATGACGATGAGACAGCATGTACAGATAGCTAAGATGACGATGAGACAGCATGTACAGATAGCTAAGATGACGATGAGACAGCATGTACGGATCGCTAACATGATAATGAGACAGCATGTACGGATAGCTAACATGACAATGAGACAGCATGTACAGATCGCTAACATGACAATGAGACAGCATGTACAGATAGCGAAGATGACGATGAGACAGCATGTACGGATCGCTAACATGATAATGAGACAGCATGTACGGATCGCTAACATGACAATGAGACAGCATGTACGGATCGCTAACATGATAATGAGACAGCATGTACGGATCGCTAACATGATAATGAGACCGCATGTACAGATCGCTAACATGACAATGAGACAGTAGGTACAGATCGCTAACATGACAATGAGACAGCATGTACGGATCGCTAACATGACAATGAGACAACATGTACAGATAGCTAACATGACAATGAGACAACATGTACAGATAGCTGACATGACAATGAGACAGCATGTACAGATAGCTAACATGACAATGAGACAGTAGGTACAGATCGCTAACATGACAATGAGACAGTAGGTACAGATCGCTAACATGACAATGAGACAGTAGGTACAGATCGCTAACATGACAATGAGACAGCATGTACAGATAGCTAACATGACAATGAGACAGTAGGTACAGATCGCTAACATGACAATGAGACAGTAGGTACAGATCGCTAACATGACAATGAGACAGTAGGTACAGATCGCTAACATGACAATGAGACAGCATGTACAGATAGCTTACATGACAATGAGACAGTAGGTACAGATCGCTAACATGACAACGAGACAGTAGGTACAGATCGCTAACATGACAATGAGACAGCGTGTACAGATAGCTTACATGACAATGAGACAGTAGGTACAGATCGCTAACATGACAATGAGACAGTAGGTACAGATCGCTAACATGACAATGAGACAGCATGTACAGATCGCTAACATGACAATGAGACAGTAGGTACAGATCGCTAACATGACAATGAGACAGCATGTACAGATCGCTAACATGACAATGAGACAGTAGGTACAGATCGCTAACATGACAATGAGACAGCATGTACAGATCGCTAACATGACAATGAGACAGTGGGTACAGATCGCTAACATGACAATGAGACAGCGTGTACAGATCGCTAACATGACAATGAGACAGTAGGTACAGATCGCTAACATGACAATGAGACAGTAGGTACAGATCGCTAACATGACAATGAGACAGCATGTACCGATAGCTAACATGACATTGAGACAGCATATACAGATAGCTAACATGACAATGAAGATCTGCTCTGTCAGTTAACGATGTTGCATGTGGATGGATAGGTTCATTCTGTGATCCGAGAGACACTGTAGTTGAACAACAGAAACGAGTATGGAAATGAGTTGCGCCTCTGTAGGAAGTGAACTAACACACTTGGAAGAGTTTGACGGCAGAAGCGATGTGTTGTCTGGGGAAAAATTGAGAGAGAGAGAGAGAGAGAGAGAGAGAGAGAGAGAGAGAGAGAGAGAGAGAGAGAGAGAGAGAGAGAGAGAGAGGCAGAGACAGAGAGAAAAAGAAAGAGAGAGAAGGGGAGTGAAAAAGAGAGGGGAAATGGGAAGAGAGGCTCTAAGACTGTGGAGTGGAGAAATGTCATCGTTGGGAATGATCCAGAATAATAGGATTTCTGTAGAGACAAGAACAGGGCGGCAAGTCACACGATGACGATGATGATGACGTGAGTATGTATAGTTCTCTGGGCACAGCCAACCAAAGAAGTTGCGAAACAACAACGAAAGCAGGCGACCACGAACGAGGACAGAAATATACCAGTTATTGGAAACAAACGGCTGTAGCTGGATGTGGTAACCTGAAGGTGGGACTGCGAGTTGAGACTGGCGCTTTGTTCTGTGCCCGGAACTGCCAGGACTCGGTGGGCAGGAAGGTAGGGGGTGGGGAGTTAAAACTGAGGCTGGAGCCAGATCCGGACAAATGGACAGGTGCAACTCACCCGTCTAGTCTAGAAGTGCAACTCACCCGTCTAGTCTAGAGGTGCAACTCACCCGTCTAGTCTAGAGGTGCAACTCACCCGTCTAGTCTAGAGGTGCAACTCACCCGTCTAGTCTAGAAGTGCAACTCACCCATCTAGTTTAGAAGTGCAACTCACCAGTCTAGTTTAGAGGTGCAACTCACCCGTCTAGTCTAGAGGTGCAACTCACCCGTGTAGTCTAGAGGTGCAACTCACCCGTCTAGTCTAGAAATGCAACTCACCCGTCTAGTTTAGAGGTGCAACTCACCCGTCTAGTCTAGAGGTGCAACTCACCCGTCTAGTTTAGATGTGCAGCTCACCCGACTAGTTTAGAGGTGCAACTCGCCCGTCTAGTTTAGAAGTGCAACTCACCCGTCTAGTTTAGATGTGCAACTCACCCGTCTAGTCTAGAAGTGCAACTCACCCGTCTAGTCTAGAGGTGCAACTCACCCGTCTAGTCTAGAAGTGCAACTCACCCGTCTAGTCTAGAAGTGCAACTCACCCGTCTAGTTTAGATGTGCAAGTCACCCGTCTAGTCTAGAGGTGCAACTCACCCGTCTAGTCTAGAGATGCAACTCAAACGTCTAGTTTAGATGTGCAACTCACCCGTCTCATCTAGAGGTGCAATTTACCCGTCTAGTCTAGAGGTGCAATACACCCGTCTAGTCTAAAGGTGCAACTCACCCGTCTAGTCTAGAAGTGCAACTCACCCGTCTAGTCTAGAGGTGCAACTCACCCGTCTAGTCTAGAGGTGCAACTCACCCGTCTAGTCTAGAAGTGCAACTCACCCGCTAATCTAGAGGCTCAACACACGAGCAGTGACTGGGGGCAGCTGGTGCTAGTGGTACAATGGTTCTCAGAACTTGATGGTCTAGAGAGCCCTGCAGCTCCCCCACTAACAATGATGAATTCGTTAGTGGTATTGTACTGTAGATTGCAGAATTCCTTTACAACGACGTGTCCCTTCAGAATAAGCATGTGGTGAGGGTAGTGAAAGGACAGATAGGCTGGTCGTCATTAGAAGTATATTTGACTCCAGCAATGAATCGAGCGGACGCCATGAGCGCCCCCGGACTTGGACATTATCAAAGGCTAACCTACGTAAAATTTTTAACACCTGTGAAATGAGCTGCCCGAGTAAAGCCGCCAACGTAATCATTCGAGACAAAATTGGAAATTATATTATCAGAGTGCAGGAACAATACCATGCAGCAAATTCATTAAGAAACAGGAAATCAAATAGTTTGATCATCTAGTTTGAATGCAGTCAGAACAAATATTAACGCAGACGCTATCATGAAAAGATCTAAGTGACAACAAGTGGTCGCCCTAGGAGAACAAGGACTGATGACATTAAAAGAGCTTCTACATCAACACGGAATGACAGTAGCCGTTGCTGCCCATCAAGCAATGGATCGCAAACTCTTCCTCCCCACAACGCTTAACGGCAGAAATAGAAACTGATGATGATGATAAACCAGGAGACAAGCTGCACAAGAGACAACGGTAGTGGAGATAAAAGTGAACGTATGGCATCGTGTTTTATACCATTCGACCATAGCAAACATACACAGCAACAAGCAGCTTCTACAAAGTGTCTCTTATGTGACTGCTGTTTGTGAGTTTGAAGACGAAACGCATGTGAGAAACACTGGTTTGGGCTGGAAAAATGGGGGGGGGGGGGGGGTGAGTTGGGGGAATATATATCCCACATGGGGAGGGGGGAAAACAAACACGCAATAAAAGGAGTAGGGGAAAACTGTACTCATCCAGCCCAGGGGCTGGGTACTGTAACCAATCAAAGGAGACGTTGCATCAACCGCTTGTAAAGTCTGTTTTTATAGGCAGTTAACAGCAACAGGCGCCGGAAAGCGCATGGCGAGTAAATCTCTGATAGGACAACAGGTCTCAAATCCCCGCCTCCGCTCGCCCCGCGCTTGATTTTCATTGATAAAAATGATAATTTTATACAGTATCAAATTACCGGGGGGTCAAAGTTCAACCAAAATATGTTTTAAAAAACTCAGCCAGGAGACTGGGCGAGTTCCCTAACCACCCGGTGAGGTACGTGCCAACACAAGCCAAGTTCAAACAACGGCTGCGGTACAGCGGTTTTCAAACTTGTAACTTGTGTTGGGTACACTCAGGGGCGGAAGGGACAACTCTACCCAGTCTCCTGGCTTCAAGTGTGTAAATATTGAAGAGTTTTATTTGTATGGTAGTACATTGTACAAAAATAATATCTACTCGCATGTTTGTACGTTAGTACATACAACAACATATATCCAATAATGAACATCACAAATGCAAATGGTTGAAACATCGTGTTGTAAATATGACGTGCACACAAATTACCAGAACCCTAAAGCTTTTACAGTCATTTTTTAAATAATTATGTTTAACGTTTCGGTGAATTATCTTGCGTCTTCACCAGGGGGAAATTACAGATAGGACTCTGGTGTCAGGGTTTTAGTCTCTCTAGTCACGACTAACTGATCTGTGTATAATAGGATCATTTCAAGGTCACTATAGCGTCGTAGTGATTAACATTCTTGCATGTCCAGCCAAGAGTGCACGTTCGAACACCCTTCGGCCTGGGCTTCCACGTCGACGGTGACTAAGATACGGTCAGTCAGGAGTCTGCCAGAAATTTAAGACTGTTGGCGTTTTACTGACCACTGGTCCTTCGAGTGTAAATTGGTCTAAGATACTGTGTACGAAAACGTGTAGGAGAAAATGAGAGAGAGAGAGAGAGAGAGAGAGAGAGAGAGAGAGAGAGAGAGAGAGAGAGAGAAGAGATTTTATATATATATATATATATATATATATATATATATATATATATATATATATATATATATATATATATATAGAGAGAGAGAGAGAGAAAGATTCATTACAAGTATATATAAATTTGGCCGATTTAATAGGAGTTCAGAAAGTGGCCAAACAAAAACCAATCTACGAGCCACTCACCCTGTAATTGCAGACACATGATGTTCAAACTGAATGCTACTGCAAATTGTTGGTGGATGTCACACACTAGCATTGCCACACATAATCTGTACATATTTACACCAAACATATGTGCTCTCCTAATGCGATACAAAACACATGCCCTAATCATATAAATTGTCAAGGAATATGCCGGACAGTTATGTCCGTCAGCCCCCTAGCATCACAGACAGATTGCCATGTTCAGATGATACCATGTTCAGAAAACAGCCGCCTCCGTTGACAAGGTGTAACGTTGTGCGATTAATAAAGTTTATCACAAGCTATAAATAATACACCACTCAATAAATTCATACAACAATACAGGAGAAACAAATAGCAACATTATATGAAACTTAAATGTTTCATCTAAATTAATTATAAACAAATATGAGCACTTTAATGCCTAAGATACACCTTTGTATTTTATGACTAGATAAATGATCACCATCCTGTCATTATACCACGGGTCACTGGGTCACCAGCTATTGTTTTGTGTCATCTCTTAAATCCCTAACCCCCCCCCCCCCCCAACACCCCCCTCCCTGCCTCAGTACTTTTTTATTTCCAGGATTGCAAAGATAAACACTCCGTGACCGAGTGACTAAGCTGCCTTGTGGATGAGAGCCCAACAGAAACACATCACAGAAAGCCTGCTCAACGGTCAAACATGCTTATAACAGTCTAGCCGACGGTTACAAAACCACTTGTAGTCTAATGTTGGTGGCTATCTGTAAGTAGCGGACTGTTGGTGGCTATCTGCAAGTAGCGGATGTTGGTGGCTATCTGTGAGTAGCGGACTGTTGGTGGCTATCTGTGAGTAGCGGACTGTTGGTGGCTATCTGTGAGTAGCGGACTGTTGGTGGCTATCTGTGAGTAGCGGACTGTTGGTGGCTATCTGTAAGTAGCGGAGGCGGTATCATCAGTTCCTTCAGACTAGGACCTGATGTTGTCAACACGTATCTCAGCAGTATTTCAATCCTGGCAGAGCCCAAACCTCTCCAGACATTTCACCTGGGCCTGTATCCTCACGGTTAGAGTTAGCAGTCTACAGCACAGGGGATCAATACTACGGGGGAAAAAGGGGGGGGGGGGGAGGGGGCTGCTGTGTACCTAAATTATCATGTAACGTTTTTTTATACACACTTCATATTATTTCGAATATACATGTTTTTTACATTCAAAAATGATTATTATTATTATTATTATTATTATTATTATTATTATTATTATTATTATTATTATTATTATTATTATTATTATTATTATTGTGCCTAATGGTGCATAGCTGTGTATAGATATATAGATATAACGATATACCTAAAATACTATGATATGAATAAACAAAACCTTTTAAACAAAACTCCTAAACATGATTAAAGGACCCCTTGAAGTTTTCTGTCACAAGTACTGAGTGGTGCTAAGCTTCCCACCCCCTCCCAATCTTTGTTTAGGGCTCAAAGACTTGAGTTGCCAGGTTGCGGTGCCTGTGGCCATGTTTGAGTTCCAGACCAGACATCAGATGAAGAAGGTGTGTGTTGTCGAGAAATGATCACTGAAAGTTATCAGTGAGACACTAAATACCGGAACAGCTTGATAAAATTGTATGCTCAAGTGTCATTCCTAGTAGAACTAATACATCTTGCTGTGTTTAACACTCTTTTTATCCTGGGTGGATGTACAAGAACTGATAGATTATCTGTGATGTGCTTTATACCAGATAAGTATGGCATGTTTTGCAAACAGAGTCCGGTTACGTAATCATAGACACGAGCGTTACTTCAAGATAACGCGGGAACTCAGCGCGTGGATTTCAGTGGTTACATTTGTTAAGAAAATAGTCTAGACTTGCTCATACACCACAACACCATATTGCATTTGCCCGACTATCTTAGTGATATAAATACGCAAGAATGTTGAATTAGGAATCGACACAGACAGGGAAGTTTGAAAGAAAGGGAAAACGTTACAATCAGTTTGACTAGCCACTGCACAGTGACAGCAGAGGTTAACTCGGCCACTACACAGCTCATTCAAAAGTGAAAAACTTTAATTATTGCTTTAAAAAAAATGTAACGCTATTGAACATACAATATTCTAATGATGCACGCAATATGATCCTCAATTAGTAGGGGTAGAAGGGAAGAAGGAAGGGGCGGGCAGCACGCACAGGTTTCACACACTATAGGCTGAACATCTCTGATATATCCTATAACAATATTTTAAAAAGTTAATATGTTTAATTATAGTAAGAACATCGATAATAAAGGACACAACAAACCATGTATAAAAATATATACAACTAGCCCTGAGTTGCCGACTTATTCAAGCCTCTCTGCCATTTAATCAAGAAAAAACACGTTGCAAATATTTAACATGGATGCAAACCCTACTAATGGCTAATGATGACAATACAATGACTGAGAATACAATGTATCAAAACCTATACCTTAAGCACTTTATGGGAAACCAATGTCACAAAACAATAAACATTTTAAACAACTAAATAGATAGTACTGAAGTGAAAATAAAAATATGATACAAATTGAATACAGAATGGTAACAAAACTGAAAACATAAATTAATATATCTATACAGTAAAAATGAAAATAGCTGAAAAATGAAAATAGCTGTGTCTGTTTGTCTGGCTGCCCCTCCCCCAGATCACACGAACTCCTCCCAAACGGTTGAAAGTAGAGGGATGTAATTTGCAGTTGTCATTCTAGCTGCAACATCTGGGCTATTTACAATAAGATTTCCACACATTCCGGATAATTAACACCAGAATAACTAAAAGTTAACACTCATTTTTTTTTTTTGTGTACCTGTAAAAAAACTAGTATTACCTCTTGTCTTCACCCTGGGTGGAAAAGGGGGTGGAGGCTCCTAGATCTGTGTTTCCTAAAGTAACCACAACACCCCATTGTGGTGGTTGGGAGGGGGGGGGGATTCCAGGGGTGAAGGAGAGGGCAGTAGCTTCGTGAGTCACATTTGTGGAGCAGTAGAATGGGCTGTGCGGCGATAGAACTGGCCAGGTAGGTACACTTAGGGGCAATGACTAATTTTATGACAGAGATGGTGACATAAATGAAGTAGAATAATATCTTCTTCCATTATCCCGGGTGATGCCTATTAATTAGCAATTAATTATTATGTATTGGATAGACCAGTGTTTCCGACTGGGCGCCACCATCCCACTGTGGATGCTGGGGTGATACAGGGGCTGAAGTCTAATTTTGGAGGCTGCTAACAGTCGGATTTGTCATCCTGTGCCAGTTGGGAGTACTAGAGCAGATGGGAAAAGGGGTCAAATCTGTGGGATGGTGGAATATGCCGGGGGCGCTAGGAACCTGCTCATGTGCACTTAGAGACAACTACTAAACATTCTGGAGATATTTATGGAAATAAACAATGGGAGAATACAGTTTTCTTTTTTTTTTTCTTTTGCAAAATGGGGCATTTAAATCGTTCTAATATAAAACAGATTAATTTTAAGAAAACACATGTAGTGTGCCAAAATATACTCTGAGCGTTTGTGTGTTAAATGAAACAGTCACATGACTACAATCACATGACCAAACACTCCTAGGGTCAAGTGAAGAGGGGAAAAACATGTTTTGTTTGTCAGCTAGTGGCAGCTAGTGTCAGCTAGTGGCATCTAGTGTCAGCTAGTGTCAGCTAGTGTCAACTAGTGTCAGCTAGTGTCAGCTAGTGTCAGCTAGTGTCAACTAGTGTCAGCTAGTGGCAGCTAGTGTCAGCTAGTGTCAACTAGTGGCAGCTAGTGTCAGCTAGTGTCAGCTAGTGTCAGCTAGTGGCAGCTAGTGTCAGCTAGTGTCAGCTAGTGTCAACTAGTGTCAGCTAGTGGCAGCTAGTGTCAGCTAGTGTCAACTAGTGGCAACTAGTGGCATCTAGTGTCAGCTAGTGGCAGCTAGTGTCAGCTAGTGTCAGCTAGTGTCAGCTAGTATCAGCTAGTGTCAGCTAGTGTCAGCTAGTATCAGCTAGTGGCAGCTAGTGTCAGCTAGTGTCAGCTAGTGTCAGCTAGTGTCAGCTAGTGTCAGCTAGTATCAGCTAGTGGCAGCTAGTGTCAGCTAGTGGCATCTTGTGTCAGCTAGTGGCATCTAGTGTCAGCTAGTGGCATCTAGTGTCAGCTAGTGGCATCTAGTGTCAGCTAGTGGCATCTAGTGTCAGCTAGTGGCATCTAGTGTCAGCTAGTGGCATCTAGTGTCAGCTAGTGGCATCTAGTGTCAGCTAGTGGCATCTAGTGTCAGCTAGGGGCATCTAGTGTCAGCTAGTGGCATCTAGTGTCAGCTAGTGGCAGCTAGTGTCAGCTAGTGTCAGCTAGTGTCAGCTAGTGTCAGCTAGTGGCAGCTAGTGTCAGCTAGTGGCAGCTAGTGGCAGCTAGTGTCAGCTAGTGTCAGCTAGTGTCAGCTAGTGTCAGCTAGTATCAGCTAGTGGCAGCTAGTGTCAGCTAGTATCAGCTAGTGGCATCTAGTGTCAGCTAGTGGCATCTAGTGTCAGCTAGTGGCAACTAGTGTCAGCTAGTGTCAGCTAGTGTCAGCTAGTGGCAGCTAGTGGCAGCTAGTGTCAGCTAGTGTCAGCTAGTGTCAGCTAGTGTCAGCTAGTGGCAGCTAATGTCAGCTAGTGTCAGCTAGTGTCAGCTAGTGTCAGCTAGTGTCAGCTAGTGTCAGCTAGTGTCAGCTAGTGTCAGCTAGTGGCAGCTAATGTCAGCTAGTGTCAGCTAGTGTCAGCTAGTGTCAGCTAGTGTCAGCTAGTGTCAGCTAGTGGCAGCTAATGTCAGCTAGTGTCAACTAGTGGCATCTAGTGTCAGCTAGTGGCATCTAGTGTCAGCTAGTGGCATCTAGTGTCAGCTAGTGGCATCTAGTGTCAGCTAGTGGCATCTAGTGTCAGCTAGTGGCATCTAGTGTCAGCTAGTGGCATCTAGTGTCAGCTAGTGGCATCTAGTGTCAGCTAGTGGCATCTAGTGTCAACTAGTGGCATCTAGTGTCAGCTAGTGGCATCTAGTGTCAGCTAGTGGCATCTAGTGTCAGCTAGTGGCATCTAGTGTCAGCTAGTGGCATCTAGTGTCAGCTAGTGGCATCTAGTGTCAACTAGTGGCATCTAGTGTCAGCTAGTGGCATCTAGTGTCAGCTAGTGGCATCTAGTGTCAGCTAGTGTCAGCTAGTGTCAGCTAGTGTCAGCTAGTGGCAGCTAATGTCAGCTAGTGTCAACTAGTGGCATCTAGTGTCAGCTAGTGGCATCTAGTGTCAGCTAGTGGCATCTAGTGTCAGCTAGTGGCATCTAGTGTCAGCTAGTGGCATCTAGTGTCAACTAGTGGCATCTAGTGTCAGCTAGTGGCATCTAGTGTCAGCTAGTGGCATCTAGTGTCAGCTAGTGGCATCTAGTGTCAGCTAGTGGCATCTAGTGTCAACTAGTGGCATCTAGTGTCAGCTAGTGGCATCTAGTGTCAGCTAGTGGCATCTAGTGTCAACTAGTGGCATCTAGTGTCAGCTAGTGGCATCTAGTGTCAGCTAGTGGCATCTAGTGTCAGCTAGTGTCAGCTAGTGTCAGCTAGTGGCAGCTAATGTCAGCTAGTGTCAACTAGTGGCATCTAGTGTCAGCTAGTGGCATCTAGTGTCAGCTAGTGTCAGCTAGTGTCAGCTAGTGGCAGCTAATGTCAGCTAGTGTCAACTAGTGTCAACTAGTGGCAGCTAGTGTCAGCTAGTGGCATCTAGTGTCAGCTAGTGGCATCTAGTGTCAGCTAGTGGCATCTAGTGTCAGCTAGTGGCATCTAGTGTCAGCTAGTGGCATCTAGTGTCAGCTAGTGGCATCTAGTGTCAGCTAGTGTCAGATAGTGTCAGCTAGTGGCAGCTAATGTCAGCTAGTGTCAACTAGTGGCATCTAGTGTCAGCTAGTGGCATCTAGTGTCAGCTAGTGGCATCTAGTGTCAGCTAGTGGCATCTAGTGTCAGCTAGTGGCATCTAGTGTCAGCTAGTGGCATCTAGTGTCAGCTAGTGTCAGATAGTGTCAGCTAGTGGCAGCTAATGTCAGCTAGTGTCAACTAGTGGCATCTAGTGTCAGCTAGTGGCATCTAGTGTCAGCTAGTGGCATCTAGTGTCAGCTAGTGGCATCTAGTGTCAGCTAGTGTCAGCTAGTGTCAGCTAGTGGCAGCTAATGTCAGCTAGTGTCAACTAGTGGCATCTAGTGTCAGCTAGTGGCAGCTAATGTCAGCTAATGTCAGCTAGTGTCAGCTAGTGGCAGCTAATGTCAGCTAGTGTCAGCTAGTGTCAGCTAGTGTCAACTAGTGGCATCTAGTGTCAGCTAGTGTCAACTAGTGGCATCTAGTGTCAGCTAGTGTCAGCTAGTGTCAGTTGCAAATGCATTTGATTAATTGTTTATTTTAGCAAAAATTAGAAGCTGTTCTTATCACTTGTCACAAGCAGAGAGGCAGATTATCTGTCTGCTTAACATATGAATAAAAATCTTTGATGAATTAAAGGGAATGAGAGAACTCAAAATCAGAGGCAAATAAATTAACACAAGATGTGAAATTGGTACAATTGTGTTAGCAAAACAAAAAGATGAAATCAAAGAACTAGTGTAAATAATTAATCAGATATGAACATACTCAGGACAAAATCAGTTCTAACTGACAAAACTGATGAAAACCCTACATTTCAAATAAAAGTAGATTTAGGTTTTCACAAAATGAAGTTTTCCCCACATTTTTTTTTTTTACAACATTCAACCTGGTAGACAGGCCCCTAAATATCTAGGGAGCATCTTTCTGTCTATTCTATCTAGAAACACAGGCCCGCGTCTTGTTGCAAGGAAAACAAACTGAGCGCTACAAGACAACTACCGCATATGGGAAAGGGAGGGGGTGGGGGGGGGGGGGAGATTGAATTTTTTTTTTGAAGTTTGAGGCTAGAAACCTTAAAACAGTGATATTTACAAGACAAGAGCATCTGATGTGTATGAGACTATTGTCCATCAAGATAAGCACTGAATTTCTTGGATTTTACTGATTCTTGCTTTGATCTGATATAATAATTAAATCGGCTTAGCAGTGACCTTCTTTTGGTGACAGATGCAGCAGATAATTGGGAAAAACCCACAGGAGTATCACAGAGTACGGAACTCACTTGCTCTGCCAATCTAAATGTTTGCCGAAGGAAGAGGACATATTTTAAAGCCTCGTGGATGTGGAAAGCAAGGTAAGCTACTATGGTATTATCCCAAGCACTTATAATGGAAGCCAAAAATGAATCCCTGGCTAGAAAATAGCATCATTTCTCAGAAAATGAAATATTATGGGATATCAAAAGTCATGTTGATTGAAAAGTAAATTAGCAGAAGGTATGGTGCCAGGAGAGAGTAGCAGGGACCAACCAGCATAAAGATAGGCACAGGATGTAAGTGACATGAGATGGTAGAGCTGGAGAGAGACTGTTTCTCTTCTCGATGAGAGGCTGGTTCTGCAAAGGAGCTGCTACATGTGATAACATGATGTTGATGAGATAACCCACTCACAGATAAAGTCATGTCCTTACAAAACACTTTGGTAATAAATAACAAGTCAGTGGAATACCTTTACAGTTGTACCTGTTTTGTGTTCTTTGGTTCAAAATGGCAGTGACCGCGTGAGAAATGGCAGAAGGTGGAGGAGGGATAATAGGGAATACGAGTGGGTGATCCACTCCAGAAGAAAATATTTAATATAAACATTCCTTTAGTTTACAAAAAACAAAAAAGGGGAGGTGAGGATTGGGATAATTCAGTTGAATATACAGTTATGTCTGTTATTTGGTTTCAAGAACTTCCCGCAATGTCTGACAACCTATTTATGGGATGATCTGGGTAACCTCAAGTTTCTGAATAAATTCAACATCTACTGGTCACAATGACCCTCTAATGCTGTTATGTGGTTGGGTGGCTTGCTGGCTGGTTGATTAGCTACTCTGGGGTTGATTTGCTGACTAGTTGGTTCATTGACTGACAGGTTAGTCTGGGGATGATTTGCTGACTAGATGGTTCATTGACTGACAGGTTAGTCTGGGGATGATTTGCTGACTAGATGGTTCATTGACTGATAGGTTAGTCTGGGAGTGATTTTCGGACTAGATGGTTCATTGACTGACAGGTTAGTCTGGGGGTGATTTGTTGACTAGTTGGTTCATTGACTGATAGGTTAGTCTGGGAGTGATTTTCGGACTAGTTGGTTCATTGACTGATAGGTTAGTCTGGGATTGGTTAGAATGCTGGAGATCTGGGTTCAATGGAAGTTTTTCTGTTGGGACCACAATTAACATCTCAACCTGCACATTTTCTCACAACAGAACTAGCCTTGCAGCCCTCAATTCTTTAGTCTCAAAACACACCACTCCTTCCAACCTCCCCACCCCTCACCCTGTTCCACAACATCCCAAAAAGTGCTACCATAGAAAGTGAAGACAGTTTTGTTTGTCCAGACCCACTGGTTGCCCAGAGGACTGACTAGGCTTGAGGATTGACTAGCTCTGAGGACTGACTAGGCTGGAGGATTGACTAGCTCTGAGGACTGACTAGGCTGGAGGATTGACTAGCTCTGAGGACTGACTAGGCTGGTGGCTTATGGTCTTAGTATTCATGGATTCCCTCTGGAACTGGTGTTACATTACTGTAATAAAATTTATACTGAAGGTAGTTTTCAATATTGTATGCTCTATGTTCTTACATCTATGATCTGTAATAGCAAAAACTATCTCATAAAAGAAACCTTTAATAATATAAATACACAACTGACACAGGCAGATTCATTTTAAACTGGTGAACTTTAACAGAAACAAAGTTTTCGCAACATTTTGAAGAATAACAGCAGCGCAAATTATGATATAGCAAGGTCAACAGACAGAATCTGAATGGCCAATATATTTCTGTGATCCAAAATATTGATGCTGATTACAACGTATATACGTGGAGAACACAACCTCATTTCAAATTATGTGATATTTCATACTCATCCATAATTAGTTTTTGTATGTAACAGAATAAGAACTCACCACAATAAACGATTAATACTGGATAACTTAACATTAAATTATATAAATATGGAGGTATGTAAATTAAAGATAATATAGCCAAGAGTTACATTAGGCCAACATAAGTTTCTTTCCTTTCTTGTTTCTAATTATCTTTCTCTCTCTCTCTCTCTCTCTCTCTCTCTCTCTCTCTCTCTGTCTCTCTCTCTCTCTCTCTCTCTCTCTCTCTCCCCCCTCTCATATGCACGCACAGACACATATGCACATTCATGCCATCCACAGGCACTTCACATAAATAGTAATGGAGGTAACTCATTGCATGTGAACAAAACTGCAATAATTCTTTTTAAAAAAAAAACACACAACTAATACACATATAATATTTTGTGCACAATTGTGGGTCAAATCTGTAACACTTTAAAGTAATTGATATCCCTCCACACACCTGTATATCCTGTATCTGAGATTCTAAAGGAACATTCGATCGCTTCTGGGCCTTTTGGCAAAGATCAAAGTGTAGCTCTGCTGCACTGGTCTGGCCAAAGTGACAGGGATCGGTCACAAAACCAAGTCACAGGGACCGGGATCGGTCACAAAACCAAGTCACAGGGACCGGGATCGGTCACAAAACCAAGTCACAGGGACCGGGATCGGTCACAAAACCAAGTCACAGGGACCGGGATCGGTCACAAAACCAAGTCACAGGGACCGGGATCGGTCACAAAACCAAGTCACAGGGACCGGGATCGGTCACAAAACCAAGTCACAGGTAAAACCTAAACTGCAAAGCTAAAAAAAAAAAAAAAACTTTACTGGGCGGTTTTCCCATTCAATCTGATTTGACAACCTAATATCCTCCTATCCTACGGGTAGTCATGGGGCCGGCTGGGCATTTGGGAGACTAGCCTAGTTCTAGCCTAGTGACCTAATCTGCTATGTCCTAGTTCTAGCCTAGTGACCTAATCTACCATGTCCTAGTTCTAGCCTAGTGACCTAATCTGCCATGTCCTAGTTCTAGCCTAGTGACCTAATCTGCCATGTCCTAGTTCTAGCCTAGTGACCTAATCTGCTATGTCCTAGTTTTAGCCTAGTGATCTAATCTGTTATGGCTTAATTCTAGCCTAGTGACCTAATCTGCTATGTCTAAACGGCCATCCTGCTGGAATCAATGGAGAAGCTCCTTGCCGCCTGCGGTTATCAAAGTTAGACTCATATCTAGCACTAGCAGCTGTGGTGCTGTCATCATTTCGATGATAGCCGGCAGAAGATGTATGTAAATGATGGGAATTTGATTGAAAACTATTTGAATGGCTGTGAGTGACATGACTTGGCTCACGTCTGTTATCAGTGGAACTAGAATTTACATTCAAACCATAGTATCTGTTTTGTGTACTAGTCACAGCAGTTATGTGGGACTGTAGAACTGAAGGTACAAGACCATCATTAATATATGAAGTGTAGCTGGTGCGTATGTTTCTATTTAGTTCTGGTCTTCGCTGATGTAAAGGTAGGCGGTAATGGAGTCTACCTGTAGGCTTGAACATATGACCTTGAGAAACAGAATGAATAGCAGACGTGGAACTTACCACAGACCAGGGACTTTTCTGCCAGGTGGTTTGAATCTTGTGGTCGTCACAGGGTCCTTTGCAAGGTGTAGATTCTGGGGGTTTATTTTTGCTGTCACAGTTAGAGTTGCCAAGAATGTCACCATCAGGGACACGACACACCACCAGACGGGTTTGGACGCCATTTTCTTCACATTTTGCAACTGAACACTAAACAAGAAGAAATTATTTTAAAGTGATCTGGTGCACAACTTTGACCCAATGAACAATTTTGTTTCAAACTGCTGGGGATGGGAGCTGTAGCCACACACTGGCTAGCAGACTTGCCTACTGGCTCTGCAACCATTGGTTTGAGTCCTCACTGAGGAAGATTTTAAAAATCTTCTTTCTTCTTCTTCATGTTCACGGACTGTAAACTCTAGCAGAGAGTTCTGACTGTTCATCCACTTCTGGACTTTAGTCCTGTTCCAGAAATTAAATATGCAGATCTGTTTTACAGATCTGGCTGATTTGTATGCAGACTTTTGGCTCTTTGCCTCTAAGGCATATGCACTCTAACTTTGAAAAATAAAAACACCATTAATTAGACGAATGTTACGACATGCTCCTGGAGGAAAGACAAGGTTCAGGACAGAGATTTATGGACGTGTTTAATAGGGTGTAAGCAAGACAAGGTTCAGGATAGAGATTTATGGACGTGTTTAATAGGGTGTAAGCAAGACAAGGTTCAGGACAGAGATTTATGGACATGTTTAATAGGGTGTAAGCAAGACAAGGTTCAGGACAGAGATTTATGGACGTGTTTAATAGGGTGTAAGCAAGACAAGGTTCAGGACAGAGATTTATGGACGTGTTTTAATAGGGTGTAAGCAAGACAAGGTTCAGGACAGAGATTTATGGACGTGTTTAATAGGGTGTAAGCAAGACAAGGTTCAGGACAGAGATTTATGGACGTGTTTAATAGGGTGTAAGCAAGACAAGGTTCAGGACAGAGATTTATGGACGTGTTTAATAGGGTGTAAGCAAGACAAGGTTCAGGACAGAGATTTATGGACGTGTTTAATAGGGTGTAAGCAAGACAAGGTTCAGGACAGAGATTTATAGACGTGTTTAATAGGGTGTAAGCAAGACAAGGTTCAGGACAGAGATTTATGGACTGCCTGACTCTAGTTTACATGCTGCAGGAGATCGCAGATTATAGAGAGGCATGATCACCCACGCCAGTCGGCAAGGCACCTGATGATGATGATGACTCTAGTCTTAGACCAGTAATGTTTTCTTGATGGCCTTCAGGAGTTTCATTGTTTTCAGAGCCTGATGCAGTTTCAGAAGGGATCATGTTTTATATTCAGGATGTGTCTGAGGGCAACAATGTAAGATAAGAAGAAGACAAGCTGACCTATTGATGGGCAACAAAAAGAGATAGCCGGACAGAAGACTGTGTGAATGCACCGCTAGGATTCAGGTTAGGAGTGTTTGCAAGGGTCCTTTAATGTGGAAATGTGCACTTCCAATAAAATGTAAACATGGATTTGGGGAGTTGTGGTGTGGGGAGTGAATGTGGGGAGTTGTGTGGGGAGTGGGTGTGGTGAGTTGTGGTGTGGGAAGTGGATGTGGGGAGTGATGGTGTGGGGAGTGGATGGGGGGAGTTATGGTGTGGGGAGTTGTGGTGTGGGGAGTGGATGTGGGAAGATGTGGTGTGGGGAGTGGATGTGGGGAGTTGTGGTGTGGCGAGTGGATGTGGGGATTTGTGGTGTGGGAAGTGGATGTGGGGAGTTGCAGTGTGGGGAGTTGTGGTGTGGGGAGTTGTGGTGTGGGAAGTGGTGGTGTGGGGAGTGGATGTGGGGAGTGGATGTGGGGAGTGGTGGTGTGGGGAGTTGTGGTGTGGGGAGTGGATGTAGGGAGCTGTGGTGTGGGGAGTGGATATGGGGAGTTGTGGTGTGGTGAGTGGATGTGGTGAGTGATGGTGTGGGAAGTGGATGTGGGGATTGGTGGCATGGGGAGTGGATTTGGGTTGAGTTATGGTATGGGGAGTGGGTGTGGGGAGATGTGGTGTGGGGAGATGTGGTGTGGGGAGTGGATATGGAGAGTGGTGGTGTGGGGAGTTGTGGTGTGGGGAGTGGATTTGGGTTGAGTTATGGTATGGGGAGTGGGTGTGGGGAGATGTGGTGTGGGGAGATGTGGTGTGGGGAGATGTGGTGTGGGGAGTGGATGTGGGGAGCTGTGGTGCGGGAAGTGGATTTGGGGAGTTGTGGAGTGGGGAGTGGATGTAAGGAGTTGTGGTGTGGGGAGTGGATGTGGAGAGTGGTGGTGTGGGGAGTGTATGTGGGGAGTGGATGTGGAGAGTGGTGGTGTGGGGAGTGGATGGGGGAGTTGTGGTGTGGGGAGTTGTGGTGTGGGGAGTGAATGTGGGGAATTGTGGTGTGGGGAGTTGTGGTGTAGGGAGTGGATGTGGGGAGTTGTGGAGTGGGGAGATGTGGTGTGGGGAGTGGATATGGAGAGTGGTGGTGTGGGGAGTTGTGGTGTGGGGAGTGGATTTGGGTTGAGTTATGGTATGGGGAGTGGGTGTGGGGAGATGTGGTGTGGGGAGATGTGGTGTGGGGAGATGTGGTGTGGGGAGTGGATGTGGGGAGCTGTGGTGCGGGAAGTGGATTTGGGGAGTTGTGGAGTGGGGAGTGGATGTAAGGAGTTGTGGTGTGGGGAGTGGATGTGGAGAGTGGTGGTGTGGGGAGTGTATGTGGGGAGTGGATGTGGAGAGTGGTGGTGTGGGGAGTGGATGGGGGAGTTGTGGTGTGGGGAGTTGTGGTGTGGGGAGTGAATGTGGGGAATTGTGGTGTGGGGAGTTGTGGTGTAGGGAGTGGATGTGGGGAGTTGTGGAGTGGGGAGTTGTGGTGTGGGGAGTGGATGTGGGGAGTTGTGGTGTGTTGTCGGTGATGATGATGAAAAATATACTTGCATTAAGCCTCATATCAGATGAAAAGAACAGGCACATTTCTATCAATCATAAGTCAGACAAATCATTGAGACAACTATCAATCATAAGTCAGACAAATCATTGAGACAACTGGACTTACATTTGACCATGTGTCAACATGCCAGCTTGGGCATGCTCCACTGTCGCAGTGTTTGAATTCATCAGGTTTGACAGTTTTATCACATTCGTCACTAGCGCCTTGCTCATCCCGGCACATGACATGTCGTCTCTGCCACCCTGTGCCACAAGAACTAGAGCACTGAAAATATAATTACAATCAAATAATATTCACTACAAAGAGCACTGAAGAAGACTGGGAGCCACAGAAGGTCATGAGTTCAAATCTGGATGTTCTTGGTCTTGTTTAAAAAATGACCTTGGTTTTCAGCTCGACCCATCCTAAAATGGGTACCAAGTAAAGTCTTGGGAAGTTGAGGCAGCCGGCACGATGTTGACCAAATCACCCACAAGTGCTGATTGGTCTGTAAAATACAGGCCTGGCTCTATATGCTTATTACGCCAAAGAACGTGGACAAGGATCCTCGACTTTACTGTAGGCAACTGATCATAAACATCAGAAAGAGACAGTCATCATTTTTCTTTGCCACCTTATAAGTTCAGCATAGTACTTGAAGCACTCCAGTCTAGGAAACGACCAGAGTTGCAAACACTGCTGACACAACTTAGCCTTTAGTGAAGAATCGTAATGCAGTGGACACCATCATATTGTGGAGTGCCTGGAAATGATAAAGCTGATCAACTGGCAGGGGAAGGTGTGACAAAAGAGCAGCCGGATGTACCAGTCACATACCACCAAAAGAAACGAATCATTAAATCAATCAGGAAACCACCAGCCCCAGCACAAGGCGACTATTTTATTATGGACAGACCAGAACAAGTCATTATCCCCCGCCTCAGAACAGGGCACAACGGATTACGTAATCACTTGTACACAAAATTCAAAATAGGCATATCAGCCATGTGCACCTGTGGAAAGGTGCCCCAGACAGCAGAGCATGTATTCCAGGACTGCACCGAATTTGACACATTAAGGCAAACCTTTTGGCCAGAAAGAACAACTGTGGAACCTAAACTCTATGGACCACTGAATGAATTAACAACCACAGTGAAATTTATACAAGAGACAAAATTGCTGATATAGACAACTTATTTCAGGCGAACGAAAGAAGAGGAAGAAGAAGAAGAAGAAGAGAAAAAGTTCAGCAAATTGGAACATATGACAAATAGAAAGATTAGAAAGACAGAGAAAAACCAAATGAAAATATTGCAGACAACCTTTTATCATGATAGAAGTTTGTCAGCACACAGGTTGATCAATACTGTATTTGTTAGTAAAATGCTGAGAAACCTGGCCACCTAGGCCAGAATGATAGGTACTTGATGTCAATGATTTTAACAACAGATGAGCAAACAGTATGACTGGTTGAACTCTTTACTGAAATTACTGGTGCCATCAGAATTGGAACTCTTCACTTGCTGCTGAAGATGGGGATGAAGAGCTTATGGGAGTGTCCAAAGTACAATACTGATGATTCCTGATTCAACATTCTTTACCAAAATGTCCTAACAAAATAAACAATTGCTGAGTACCTCCTGAACAAAACACAGTTAGATACTTTGATTTCAGGCAAGGATTGCACACTGAAGTGAACGGAAAAGTTTGCGTGACTTGGCTTGTAGTAGTGGCTTTGACACTCAGGTCCGAGTTTTAGTGGCAGAGCCGTGCTGTGTGGAGGCTGGTTGTATAGTGGCCCTGTTTGAGTTTTAGTGGCAGAGCCGTGCTGTGTGCAGGCTGGTTGTATAGCACCCCTGTTTGAGTTTTAGTGGCAGAGCCGTGCTGTGTGCAGGCTGGTTGTATAGCACCCCTGTTTGAGTTTTAGTGGCAGAGCCGTGCTGTGTGCAGGCTGGTTGTATAGCGGCCCCTGTCTGAGTTTTAGTGGCAGAGCCGTGCTGTGTGGAGGCTGGTTGTATAGCAGCCCTGTTGTTGGGGATCATTAGCACTGAGTCTGTTGCTGTAGGCAGATTATTACAAAATAGCACATTGTCAGGATCACATCGGTTGAGCCAGCTTATAAATAGCAGCTAGAAAATGTTTTGGAAAGTAAAGGTGGCCAAAAACATATTAACCAGGTCCTCTGTCAGATGCTCAAACAAAACTGTTCCATCTCCACAATGCGGTGTGAATAGAATGTATCCATGAGAATATCGCATGATCAGGCCCCTGTCTCTCCCTTGGTGTGACTCTCATACTGCTGGCTAAATTCTATAAGAACCATCTCTTTCTAAACCGCTCCCGATCAAACTCTGGTAAACGTCGACGATGGCACTATGAAAGGATTTTACCAACTTCTAAGACAAGGGAAGCTTTTACATGCTGACTGGCTTATGAAACTGCAGAACCGTATAACCTTAGCCACATGCCCCTGAGTCTCACCAGCAAACAATAAGCCAATTATTTATTTAGGTAAAGGACACCCCCCCCCCCCCCCCCTTTTCCCCCACCAACCATACCCACCATCAATGCCACTGGAGCATGACCTATATGATGCTGCACTCATATTTTTCAAGACAAAGTTTAACTCTTTCAGTGCCAGGTGGTTTCAGCTTTTTGACTACTCGCCAGGATATTTTCTTCTACCCATTTTAGGTTGGGTCAATCTGGAAGCCAAAGCCAGTTTCCCCTCCAAATACATCTGGTAGGGAATAGAACACAAGACATGTCAACTGGCAAGCAAGAGTTTAGCCACCATGCTTCCACAGTTTCATTTACTAATGATATACCAAATTATTAAGTTATTTGGACACTTATAAGAAAGAATATAAGGACACACACAAACATGCTGATATATTATCAGGTGATAGGGAACTTACCGTGCTCCACTGACCCACTCTCCAGTGGGTAGTGCCAACCACACTGTTACTGGTAATGACCGCCACATCAAAGCTGTCGGGCGTCAGGCAGGTTCCTCTGTTGCACTGGATCTCTGTCTCTGGTTTCACAGTGATGTCACAGAAGCGGTCATCCTGACGCTGCTGGTTGAATGTACAGGCAACAAACCGGGTTTGGATACCCTCCCCACATGTCACAGTGCACTGTGTAGAAATATCATGAGAACTTATTAAAGTTCTACAGATAATGTATTGTCACAAAAACTCGTTAATTTACTATAATAAAAACACATTATTGCTTTATAACAACAACAAAGGAATGTTCCATAACAAGAACAAAATAATGTATATAAGCATAACAGATTATTAAATGAAAAGATATCTAGTTCTGATGTTATGACTGCCCTAAATATTTTAATGTACCGACTTGGTTAAGAAAAGAACATCACTTACATCACTCCAGTCTCCTTGTCTCCAGGCTCCACATGGCTGCCGCATGCAGTTTTCCACCTTTGGAGGTTGTGGCAGGTGTGAACATTCTTTCTCGTCAATCTTGTTTCCATGGTAGTCCATACAGCTGACATACCGATGTTTTGTTCCAGCACCGCATGAAGCAGAACACTAGAAGGGGTTGACATTGTGTGAGAAATTAGGATATTAGAAGAACCATTGGAACAATCATTGTTGTTATCAAGTGTCTTGTCTTGCCGACTGACGTCGATCATGTCTCTCCACAATCGATTTTTAACATCATGTACCAGTTTGTGTGCTGACAATCTCCTGTGTCATAAAAAAAGGCTGTCTCATGTTTTCTTCTTCTGTCTGTTTCACCACATATCTTTCAGCTGCTCACAACATTTCTTTTTTTTTTTTTTTTCCGATAACCTGACCCAAAAAAATGATGAGTATCTCTTTTTGATATTTGTGAGAAGTTGTCTTCAAGTCCTTGCCTTTTAAAAAATCATTTGGTTGCTCTTTTTAGCTGTGCAGGGAATTCTATGGATTCTTCATTTGATAAAATGCAGTTTTAGCATGTCCTATTCTGCTCTTTATCCCTGATATGTGCCTAGATACTTACATTTCTGTATTTGTCCTAAAATAACAGCTTTGACTTTTATTATATTTAGGCACCATTCTCTTCTTTGATATTACCATTACTTCTGTTAATTTCATTGAGGAACAAAGATGAAATGACTTGGTGCAATATGCTCTGCTAGGGGGTTTGGTTCAACTCGTCACATCGCTATAATGATATTCTTAGGTACACACAGTTGCTATGAATACACCAGACGTTTAGTTATTGACCTTTATTCGCTGTTTTCACAACCGTACTGTCCATGCGCTCTTTGCGTTCTCGTGGTCGCTACGCATGGCTGATTCCTGATGATCTTACCAACAATCGCACGATGCAATTTTCTCTGCTATTACCTTTCAGATCATACATCTGTAGCATATTAAGGTATTGTACCTGATACTCATATACAGTTGAAACTTGCAATCAGAAGACATTCATGTCTGCTCTCAAACAAGTACACATGGTCAGACGTTCTGCATTTCATCAGTTGTTCTCTCACATTTGACCGCACGCATCCACGTCCGAACTTTAACTGCCTTACTACCCTCTCTGATTTCACATCTTCCGTTCCAGTCTCACGCTTTCCTCGTATCCCTCATTCACTCACCACGGGATACTCGCGACCTGCTTATCTCGCTTTCCTCTTGTTTCACTGGTCCTCTGACCTTGTCCCCCAATTGGGAACTCTCTGGGATTCCCCCTGGAATTGACAACATTACACTTGGCCACCTAGTGAGAATGAATCCCATGATGCTAGCAAACAGAGATGAAATGACTTGGCCACCCAGTGAGAATGAATCCCATGATGCTAGCAAACAGAGATGAAATGACTTGGCCACCTAGTGAGAATGAATCCCATGATGCTAGCAGTGACAGTATATGACATGAACATGGAAACACCAAGAGGCAGAGGAAGACCTAGAAAATATGGAATGCAGGAGTCAATGATAGTCTAAGACTTCATATCATTACAGCATACCAGACAACCAAACGTACCATGGCTCTGCCACCTATCTTCTGTTAAACTGTAATGCTTGGTGGCACCAAGTGGATTCTGACAACAGAAATATGCCTAACTGACAGGTGGATGTACAAACAGTGGCTTCTGGTATCAAGGTGGGGACAGAGGCGGTGACTGAAGTGAATCAAGAAAAAAGAACTATGAAAAGGAGGGGGGAAATACAGAAAATATGGTACAGATCATATTCACAAGACAACAGATTGGAAAACCAACACTGGTTATAATTATGAACAAGATTTTCTCAAACATCTTAACAGAACAGACCAAGTTACAGTTTTTGGCTTACGCACTGGACACTGAGACTGGACACTGAGACTGGACACTGAGACTGGACACTGAGACTGGACACTGAGACTGGACACTGAGACTGGACACTGAGACTGGACACTGAGACTGGACACTGAGACTGGACACTGAGACTGGACACTGAGACTGGACACTGAGACTGGACACTGAGACTGGACACTGAGACTGGACACTGAGACTGGACACTGAGACTGGACACTGAGACTGGACACTGAGACTGGACACTGAGACTGGACACTGAGACTGGACACTGAGACTGGACACTGCAGACTGGACACTGAGACTGGACACTGAGACTGGACACTGAGACTGGGCACTGAGACTGGACACAGAGACTGGACACAGACTGAACACTGAGACTAGACACTGAGACTGGACACTGAGACTGGACACTGAGACTGGACACTGAGACTGGACACTGAGACTGGACACTGAGACTGGACACTGAGACTGGACACAGACTGGACACTGAGACTGGACACTGAGACTGGACACTGAGACTGGACACTGAGACTGGACACTGAGACTGGACACTGAGACTCGACACTGAGACTGGACACTGAGACTGGACACTGAGACTGGACACTGAGACTAGACACTGAGACTGGACACTGAGACTGGACACTGAGACTAGACACTGAGACTGGACACTGAGACTGGACACTGAGACTGGACACTGAGACTGGACACTGAGACTGGACACTGAGACTGGACACTGAGACTGGACACTGAGACTGGACACTGAGACTGGACACTGCAGAAACAATAAACACTCATATAAATTAGGTATGAGTTAAACAACTCTCTGCCAGTGTCTTCGTGTTGAACAGACTCCAGAACATGTTCTGCAAGACTTTCCTCTCTTGGTGGAGCTGCGGAGCAACAAAGGACAACACCCAGTAGAACTGACAACTAAGCTTTGGGGAAACCTAAGAGACCCTGAGAGGACACTCCAGTTAATGGTCCACAGTGGATTATGTGCATGACCAGAGACTGCTGGAAAAGGAGAAGATATTCACAAGACAGATTAATACACCAGCTCTTGACCTACCTCCGTCCAGCTGCCATATCTCCAGAAAGCAGCTTTAGGTACAGTTTTAACAGCAATTGTAGAAATGGACTTCTCCGTTGGACATGCTCCAATAAAACAAGCTTTCTTATCCACGGGCCTCATGCTGGCGTCACACACTGCATCATCCTGGAACCCTTCACCGACTCGGCATTTGACTGTCCCCAGACTGACTCCTGTCCCACATGTCACAGAGCACTGAAAACATAAGGTCACGATTCAGAACACTGAAAATATAAGGTCACAGTTCAGAGCACTGAAAACATAAGGTCACAATTCAGAGCACTGAAAACATAAGGTCATGATTCAGAGCACTGAAAACATAAGGTCATGATTCAGAGCACTGAAAATATAAGGTCACAATTCAGAGCACTGAAAACATAAGGTCATGATTCAGAGCACTGAAAACATAAGGTCATGATTCAGAGCACTGAAAACATAAGGTCATGATTCAGAGCACTGAAAATATAAGGTCACAATTCAGAGCACTGAAAACATAAGGTCATGATTCAGAGCACTGAAAACATAAGAAATCAGAGCACTGAACAGTTTGAAAAAATCTATCCAGCCAGGTCTGGTGCTTGCATAAAGATGTGAAAATTGCAGCTCTGTTCCACAGAGGCGAAACGCAATTACACACACACACACACACACACATACAAATTACAGAATCTAAGAAAAAGACTCAAGCATGAATACATCCCACAAAATCAGCAAATTACTAATCATTTGGATGAACACAGACCAATACAGAATAGGCAGCAGAGCTGTATCTTGATCTGTTTGTGCATGCATGCGTGTGTGATTGGGGAAGAGGGGGGATTTCTCAACATGTGTCTAATGCCAGAATCTTTTCTTCATCTCTTGATTTACTGGAATTTATTTATGCTCTATGTTAGTGATTCTGACATACCGTTTAGTTCCCTTTGTACCATGCAGACATCGGCTAATGAATTTTTGTAATTTATTAGTAACTGTTTTAGTTATCTCTATGTTTCCGCTCCATAAAACAGCAATAATGTGACATTAGAGTTGAACATTTTAAGTTTAGTATTAGTGTTGATTTTTGTGGACATCCACAAACTTTCTAGAGCTATGAAAACTTTTCTTGCCTCTTCCATCATATTTTAATATCCCTCCATCTTTAAGCAGACTACTGCCCAAACAGGTGAATGACTTCACATCTTGGAGTGGGATATCGTTAAGAGAAACTAGATTACTGTTTTCTTTATTTATACTCATTATCTTTGTCTTTTACTTATGGATCTATAACCTAGTGGTTGTGATATCATATCAAGTATGTGTAATTTATCTCACCGCAGATTCTGTGAGTGGCAATATATATATATATATATATATATATATATATATATATATATATATATATATATATATATATATATATATATATATGTGTGTGTGTGTGTGTGTGTGTGTGTGTGCGTGTGTGCGTTTTGTGTGTGTGTGTGTGTATGGAAGAGTTTAACATTTTACTGCAGAAATGACTGAGACTCTAAAATAGCAATAATGGACATTTCAAAACATTTCATCCAGCAAAATTTGTATTTTTTCTTTTTTTTATGTTTGTTGCAAATCAGAATGTATTTGCAAATAAAAGTGAGGTTTTCACAAAATTTTTTAATCAGAATTAACAAGCCTGTCATTTAAAGTGAAACATTTCCATTGTAGATTGTGAAACTCACCGGACCCCAGCCTCCCAGGTACCACTCAGGGCAACTGTCAAGATTACATTCTTTCTTTGCCGGAGGTTTCTTTTTAGCACATTCTTCATCATCAACCTTCTCACCGTCCTTCATGCACCACACTTTCCTCTGTTTGTAGCCAGTGCCGCAGCTCACCGAGCACTGACAGACACAAATAAGGATCTATGTTTAAAACATAATTAATTCACAGAATGAAAGCAATAACATGTATAGTTTATTTTCTAGGAAAAGGTCTCACTACTTATCACAAAGTGTTAAAACAAAGTTCTTGACTACCACAAAGTTTCTGGGACCCCATTATGTTAGAGCTGACTAACTGGGGAAAAGGGGGAGTGCATTAGCCTTAGTGGCAAGGAACCAACAGCCTGCATACAAATAAATCAGACCTGTAAAATGGATATGCATGCAAAACTCAGTTTCTTGGAACAAGTCTTGTCCAGAACAACCAAAACTTTCTGCCAGACTTTACAGCTGGTTAAGGCGAAGAAGAAGACTAGCACAAAGTATCTTTTAAAGAGGCATTTAAAAAAAAAGTTTGAAACAAATAATGCCAGTACTATGTAGCGCTGTGTAACAAAAAAAAATACAAATGACAACAGACGTTGAAGGTAATTGTTTTAAAGTTCTTAAACTATCAAATGAAGACAAGCAAAGTAAATGTATAACTGAACTGTAATGTTTGTGATGTCAGACACACAAGGGGAACTCACCCCTAGCCAGTTTCCAGTTGTCCATTCAGCACACTGACCTAAATTACAGTGTCGAGTAACAGTCCTGTCTTTGTCAACACACTCTGTGTCTGCAAGTTCTTTGCCGGACTCGTCCACACATTTGGCTCGTCTCTCCTGAATGCCATCTCCACATGTTCTAGAACACTGCGGAGAAAAACAATAAAACTATAATTTTCTAAATGAAATGTTACCCTCTGTGTGCTACAGTATTGGTTTGTGTTGTTTAACATCAAGTCAATAGACTGCAGTGGTTGAGGCATATAGAAAGAATAGGAGAGGCAAAAACTGTGTTATACAAAAGAGTTGAATGGGAGTACACCATGAGGCAGACCAAGAAGATAGAGGAGAGATCAAATACAGGCAGACCTACAAACACTTATGGTCATCAGCTAGAAAGAAAAGACCAGTCCTAGAAAGATCAATGAAGATTGCTGATATCTGCAGCAGTGAACTTCAATGGTTTAGAATTCTGAAGAAGAAGAAAGAGTTTAACTATTTATTTTTACTTTCAGCATGCTACTGTCTATTTAAAATAATATTCAAGCTCAAAAATAGTGGAAGCCACTTTGGATAGCATATATGATAAAGACTGAAACTAAAATATGATTGTAAATGTAGAATTCTGAGCTCATTTAAAAATGCCTTCACAGGGAAAGGGTGAGGAAATAAATCACTAGGACTTAGTAACCGCACCAGGGTGCAGAAGCATCAAGTTAGTCAGAAATGGTGAAGCCAGACAAAAGCACTAAGACTGAGGCAAAAGAAGAATAAACCAACACAGAACTGGTGTCTACAGTGCTTACATGCTGTAGGAGTTGATTCGACCACCTGTGGACTGAGCTGTTTAATGTGTAGTGAAAGTAATCAGTTTCACTGAATGACTGATTGGCTAGCTAACTAAGCTAATTAAAATAATTAATTGTACATACATAAATCAAGAATACATTTGGCTAGAAGAACATACATTTGTTAGTAGTAATCGATCACCATAAGCACATCTTCCTGTGTCAAAAATATACTTTCCAGCAAATAAGAGATATGATGTCAAAATAAATGTATAATTTTGCGACATTGTAGAGAATGTGGTTTAGACAAAAGAACAAGCTCTGACCTGGGACCACTCTGTGTACATCCATGATGTGGGGAGACACTGGCCCTGGCAAGGTACAGTCTCATTTGGCTTGGGACCAAAAGCATTTTGGCATTCTTTGTCATTGATTACATGGACAGTCTTGTAAACTGTTTGTTTGATACAGTGAACAATTTGCCTGCGCACAGCAGTCCCGCAGCGAACTGGGCACTCTTCTTTGCTGAAGAAACGCCAGCTGAAAGCAAAGACAAGACAAATGATCAGTTATTTATATGTGTAAGTGAACATTCAGAATGATCATTTATTCAATTGTGCAAGTAGACATTCAGAACTTGAAACATCTACAGTGTGTGACTAAAACACGACAAATCAAAACACAAATGCTAACATTTAAGGTGTGTCTAAAATAAGACAAATGATAAGTTATTTATACGTGTAAGTAGATACTGACAAATTCTAACATTTAGGGTGTGTTTAAAACATGACAAATTAACAGGTTTTTATATGTATAAGTAGATAATCAATTTCTAATTCAAATTCTAACATGTAACGTGTGCGTTTAAAACATGACAAATCAACAGTTGTTTATATGTGTAAGGAGACATTCATAAATCTAAGGTGTGTGTCCAACACAAGACAAATGATTTTTTATTGGAGGTTAGTTTTCATAAGCAACACTGAATCTGGTTATCAGCATATTATTTTTCTTGGGCTATTAAAGCTTTACAATATTCAAAATTTGAATGTTTGTCACGTTTTGCGCAGTTTTTTTTTCTCCAACTGTGAGCTAGCTTTTACAGGTAATTACACTCATAAATAAATTCAGTGATATGTGGTTTCAGTTATATATGGTTACAGTTTTTTATGATTTATGTTATATATGATTTCGGTTTTATGTGTTTTCAGTTATATATTTTCACTTAAAAATACACACCGAATGCAGACAAACACGTGAGGCAGATGCACAGATAGAAGCACACACACAACTACACAAACACTCTTACACACACAATAATGAAACACGCACTCAACATATTCACAATCACAGACACAACATACACATAGATGCAACACACAAACATAGACACAACGCATAAACACAGAAATAAATGCACACCGAAACAACATTACACATAGACACAACACATACACAGACAAAAACACACACTGACACAAAATCTCACACACAGAAACAACACACACTGGCACAACATATGCACTCTCATGGACACAGACTATACACACAACCCATGCATAACCCACATAACATACAGGCACAGATAAAAGACATACACACAAAGTAAATAGAAACACAACATAGACACAGCACTCAAAGAAATAACACTAATACATACAATGTAACATTCACATGCAAAACACTTGCAAATACAACAAACAGAGAGACACGCACACACTCACAGGCTCAACACATATACATAGACACAAGAGACAGAGAGAAAGAGAGAGACAGAGATGGAGAGAGAAACAGAGATGGAGAGAGAGACCGCTGATTACAGAAACACTATGTAAAGGATGAACACCCTATGACATGGCCTTCTCCATGACAACCAGCAGCATGACGATGGAGGTGATGGCAGTGACACAAGCGCTTGCCTGGCTTGAAACACAAAAAAAAATACACCCGCGTGTGTATACTCAGTGATTCAATGAGTATGATCCGGAGGGTTCAGGCAGGTTCAGTGCGAAGACAATGGCTTGAATCATTACAGAAGTCCACTGTTCGTGGAGTCACCTTTATTTTTGTTCCGGGACACGCAGGCGTCAATGGAAATGAAAGAGCTGACAGGTTGGCTGGATCCGCTATCACTACCGACGGTCAGCCTATGGATCATGCTGATATTATCAATGCCCTCAGAGAAATGGGAAGAATAGAGGACTTTGGTGGCAGTGAATCCACATCACTCACCAGAATGGCAGACTTGGGAATTAAGATCGGCACAGCAAAAAACGAGACGCACACCAGCTACGCCAGAAGACTTGTTAATCAACATAGAACTGGTACTATTAGCCATCGGACGTTGGGGTTCATACTGAGGGGAGGATCTGAGCACCTATGGACATGTCCGGAGTGCAATGAGGATAACCCAACTAACTAACTAACTAACTAACTAACCCCATGACATGATTTAGAACCAAACCTCCAACTGTGCCACTTTTCCTGCAGTTTATTGTCACTGTCAACATTTAGATCACCTTCTGATATTTATGCTTTATTTTATAATCATTATATATCTTCAAGAGGTCTTGCTGGCTAAAATGTTAAGCACACTAGGCTGTCATGCTGGAAACCCCAGTTTGAATCTTCAGGAAAGTTAGGAAATTTGACTGCTGGGACAAAACTAAAATCTCAACCTACACCATCCATGTCCACTGCACTAGCTATACAACTAAAAATCTTCAGGCTCAAAGACCTGCCTGCCTTCATTGCTCTCAAAAGTGGTTCTGCTACTCAGTTGTGATATTGAACTATATGCAGACAAGAAAATTGAAACTCATTGAGAAAAAAGAACTTAAATCACTGACCTGATTTTACAGTCAGTGTTGCAAGGTTCAGTCAGTCTGACGGGTCGCTTGAGTCCCTTGCATCGTTTCTTGTAGACTATCACATTATCATCCTCCCCAACACACTGGACTTTGCTTCTCCGTATGCCTGTCAGCAACTAGAAGCTGTTAGCTGATAATCTCACTGTTATATCTAATTTCAATATGTTAACTTATAATGTCCTTATGTTAGCTGACAATATCATTATGTTAGTTGACAATGTCATTATGTTAGCTGAAAATATCACTGTGTAAGCTGAAAATGTCAGTATGTTAGCTGATAATGTCACTGTGTTAGCTGACATTGTCATTGTGTAAATGATGTCAATAAGAAAGGGAAATAATACAATATGATCACGTTGACTGCCACCAGCCCTGGCTTACCTTTTCCTGCTCTTTCTTCAGCTTCACAAGCCTGCAGTCTTGTTTCACCGTGTGTATCTCCAAATATAATACACTCATTTCTAGTGATGCACATCAATTGTCCAGACTACTCCAGTTAAACTTATGATTCTTGTTTAGTTTCTTCTCACTGCAGATGTTATTGACTTAGCTACAGTCTGGTTCCACACACTTCCTGGCTCTTACTTCTATTCAAGTGGTTGTAAATGAACTACTTATCAAACTTCTTGGTTGTTACTTCTGTGCAAGTGGTTGTAAATGAACTACTTACAACACTTCTTGGCTCTTACTTCTGTGCAAGTCGTTGTAAATGAACTACTTACCACACTTCTTGGCTCTTACTTCTGTGCAAGTGGTTGTAAATGAACTACTTACCACACTTCTTGGCTCTTACTTCTGTGCAAGTGGTTGTAAATGAACTACTTACCACACTTCTTGGCTCTTACTTCTGTGCAAGTGGTTGTAAATGAACTACTTACCATTACAGACAGCACTGCACTTGCTCCATCCATGGTTCTTCCATTGTACGTTCTTGTTAACGGACACCATATAAGAGTATGTGATGTTTGGGGGATTCAGTCTACCAACAGACAGCACCTGGAGAAACATTATGTCAAATTAACTCAACATTTGTCAACTCTAGCAAATTATCATTCTTACTGACGACATGAAGATTTATTGCCTGGCATACTTCGCTGCATTCCATCAGATACAGGCTACAGAATGAAATCAACATAATGCATCCTCTTAGCTGAAATATCCAACCCACACTGTCCAATATTCATTTCAAGGTATGTCTTCTTATAGTAGTTTCATGCTCATCAATATTTATTTTGTCAAGCAAAATATGCTAATATGCCAGGCAAGCAATTTTGTAACACACTGCATCAGGGAGTGCTAAATTCTCAGGCTTAAGGCTCCCTTGTCTACACTGCTCTAGACAGTAGCGACAGTGACTGTGAGTATTTTCATTATTTAAACTTGGAAAGGAATAAAACATTATTTATAAAATGAAATGCCTTCAGAAAACTGGCAATTGAACCATCTGAGAATAATGAGAAATTATTCTATCAAATTGGCTGTGGAAACCAAATTAATTGAGAAGCAAAAGATCAAATCAGAACAACACAACAACAACTACAAAAAAAAAAAACATGCACACACAAAAACACAAATGCACACCTTTACATTCTACTATATGAGAACTACCTAGTCATATCTACACCTTTCATCAACAGTTCTCATTATGCCTAGTGGCTTCAGAGAGGACTTTCCATGCTTTCCTGTCCTGTGCAATCTTCAGTGCAGTTTTCCATGTCAAAGATACCACACTCAGGTCACTTTCCATCGTTCATTTCCATGTTGTTTTTGGGCGCCCCTGTTTTCTCTTTCCCTCTGGTGTCCATGTGAGAGCTGTTTTGGCAGGTATATCAGAAGTCATTTTCATAACGTGGCCAAGCCATTTCCATCTTCTCTTGGTAATCATACTGTCTAAAGTTTCTTGGTTTGTGGCTTGAAATGGTGAAACTATGGGGGTGACTGCAGTCAAGCTAATACAATGAATTCCAGAGAAATTTGACTAAAAAGCTCAACAAAATGGGAAAAAGGAAAACGTGCACAAAACAACACAACGTAACGTTTCGGCCAGGCAGCCTTTTTCAAACACAAGTGGACTACACAAAAGAGGAATGGAGCGAAAGCGCGGAAAGTAAACCAAACATGCACAGTGACAAACAAAAACGTGGGTCAGGCGCAGTCGATGTGAAAATCCAAAAATGGTGAAACTATGGGGGTGACTGCAGTCAAGCTAATACAATGAATTCCAGAGAAATTTGACTAAAAAGCTCAACAAAATGGGAAAAAGGAAAACGTGCACAAAACAACACAACGTAACGTTTCGGCCAGGCAGCCTTTTTCAAACACAAGTGGACTACACAAAAGAGGAATGGAGCGAAAGCGCGGAAAGTAAACCAAACATGCACAGTGACAAACAAAAACGTGGGTCAGGCGCAGTCGATGTGAAAATCCAAAAATGGTGAAACTATGGGGGTGACTGCAGTCAAGCTAATACAATGAATTCCAGAGAAATTTGACTAAAAAGCTCAACAAAATGGGAAAAAGGAAAACGTGCACAAAACAACACAACGTAACGTTTCGGCCAGGCAGCCTTTTTCAAACACAAGTGGACTACACAAAAGAGGAATGGAGCGAAAGCGCGGAAAGTAAACCAAACATGCACAGTGACAAACAAAAACGTGGGTCAGGCGCAGTCGATGTGAAAATCCAAAAATGGTGAAACTATGGGGGTGACTGCAGTCAAGCTAATACAATGAATTCCAGAGAAATTTGACTAAAAAGCTCAACAAAATGGGAAAAAGGAAAACGTGCACAAAACAACACAACGTAACGTTTCGGCCAGGCAGCCTTTTTCAAACACAAGTGGACTACACAAAAGAGGAATGGAGCGAAAGCGCGGAAAGTAAACCAAACATGCACAGTGACAAACAAAAACGTGGGTAAACCAAACATGCACAGTGACAAACAAAAACATCGACTGCGCCTGACCCACGTTTTTGTTTGTCACTGTGCATGTTTGGTTTACTTTCCGCGCTTTCGCTCCATTCCTCTTTTGTGTAGTCCACTTGTGTTTGAAAAAGGCTGCCTGGCCGAAACGTTACGTTGTGTTGTTTTGTGCACGTTTTCCTTTTCCCATTTTGTTGAGCTTTTTAGTCAAATTTCTCTGGAATTCATTGTATTAGCTTGACTGCAGTCACCCCCATAGTTTCACCATTTTTGGATTTTCACATCGACTGCGCCTGACCCACGTTTTTGTTTGTCACTGTGCATGTTTGGTTTACTTTCCGCGCTTTCGCTCCATTCCTCTTTTGTGTAGTCCACTTGTGTTTGAAAAAGGCTGCCTGGCCGAAACGTTACGTTGTGTTGTTTTGTGCACGTTTTCCTTTTTCCCATTTTGTTGAGCTTTTTAGTCAAATTTCTCTGGAATTCATTGTATTAGCTTGACTGCAGTCACCCCCATAGTTTCACCATTTTTGGATTTTCACATCGACTGCGCCTGACCCACGTTTTTGTTTGTCACTGTGCATGTTTGGTTTACTTTCCGCGCTTTCGCTCCATTCCTCTTTTGTGTAGTCCACTTGTGTTTGAAAAAGGCTGCCTGGCCGAAACGTTACGTTGTGTTGTTTTGTGCACGTTTTCCTTTTTCCCATTTTGTTGAGCTTTTTAGTCAAATTTCTCTGGAATTCATTGTATTAGCTTGACTGCAGTCACCCCCATAGTTTCACCATTTTTGGATTTTCACATCGACTGCGCCTGACCCACGTTTTTGTTTGTCACTGTGCATGTTTGGTTTACTTTCCGCGCTTTCGCTCCATTCCTCTTTTGTGTAGTCCACTTGTGTTTGAAAAAGGCTGCCTGGCCGAAGCGTTACGTTGTGTTGTTTTGTGCACGTTTTCCTTTTTCCCATTTTGTTGAGCTTTTTAGTCAAATTTCTCTGGAATTCTTTGTGGCTTGAAGTAGTTTAGTGTTTGAGATTGTATCTGGCCAGAAAATTTTGATAATTCTACATAGACATGTGTAGTGGAAGGTGGACAGCTTGTGTGCATCCTTTTTGGTCATTTTGGTCAGCATTCCGCTCCATAAAGAAGAAATGGCAAAATGATGCTCTTAAAGAGTCGGAGTTTCGTTCTTCTGCAGTAATTGTTGGATTTCCAGATTTGCCTCATGCTTCCAAAAGCAGCTCTAGCTTTGTTCAGATGTGACTGCATGTCTTCCTCTGTCCCTCCCAGTCAGGACACCACACTGCCAAGATATGTGAAATGTTCTACATTTTCAAGTGATTGGTTACTTATGGTCACTGGTTGTTGGTTTGGACTGTTTGTCATGATCTTAGTTTTCTTTATATTTATTCTCAGTCCCACCATTTCTGCTGTGCAGTGTAGTCTGTTACTTTTCTCTTGTATATGTTCATGTTTATGTGATAGGAGTGCTATATCATCTGCAAAATCAAGGTCCTCAAGCATGGTGGATGGAGTCCATCGTATGCCTCTTAATATCCTGTCTAATGTGTTCTTTAGAATCCAATCAATCACAAAGCTGAAGAGGAGAGATGACATAGCACATCCCTGTATTACACCTGTCTTTATTGGGAAAGAGGTATTGTAATATCTACACCTTTACATTCTACTATATGAGAAATGCTTAGTCATATCTACACCTTTACATTCTACTATATGAGAACTGCCTAGTCATGTCTACACTGGCCTGACTGATGTCAGTGTTCACTGAAATGAAAATTGTCAACTCACAAAAACGCTGATATTCTCCTCAATCACCATGGTGGTATTGATTCGCTCTGTCAGCTCCTCTGACCCTGTATACTCCACCAGTGCCCCTCTGACCTTCACTTTCCATGGCTCTGTCCTGACGGTGTACTCTCCATTCAAAATGTATCTGCGCTGTGAATCTTGCAGTGCTAGAAGAAAGTTAATGGATTTATTTTAAAAACATGATGGGACTCACAAATGTTGAAATCTGGCATGCTGTAAATTAAATCCTAACAAAGCCATCAGTCTGACACATAAATATTAAATATCTTTTTTTTTCCTGGGAAATCAGGCAAGATATTTAGATACAATAATTTTAACTTACTCCAAGACATCATGGTGACGTCACGGGAGACATTTAAATAATTTCCAAGGGGGTAAGGTTGGGAGGTGGGGGTGGGGGTTCCCTTCTAAAGTGCATGGCAAAAGCGCATGCTTGTTGGCGCCTCTCATGACGTGTGTTTACCGTGCGTCTGCAGTCTTCATCTTTGCTGAGCCTGGTTGCAGCAGTTTTCATCTTTGTTTGCCGTTCGTTCCAGTCATCAATTTTTGACAATTAGTATCATCTGTACGAGACAAGGAGACCAGCATTGCCTTTTTGCAACAGCATGGCATTCTGCACAGAACGATATTTTGCAGAAACAACCATCAGACAGATGGTGTATTATCGCTGTCGGCAAGACACACGACCGTTTGCTGGTGTCGAAAGTCCACCTGTCGTCTGGACATACCCGTATGGCAGATTGCGGACCTCTTTCCGGCGACTATACCGCCACCGCCGAGAGTATCCCCCGCGTCGCTATGTGCGGTGCTGAGCGACGCTTAACTAGATGGCTGGGACTCACGAGCAGCAGCTTCTGCATCTCCTGCAGCTTCCTCATTTTTTATTTGCTCGTGAGTCCCAGCCATCTAGTTTAGCTATGCACGGCATGGGAGATACTCTCGGCTGTGGCGGTATAGTCGCCGGAAAGAGGTCCGCAATTTACATGTGACTGAGGCCCTGGTAGGGCCCCCCAAAAAATGAAGTCACGTAGGGACTGAACAGAGCACCTTTAATTGATAAGGCAGATATGATATCAACTACGCTACACATTCACATGACCAATAAATATAAAAACATGACCAGTATTGTACACCTGGCAATTGCGCTTCAACAAGCAGCCGACTGCGCCTCAACAGACAGATATATGCCACACCAAAAACACTAGAAGAGAAACCACATCATCATCACACATGCAGCTTTTGAAATAGTGGACTGTCCAGTCGGTTGTGGAATTCCCACGCATTCCCCGTGTTTGGGGTACGTAAATAATATTGTACCAATATTTAAAAACAATTTGGTGATCTGATCTAAAACAAGTACCAGAAAATCTCATGGGAATTAAAACTGGTAGGCCTGAATGTAAAAAAGAATGCCAAACAGAGAGATGAATGGAGGCAGGTGACATCTGCAGCAATGAACCCAACAGGCTTAGAATGCTGAAAAAGAAGGAAGAGGAGGAGGAGAGGAAGGCTTGACTGTGTTTCTATCACCCCTCAAGTGCCAACTGGCCTACAGAAGAACAGATCTGGAACCATATACCTGAAATACCAATGGCCAAAAAAAGGTCTTAGAACTTTATTTTTCTATAGATTTTTAGAAGGATGTTAAGAAATGTGTCGACAGATAAGAATGAAAACACTTACCCACTGACAACCTGCAGATGTTTCTGGATCACACACAAAAGTCTAAAGGAAAGGACTCAAGAAATGTAAGGGGCGAATGAAGAGGAACAGGTATATGTTAATCAGATAATTACCCAGGTAGTTGTCACATGGGGCGAATGAAGAGTTATTTGTTGATCAGATAATTACCCAGGTAGTTGTCCCATGGAGCGAATGAAGAGGAACAGGTATATGTTGATCAGATAATTACCCAGGTAGTTGTCACATGGGGCGAATGAAGAGGAACAGTTATATGTTGATCAGATAATTACCCAGGTAGTTGTCACATGGGGTGAATGAAGAGGAACAGTTATATGTTGATCAGATAATTACCCAGGTAGTTGTCACATGGGGCGAATGAAGAGGAACAGTTATATGTTGATCAGATAATTACCCAGGTAGTTGTCACATGGGGCGAACGAAGAGGAACAGTTATACGTTGATCAGATAATTACCCAGATAGTTGTCACATGGGGCGAACGAAGAGGAACAGTTATATGTTGATCAGATAATTACCCAGGTAGTTGTCACATGGGGTGAACGAAGAGGAACAGTTATATGTTGATCAGATAATTACCCAGGTAGTTGTCACATGGGGCGAATGAAGAGAAACAGGTATATGTTTATCAGATAATTACCCAGGTAGTTGTCACATGGGGCGAATGAAGAGAAACAGGTATATGTTGATCAGATAATTACCCAGGTAGTTGTCACATGGGGCGAATGAAGAGAAACAGGTATATGTTGATCAGATAATTACCCAGGTAGTTGTCACATGGGGCGAATGAAGAGGAACAGGTATATGTTGATCAGATAATTACCCAGGTAGTTGTCACATGGGGTGAATGAAGAGGAACAGTTATATGTTGATCAGATACTTACCCAGGTAGTTGTCGTCATCCTTGACATGTCGAATCTGTCCGTACTGTCTGACATCGATCTCTGTCGCCCCGCTGGGGATCGTCACCACATAATTGTAGCCTGCCAGAAAAGTTTGTGAAAAATTATAACTTGTTATATGTTGTAGTTTATAGATTGCTTTAAATATTCTGCAAGAAAATTAGAACATTTTTCTTGCAAAGTTCCAGCTGCGTTGTAACTGAATTATGGTTGACCATGACAGCCAAGAACTATCAGCACAACACAGAATATAGCTAGAGCTGGTGGCAACATCATGAGAAACTCACCCTGGCTCCCGCTGGCAGAAATTGCTGGATGCCAGCAAATCAATTTTAGTTATTTAATCCCACATATGTGGTAAATGCTGGAAGAAATAGTTGATGTGGTAAATGCTGGAAGAAACAATTGATGTGGTAAATGCTGGAAGAAATAGTTGATGTGGTAAATGCTGGAAGAAACAATTGATGTGGTAAATGCTGGAAGAAATAGTTGATGTGGTAAATGCTGGAAGAAATAGTTGATGTGGTAAATGCTGGAAGAAATAGTTGATGTGGTAAATGCTGGAAGAAACAATTGATGTGGTAAATGCTGGAAGAAACAATTGATGTGGTAAATGCTGGAAGAAATAGTTGATGTGGTAAATGCTGGAAGAAACAATTGATGTGGTAAATGCTGGGAGAAATGGTGATGTAGTAAATGCTGGAAGAAATAGTTGATGTGGTAAATGCTGAAAGAAATAGTTGATGTGGTAAATGCTGGAAGAAACAATTGATGTGGTAAATGCTGGGAGAAATAGTTGATGTGGTAAATGCTGGAAGAAACAGTTGATGTGGTAAATGCTGGGAGAAATAGTTGATGTGGTAAATGCTGGAAGAAACAATTGATGTGGTAAATGCTGGAAGAAATAGTTGATGTGGTAAATGCTGGAAGAAACAATTGATGTGGTAAATGCTGGAAGAAATAGTTGATGTGGTAAATGCTGGAAGAAATAGTTGATGTGGTAAATGCTGGAAGAAATAGTTGATGTGGTAAATGCTGGAAGAAACAATTGATGTGGTAAATGCTGGAAGAAACAATTGATGTGGTAAATGCTGGAAGAAACAATTGATGTGGTAAATGCTGGAAGAAATGGTTGATGTGGTAAATGCTGGAAGAAACAATTGATGTGGTAAATGCTGGGAGAAATAGTTGATGTGGTAAATGCTGGAAGAAACAATTGATGTGGTAAATGCTGGAAGAAATAGTTGATGTGGTAAATGCTGGAAGAAACAATTGATGTGGTAAATGCTGGAAGAAATAGTTGATGTGGTAAATGCTGGAAGAAATAGTTGATGTGGTAAATGCTGGAAGAAATAGTTGATGTGGTAAATGCTGGAAGAAACAATTGATGTGGTAAATGCTGGAAGAAACAATTGATGTGGTAAATGCTGGAAGAAATAGTTGATGTGGTAAATGCTGGAAGAAACAATTGATGTGGTAAATGCTGGGAGAAATGGTGATGTAGTAAATGCTGGAAGAAATAGTTGATGTGGTAAATGCTGGAAGAAATAGTTGATGTGGTAAATGCTGGAAGAAACAATTGATGTGGTAAATGCTGGGAGAAATAGTTGATGTGGTAAATGCTGGAAGAAACAGTTGATGTGGTAAATGCTGGAAGAAACAGTTGATGTGGTAAATGCTATAAGAAATGGTTGATGTGGTAAATGCTGGAAGAAATGGTTGATGTGGTAAATGCTGGAAGAAACAATTGATGTGGTAAATGCTGGAAGAAATGGTTGATGTGGTAAATGCTGGAAGAAACAATTGATGTGGTAAATGCTGGAAGAAATAGTTGATGTGGTAAATGCTGGAAGAAACAATTGATGTGGTAAATGCTGGAAGAAATGGTTGATGTGGTAAATGCTGGAAGAAACAATTGATGTGGTAAATGCTGGAAGAAATGGTTGATGTGGTAAATGCTGGAAGAAACAATTGATGTGGTAAATGCTGGAAGAAATAGTTGATGTGGTAAATGCTGGAAGAAACAATTGATGTGGTAAATGCTGGAAGAAATGGTTGATGTGGTAAATGCTGGAAGAAACAATTGATGTGGTAAATGCTGGGAGAAATAGTTGATGTGGTAAATGCTGGAAGAAACAGTTGATGTGGTAAATGCTGGAAGAAACAGTTGATGTGGTAAATGCTGGGAGAAACAGTTGATGTGGTAAATGCTGGGAGAAATAGTTGATGTGGTAAATGCTGGAAGAAACAGTTGATGTGGTAAATGCTGGAAGAAATGGTTGATGTGGTAAATGCTGGAAGAAGCAATTGATGTGGTAAATGCTGGGAGAAATAGTTAATGTCAGATCAGATAATATCAGTCATACGTAACTTGTAGAACCTGCATGTCTTCATGTGGCATGCCAGTCACAGTCTTATTTCAGTCATTTGTTAGGTGTCTGTCGGTGGGTGTCTGTCGGTGGGTGTCTGTCGGTGGGTGTCTGTCGGTGGGTGGTTGTCCATGGGTGTCTGTCCGTGGATGTCTTTCCATGGGTGTCTTTCCATGGGTGTCTGTCCATGGGTGTCTGTCCATGGGTGTCTGTCTATGTTAGTCTAACACTTTCCTTCACTGGTGCAAAAATACCTTGAAGACTCAAGAGATAAGGTTCTACACAAGAATTCTTTAAATTCCTTGGATAGCAAATCCATAATCCTAAAACATTTCAGACCTGAAGAAAACTTATTATTATGAAGATTAGAAAAGAAAGAGAGAGAGAGAGAGAGAGAGAGAGAGAGAGAGAGAGAGAGAGAGAGAGAGAGAGAGAGAGAGAGAGAGAGAGAGAGAGAGAGAGAGAGAGAGAGAGAGAGAGAGAGAGAGAGAGAGAGAGAGAGAGAGAGAGAGAGAGAGAGAGAGAGAGAGAGAGAGAGAGAGAGAGAGATTCAGCATTAGTTTAGGGTTCCTTATGAGAAAAGAAAAACTGAAAAATTCTGTGATAACTGGAATGATGTATGGACCAAGAAGAAGTAAAGAAAGATAACAAGACGATATTCTTGGCAGCTTTTTGTCCTGGTGCAAAAGAGTGCCGGCACATAAACAGATACATGCACTGGAGATCACAAGATGAGAAGAGTGACTGCCCATACCTGTCAACTAGCTACTTGATAAAACCATTTAAAGGTGATATCAGTGTTTTGGCTTTCGGAAGTCCTGTCACTGGTGTCAGCCATTATCATTCATATATGACGATGATAAACAGAAAGAGAAAAATAAACAAGAAAGACATACCATAAATAGCATTGTTGAAGACTCCAGTGACAGTGCGACATGTGAAGTTGTCACCTCCACACACCCCACACCTGTCCCGTTTCATGGGAGAGCCCAGTTTGTTGTCGCAGCCCACAGCCTGGTGTTGGGAGTCGGAGAAAAAAACACAATCAGGTCTCAAAGATACATATGATAATTAGCAAACTGTAAAATATTCTAGAACTAATCTACTTCCATATCCTAGAACTACATGTGACAGAAAGAGGGATAAAACTAAAAATATACACAGCAAATATATACAAATATTGTGAGTTGTTATCCATTTCTCAGACATCAACAACAGCACACAGTAAATAATGGTTACGCTTGAAAAACACAACATTTAAACACAGTTTAGTCCTTTATCTTATTTAATCAAATGAATAAATTTTGTTGTTGTTGTTGTTGGTGTTGTTGTTGTTGTTGTTGTTGTTGTAATTATGTGGTACATATTTTCAATCATTTCATAACAGATGTTGACTTATGTTTATTTTGTTAGTACATGTAAACACTGGTGACAAACATTGTGCTCTAAGATGAGTTGCATGTGTCAGTCGACTTACAGAAACTTTGTAAGTCTGCATTTATTTATCTTTAACAGCAAAACAGAAAACATACCCAACATTGTCCATTGACACAAATATCATCGGTGAAGGGAGAGCACTTGGTTCCATCAATCACTTTCTTGGAGAACTCGTAGTAAGTGGAGCCATTGCCTGCACTGCAGTACAGCTTGCAAGCATCTTTCATGTGAACTGGGAACACAACATTATATCAAATCTTCTGGTGATCACAGTATTTTACGTCAGGAAAAGAATATATTCTTGTCTGTCAATGTTCTATATTTTACTTTAGCTGTGATAGAATCAGAAAATAAGTTTCTGGAAATTGTCTGACTAAAACAAAGAGCACACTTTCTTTCTCACATTTAATGAGAGCGATTTATTGCATTAGATATTTTAAATTTTCTGACATGCAGCTTTCACTTGACCTATTCTGCTTTTAATCTCTGTCATAGATTTTCCATCTGATGATATGATTGTTCCCTGATATTTGAATTTATTGACTTAGTTAAGTCATTTTCCTTAAATTGAGATATCACAGTGTGGAGTAATCTTCTTCTTTAACGTAACCATTACTTCTGTTTTCTTAATATTCAATTAAAGTCCTTTCTTATCACTCTCCATCCCCACAATATCCAGCAGATGTTGTATATCAGTTGCACTTTCAGCTATCAAAACTATTGTCTGCATAACGCAAATTGTTTATATTGTATCCTCCAACTCTTATTCCTGCGTTCTCTTTCATTTCACTCAGAATTATTCCACTATATAGAGAAGGAAGGTCTGGGGAGAAGACACGTCCTTGTCTTACACCTTGCCTTATCTGTTCAAAAGTACCCAATCTGTTTCCCACTTTAATTGTTGTTACTTGGTTCCAGTAAATGTTTTTAATTATTCTCAGATCTTTCCCATCTACATTGATGTCTTTCAATATTTTTATTTTCTCCTCATCTTTAACTTTGTCAAACGCTTAGGTATAATCTGTAAAGTACAAATATAAAAACATGGTTTGTAATTTCAAAATACCTTGTCTCACATTGCTGCAGGTGACGCTAAGACTACTTTATGCTACCTTTGATGACAATGGTAGTGAGTGTCAACCAATCAGATAACAACTGCAAACTAATTAACGTAAAATTGTTCACTATAACCACAAAGACAACAAATATTGGGGTGGTGGTGGGAGAAGGGGGTGGGGGAATTGGTTTTGATGTCATATAAAGGATATACAACTATTTGTTTGTTTAGAAACTGTAGGTCCATCTCTCTTTACATATAATTACTGGATATTATTTTGTCATGATGTGGTTATCTGCACGGTTTAAAAAAGAAAATATACAGATGTGTTTAGGTGAACTAATGAGTATGTATAAAAATTATCACTAGACATAACAGAGCAAAAAGTTCAGTAAGAATTATTTTCCTTTAGAACACTTGGAAATGTGTATCGCAGAGACCAGAACACTGATTTCTATGTGCTAAAAAAAATAGTTAGTTACTGTGCCAAACCTATGTCTAGTATCTGTAATAAATGTTACAACAAGCTCTAAAATGTTACAACACTTTAATACCTGACAATAAACTCTAACATATTGCAACAATTTAACATGTTACAATAGACTCTAACAACACTTCAACATGCGACAAAAAACTAACATGTAACAAGGGTCTGGAATGTCACATTCCTGTACGACAGAAATGACAAAAGTGAATGTTGAACTTCTAAGAATGCTAGATATATTGTGATGCATGTTAAAATACCTGGCAAAATTAAAGACTGAGATTGTGCTATTTCATTTCAAAATTATTCACTTTCTTTCTCCTCTGCTAGTTTTTGACACACTAAAAATACAAAACAATCAGCTATAAATAACTGAGTCTTTTCTTCCTTTGCAAGATGTCTGCATGACTGAACTCGGTGGGCTCTTTTTTGGTGTATTGTTTTCTGAAGCTGTTTAATTTTTCCTGTTTTTCTCCACATTACATAAAGTACCATTTAGTACACTTAGAGATACCGGCCGGGAGTTGCCATGGTGTAGTAGCTAAACATGTGCCTAGAGATATGAAGATCGTTGGTTTGGATCCTGATGGAGCCAGATTTGTATAAAAAATGTCCTTGGCTGCCCGGTTGACCCAGCCTTGAATGGGTACTAGGTGCAGTTGTGGGAAGTAAAGGCGGCCAGCATGATGCACACCCACCAAGTGCTGATTGGTCTATCAAATATAGGTCTAGCCCTTTATGGAAAAGGATCCTTTACTTTATTTCAGAGATACTCGGTAAAGGGTGATAACCCTGTAGCATCGATTGATCAACACTTAATGAATGTTGTGCTCGGCATCATGTTGACTTTCTTTAGATGGCAGAACATGGCTTTAAGGGAGGTTTGAACTTATCACTTTTGGGCAGGCAGACATTCTGCAGGTAAAATTTATATTAATCACTTTTATAACAGGTCAGAGTTCAGTCATGTAACAAGAGAGATGGATGATTCAGTCATGTAACAAGGGAGATGGATGATTCAGTCATTTAACAATTGAGGTGGATCATTCAGTCATTTAACAATTGAGGTGGATCATTCAGTTTGCCTCACCATAGCCTACCACTCAGAATGGAATAAATGATTCAGTCATAAAAAAAGGGAGATGGATGATTCAGTCATGTAACAAGGAAGATGGATGATTTAGTCATGTAACAAGTAAGATAGATGATTCAGTCATGAAACAAGGGAGATGGATGATTCAGTCATGTAACAAGGGAGATGGATGATTCAGTCATGTAACAAGGGAGATGGATGATTCAGTCACGTAACAAGGAAGATGGATGATTCAGTCATGTAACAAGGGAGATGGATGATTCAGTCATGTAACAAGGGAGATGGATGATTCAGTCTTGTAACAAGGAAGATGGATAATTCAGTCATGTAACAAGGGAGATGGATGATTCAGTCATGTATCAAGGAAGATGGATGATTCAGTTTGCCTCACCATAGCCTACCACTCAGAATGGAATAAATGATTCAGTCATGTAAAAATTGAGGTGAATCGTTTAGTTTCCCTCGCCATAGCCTAGCACTCAGGATGGACTAAATGATTCAGTCATGTCAAAATTGAGGTGAATCATTTAGTATCCCTCACCATAGCCTAGCACTCAGGATGGACTAAATGATTCAGTCATGTAAAAATTGAGGTGAATCATTTAGTATCCCTCACCATAGCCTAGCACTCAGGATGGACTAAATGAAGAAGAACGTGAACAAACAAACAAACACAACTGATAATGCCCATTGTCAAGCAGACGTTAAGATGACACAGAGGAGCAGAAGCCAGTCAGACACAAGGCACCCATGTCCATAATTACCAGAACAAGGCTCCACATATCATACCTCCAGTATATTTTGGCTTCCATGTTGTGTTTTGAGGAATATTGTGCAAATTGAAGCGGAATTTCTTTCTCATTTCTTCGCTTTGGCATTGAACTTCTCTGAAATCCTGGCTGTCTGGTGGGCATGCCTAACCAATAACCATGCAAGTCAAATAAATCATCTAATATTGAAACAGAACTTTGTAAACTCATGATTACATATTAACTTTAGTTATGTCGGTGACACATATTGTATTTGGATTATATCTTGAACTGTCGATTTGAATTCTTTGAGTCCCAGCTGGTTTGGCATTGAAGGCCCAAGGGGTTGTCAAAAGAGATGTAAAATCTGCACATCTTGCGTTCACTGGCTTCTAGGGTGGAACCCATGAACGTATGATGCGTTCTTTGGGACTCAAAGAGTTAATGGACAACTTTTCTTGTTTCTGTGACAAACCTTAAAACTAAACATTCTTTCTTACTTTAAATTAATCTGTTTTACAAAAAAAAAATTGAATTTTAAAAACTTAACTCTTTGAGTCCCAAGGAACCTATCATACGTTCATGGGTTTCCTATCCTAGAAGCCCAATGAATGCATGATGGCCGATTTTATAACCTCTTTACTATCCCCTGGGCCTGTGATGCTAAACCTCCTGGGTCTGAAAGAGTTAAAAGCCTCTTGTTCTATTCTGATTTTGTTTCAGAATACCTTAAATCTGTTTATTTTCCTTTTTTTCTTAATTCCATAGTTTTGCTGCATTCATTTAGTTTGTCTAAATGTATTTACATTAGCATGTACATACAACCATATTTCATATCAAGAAGCCCCTCCTTTGCTTTACTTTCTGCCTTACTGATTTCTTTTCTACCCTAAAGTTCAAGGAAAAAAAGAGGTCATTTTATTTTTCTAAATTTAAAAACTGCACACAGAAGACATGTCAGATGTGAGGTTATGACAAGAGACATGTAAAGTCTTGATAATCTGGCCAAATAGCAGTCTCACAGGTGGACAACTGGACAAGGCCCAGGCAGCTAAAGGATGGAAGGGAGGGGGGGGGGGTGGGGGGGGGGGGGGGGGTGGGTGGAGGGTAAAAGTAAAGGACTTTTTTCCACGCCCTCAGGTGTATTGGGCATATAGGGCAAGACCTATATTTTATAGACCACTCGGCACTTCGTGGGTGATGTGGTCAGCATCACTTTGGCCGCCTTTACTTCCCAGGATTGTACCTAGTACCCACTCAAGACTGGGTTGACCAGGAAGCCAAGGTCATTTTTGAGAAAAGTCAGGCTCAATCAGGACCCGAATCCATGACCTCCCAATTTGCAGGCAAGAGTCTAGCTACTACACCACAGCCACTCCCTTATCTGAGTGGGTGCTGACTCTCTTTCATGAAGACATTATTATGGCAGGCCAGTGTCCATGGAGACGTTATTATGGCAGGCCAGTGTCCATGGAGACATTATTATGGCAGGCCAGTGTCCATGGAGACATTATTATGGCAGGCCAGTGTCCATGGAGACATTATTATGGCAGGCCAGTGTCCATGGAGACATTATTATGGCAGGCCAGTGTCCATGGAGACGTTATTATGGCAGGCCAGTGTCCATGGAGACATTATTCTGGCAGGCCAGTGTCCATGGAGACATTATTATGGCAGGCCAGTGTCCATGGAGACATTATTATGGCAGGCCAGTGTCCATGGAGACATTATTATGGCAGGCCAGTGTCCATGGAGACGTTATTATGGCAGGCCAGTGTCCATGGAGACATTATTATGGCAGGCCAGTGTCCATGAAGACATTATTATGGCAGGCCAGTGTCCATGGAGACGTTATTATGGCAGGCCAGTGTCCATGGAGACATTATTATGGCAGGCCAGTGTCCATGGAGACATTATTATGGCAGGCCAGTGTCCATGGAGACATTATTATGGCAGGCCAGTGTCCATGGAGACATTATTATGGCAGGCCGGTGTGACTAAATAATTTCAAAACTGATGAGAGATTAACCAAGATGTTTTCTTTCTCAGCAAAACTGATGCTAGTGATTGAGATTCTCCCTCTCTGATTGGGTTTTCTTGATTGAGATTCACACTCTGTGATTGGGTTTTCTTGATTGAGATTCACACTCTGTGATTGTGTTTTCTTGATTGAGATTCACACTCTGTGATTGGGTTTTCTTGATTGAGATTCACACTCTGTGATTGTGTTTTCTTGATTAAGATTCACACTCTGTGATTGAGTTTTCTTGATTGAGATTCTCACTCTGTGACTGGGTTTTCTTGATTGAGATTCACACTCTGTGATTGGGTTTTCTTGAATGAGATTCACACTATGTGACTGGGTTTTCTTGATTGAGATTCACACTCTGTGATTGGGTTTTCTTGATTGAGATTCACACTCTGTGACTGGGTTTTCTTGATTGAGATTCTCACTCTGTGACTGGGTTTTCTTGATTGAGTCAATGACAAAGTGACAGTTGTTTGACTCAATCCAGTCATCAAGAGTGTCTCACAAGTTTTCTAGTGCTTTAATTGCTTAACTCTTAAAGTCTCAGTTGATTTTGAATTCAGCAATGTCTCTGCTAACGTTTCTGAAACCTAGAGCAACAAGTGTTTAGTCTCGCAGAACTGAAAAATACAGCTTTGGGAAAGAAGGTGTCATAGTAACAGCCCAAAAATAATGGGTTAACAAAACAGAAAAATGGGATAGGCAAAGTAAAGAAATGTGTAGCCCATAAAGTGTAACCAAAAAACGTATGGTGAGTTCCTTGGTAATGAAAGAGTTAAGGTCAAAATGAGCTCTTGAGTTAGGACAGAAAGGCTATATTTACAGTATGTGCATAAGGCTAGGCTGCCATTTTGGCAAACCCACTTGTCAATTAAGGCGACTGAAGTTTGAAAGTGACTTGTCGTACAGTTTTTAGATAAAGTAAGAGTGTTTATGGTGCTACAGACACATTACCTTGACATTACAGGACTTGTATCTGACCCTAGGACCCAAACAGTAGCGGCCGCCATTTTGTGGTCTGCAGAAACATAGAGTTTTATCTCCGTTAAACATTTGAAAAACAGAACAAAATAATATGTCTAGAAATTATGCCCCGCTTAGGGATAATGGCATAACAAAATGTAAGTTCATATTTTCTTCTTCTTCTGCATTTGCCCTGGTTAATTAAGTTGTGGTTTACAGCTAGGTTATGATGTGTGCATATTGTGACTCAATACATCCAATTTCAGCAATCCCTAATTAGTATATTTTTACAACATGCACCCTCCCACCCCATTCCCCAAAACCAAACCCCCACTCCCTCAAATGGACCCACACAGAAATGTCAATTTATATTATTTCAAAGGACTGGAATGGAACAAAGCCAGAAAGAAAACTGCTGATAGAGACGTCTGGCGATCTCTCTGGCAAACCTCTACACCCCAAGGTAGAAGAGGAGCGACTAAGTAAGTTCAAAGGTAAGTGAATGCTCATTAAGCAGTTTCAGCGTAAGCCGTAATAACAGAGACAAACATGGTGATACAAATATGGCCAGACAATCTATTGGCAAAACAATTAGTTCAAGAAACAGGCAGAAGCATAAAAAATAACTGCTAAGATACATCTTCTTCTTCTTCTTCACCTCCTCTTTTACCGCTGTGGGTGTCAAGGGAGATAAAGGGTTTTGTCTCTAGCTGCCAAGATACATTACTCATTCAAAATACAAAAACTGTGATCTGTTATGTCCCCTGCAAGTGACTGAGAAAGTCTGTGAGTATGTGTGTACTGGACAAAAGCCAAACAGATGCCTTAGTGTTACCGTAACCCAAATTCATAAATCTGCAAACATGTAGATGTTCATAAACACTGAGACTTTATGTGTCATTCAAAATTAAACATGATCTGACAATTAGTGTTCTTTGATCTATTTATCGTTGATGAATTTGTTGGGCGATCTTTACGCCCTTCTAAATTTATGTCACAGCTTGTTTTGAATCAGTTTATATCTTTTTTTAAAAAAATTCAATCTGCTCTTTTGTAATTCTCCAAATCAGGAAGTGGTCGATGATACAGTCATTGACAACAACAAACAGAAACAAGAGCACTTACTCTGGATTGTTGCATTCTCGATATCTTGTCTTGACCCCGCCTCCACACGTCCTAGAACAAGGGCCATAATACTTCCAAGGACCCCAGCCTCCATTTACTATTTTTGGCTTTTGTTCTGGTTTAGGCAGACAGTCACCTTGTATGCAGATCTGCAAACAAATATTTTCCCCAAAGCTTTGCAAATTATCTTCTGCTAAATTATATTAGCTGAACTTGTTCGCACACACAAACATCTGCACACACAAAGACATGTACATTTATTTTGATTGATTTAATTTTAGGGTCTTTAATTCAATGCTAATTATTTGCTAATGGCTTGAGCAATGATTGTTCTCTGTCTCCAGGTATCAGCTCTTGTGCTGGTATCTTGTCATCTCGTGAATGGCTTGAGCAATGATTGCTCTCTGTCTCCAAGTATCAGTTCTTGTGCTGGTATCTTGTCATCTCGTGAATGGCTTGAGCAATGATTGCTCTCTGTCTCTCAGTATCAGTTCTTGTGCTGGTATCTTGTCATGCCCTGAATGGCTTGGGCAATGATTGTTCTCTGTCTCTCAGTATCAGCTCTTGTGCTGGTATCTTGTCATGCCCTGAATGGCTTGGGCAATGATTGCTCTCTGTCTCTCAGTATCAGTTCTTGTGCTGGTATCTTGTCATGCCCTGAATGGCTTGAGCAATGATTGCTCTCTGTCTCTCAGTATCAGTTCTTGTGCTGGTATCTTGTCATGCCCTGAATGGCTTGGGCAATGATTGTTCTCTGTCTCTCAGTATCAGCTCTTGTGCTGGTATCTTGTCATGCCCTGAATGGCTTGGGCAATGATTGCTCTCTGTCTCTCAGTATCAGTTCTTGTGCTGGTATCTTGTCATGCCCTGAATGGCTTGAGCAATGATTGCTCTCTGTCTCTCAGTATCAGTTCTTGTGCTGGTATCTTGTCATGCCCTGAATGGCTTGAGCAATGATTGCTCTCTGTCTCTCAGTATCAGTTCTTGTGCTGGTATCTTGTCATGCCCTGAATGGCTTGGGCAATGATTGTTCTCTGTCTCTCAGTATCAGCTCTTGTGCTGGTATCTTGTCATGCCTTGAATGGCTTGGGCAATGATTGCTCTCTGTCTCCAGGTATCAGCTCTTGTGCTGGTATCTTGTCATGCCCTGAATGGCTTGGGCAATGATTGCTCTCTGTCTCCCAGTATCAGCTCTTGTGCTGGTATCTTGTCATGCCTTGAATGGCTTGAGCAATGATTGCTCTCTGTCTCTCAGTATCAGCTCTTGTGCTGGTATCTTGTCATGCCCTGAATGGCTTGGGCAATGATTGCTCTCTGTCTCCAGGTATCAGCTCTTGTGCTGGTATCTTGTCATGCCCTGAATGGCTTGGGCAATGATTGCTCTCTGTCTCTCAGTATCAGTTCTTGTGCTGGTATCTTGTCATGCCCTGAATGGCTTGAGCAATGATTGCTCTCTGTCTCTCAGTATCAGTTCTTGTGCTGGTATCTTGTCATGCCCTGAATGGCTTGAGCAATGATTGCTCTCTGTCTCTCAGCATCAGTTCTTGTGCTGGTATCTTGCCATGTCCTACATGGCTTGAGCAATGATTGCTCTCTGTCTCTCAGTATCAGTTCTTATGCTGGTATCTTGTCATGCCTTGAATGGCTTGGGCAATGATTGTTCTCTGTCTCCAGGTATCAGCTCTTGTGCTGGTATCTTGTCATGCCTTGAATGGCTTGGGCAATGATTGCTCTCTGTCTCTCAGTATCAGCTCTTGTGCTGGTATCTTGTCATGCCCTGAATGGCTTGGGCAATGATTGTTCTCTGTCTCCAGGTATCAGCTCTTGTGCTGGTATCTTGTCATCTCGTGAATGGCTTGGGCAATGATTGCTCTCTGTCTCCCAGTATCAGTTCTTGTGCTGGTATCTTGTCATGTCCTGAATGGCTTGGGCAATGATTGCTCTCTGTCTCTCAGTATCAGCTCTTGTGCTGGTATCTTGTCATGCCCTGAATGGCTTGAGCAATGATTGCTCTCTGTCTCTCAGCATCAGTTCTTGTGCTGGTATCTTGTCATGCCCTGAATGGCTTGAGCAATGATTGCTCTCTGTCTCCCAGTATCAGTTCTTGTGCTGGTATCTTGTCATGCCCTGAATGGCTTGAGCAATGATTGCTCTCTGTCTCCCAGTATCAGCTCTTGTGCTGGTATCTTGTCATGCCCTGAATGGCTTGAGCAATGATTGCTCTCTGTCTCCAAGTATCAGTTCTTATGCTGGTATAATGCAATGATAATGTATAGAGCACAAGAACTGATGAAGGTGGACACCAGACACTAAAGACACCCTGGCAATGATAATGAAAAAAGCAGAAGAACTGATGAAGGTGGACACCAGACACTAAAGACACCCTGGCAATGATAATGTTTAAAGCACAAGAACTGTTGAAGGCACCGAGAGTGGATGAGAGGCTCATCTTGTCTAGTGAACTGCCAGAGAAAGATTATTTCCATCATCATGATTCTATCTACTTGCCCTGTTGTAGCCACACTATCTACTTGCCCTGTTGTAGCCACACTATCTACTTGCCCTGTTGTAGCCACACTATCTACTTGCCCTGTTGTAGCCACACTATCTACTTGCCCTGTTGTAGCCACACTATCTACTTGCCCTGTTGTAGCCACACTATCTACTTGCCCTGTTGTAGCCACACTATCTACTTGCCCTGTCGTAGCCACACTATCTACCTCCCTGTTGTAGCCACACTATCTACTTGCCCTGTTGTAGCCACACTATCTACTTGCCCTGTTGTAGCCACACTATCTACTTGCCCTGTCGTAGCCACACTATCTACTTACCCTGTTGTAGCCACACTATCTACTTGCCCTGTTGTAGCCACACTATCTACTTACCCTGTTGTAGCCACACTATCTACTTACCCTGTTGTAGCCACACTATCTACTTACCCTGTTGTAGCCACACTATCTACTTACCCTGTTGTAGCCACAGGTGGTTCCATCTGCCCATGGCATATGTTTTGTTCGACAGCCCGTATTATTGTCGTTCTCATTTGCGCACCACAGTCTCCGACACTGAGGGTTATTCTGTGAACAAGCATTCACACACATCTGAAGTTTAATCTAGTTATCAACTTTTTTAAAAGTCCCAGGTAAACTTCGGAAAATAAGCACATGAATTGATGTGTACAAAATGCTTAATTTGTCAGCGAAGGAAACAAGGACTTTCAGAGACATAAATAAAAACCGAACAGCTGATGAGACGAGCAAGTCTACCAGCCATGTTTTGAGGGTGCCAGTGACTTGCCACGTACACACGGTTGAGTATTGGTAATAGCAGGGATCCTCACACTTGAGGAAACGAGGGCAGTGGACAGATCCAGGGGGGCAGTAGACTGATGTAGGAGATGATGAACAAATACAGGAAGATCACAATTAAATCCAAACTAGTATTCATGAACTCTCTCAGTCCCAAGAAAGGCATCATATGCTAATGGGTTCCCACCTAGAAGCCTAACTAATGCAAGATTTGCCAATTTTACATCTCTCTTTACAACCTCTTCGGCCTCCAATGCTACACATCCAGGACCTTGGGACTGAAAGAGTGAAACCTAAACTAAACCTGCCACAAATTTGCTGTCTCATCTGCTCTGTTTAATTAACTGGCAGTCATTCATAGTTAATTTTTTATCAACATCTCCCTTATATGATGGTTTTTCAATCTTTCAACTGCTGTCAGTTTCGCAGACACAAAATTCATTCGCTGACAGCCCACACTCCAGCATCACTTGTTGATGTTATCCATGTAGTCCTTGTATGAGACAAATCTCTATGCTTGGGATCCACTCCTGTCACGTGTGTCTAGTGATTACCTAATATTGACAGTTTGGGATCCACTCCTGTCATGTGTGTCCAGTGAAAACCTAATACTGATAGTTTGGGATCCACTCCTGTCATGTGTGTCCAGTGATAACCTAATACTGATAGTTTGGGATCCACTCCTGTCACGTGTGTCCAGTGATAACCTAATACTGACAGTTTGGGATCCACTCCTGTCACGTGTGTCCAGTGATAACCTAATACTGACAGTTTGGGATCCACTCCTGTCACATGTGTCTAGTGATTACCTAATACTGATAGTTTGGGATCCACTCCTGTCATGTGTGTATAGTGATAACCTAATACTGACAGTTTGGGATCCACTCCTGTCAGGTGTGTCCAGTTATTACCTAATACTGATAGTTTGGGATTCACTCCTACCATGTGTGTCCAGTGATAATCTAATACTGGTAGTTTGGCATCCACTCCTGTCAGATGCGTCCAGTGATTACCTAATACTAATAGTTTGGGATCCACTCCTGTCAGGTGTGTCCAGTGATAACCTAATACTGACAGTTTGGGATCCTGTCACATGTGTCTAGTGATTACCTAATACTGACAGTTTGGGATCCACTCCTGTCACATGTGTCTATTGATTACATAATACTGATAGTTTGGGATCCACTCCTGTCATGTGTGTCCAGTGAGTACCTAATACTGACAGTTTGGGATCCACTCCTGTCACGTGTGTCCAGTGATAACCTAATACTGATAGTTTGGGATCCACTCATGTCATGTGTGTCCAGTGATAACCTAGTACTGATAGTTTGGGATCCACTCCTGTCATGTGTGTCCAGTGAGTACCTAATACTGACAGTTTGGGATCCACTCCTGTCACGTGTGTCCAGTGATAACCTAATACTGATAGTTTGGGATCCACTCCTGTCTTATGTGTCTAGTGATAACCTAATTCTGACAGTTTGGGATCCACTCCTGTCACATGTGTCTAGTGATTACCTAATACTGACAGTTTGGGATCCACTCCTGTCACATGTGTCTAGTGATTACCTAATGCTGATAGTTTGGGATCCACTCCTGTCATGTGTGTCCAGTGAGTACCTAATACTGATAGTTTGGGATCCACTCCTGTCATGTGTGTCCAGTTATTACCTAATACTGATAGTTTGGGATCCACTCCTGTCAGGTGTGTCCAGTTATTACCTAATACTGATAGTTTGGGATCCACTCCTGTCATGTGTGTCCAGTGAGTACCTAATACTGATAGTTTGGGATCCACTCCTGTCATGTGTGTCCAGTTATTACCTAATACTGATAGTTTGGGATCCACTCCTGTCAGGTGTGTCCAGTGAGTACCTAATACTGATAGTTTGGGATCCTCTCCTGTCATGTGTGTCCAGTGATTACCTAATACTGATAGACAAACCATGTTGCAAACATGGAGGCACCAAGTCTATCGCATGTGACTGACAGAGGTGGAGGGAACTTATCAGACAGTCGACAGCTTCTAGTGACCCAGCCCATGACAGGCAATGTTTTGGGGCGATGATAATATGCAGGGTTGTTGAAACAGTACAGTGTTAGCTCACTTCATGACAAAGTCACTATGAGATTGAGTCTTTCCTCCTCTACACTAGAGTGTAGGGTTATCTTGCCGTCTGGATCAGCCATTTCTCTTATAGTCTTGAACACAGAGCTACCTGAATAGTTTATATTTACTGTCATCTCTTGAGTCTGGAATGTTGAGGTAACTCAAACCCTTTCCTCTTCTACCATGACTTTGTTAAGTTTATAGGAGTCCTAGAAATTCAATGTGTAGCAACACATCTATAGCACATAAAAACACATCAAGGAATGAAATAATGCATTTAGGATATTTGTACATGTGCTTCGTCTAGCCAATGTAGAGTCCACATGCTAGCAATAACAGTTGCAACTTGACTGAAAGTCTGCCTGTGTTACGCTCATTGTTGAAACATCAGGGGCAAACCTAAACCAGAAGACAAATCACATAGTCAAATGAGACATGCTAAGTAAAAAAAAAACTAATTACCGGGTATGGGCAGACAGAATAATCTGCCCCAAATACCAGCTGGCATTGTCTGTCAACAGAGTAGACTTCGCCAGGCTCCTCGACGTCCTTCATGCTGGTCAGCCATTGTTTGACCCGCAGACCATCCTGAAGACAGCTAGCTAAGCCTGATCTAGGGATGACAAGACAGTTTTTGTGTGAGCAAAACATCAACGCCAACATACTGAAGACAGCTAGCTAAGCCTGATCTAGGGATGACAAGACAGTTTTGTGTGAGCAAAACATCAACGGCAACATACTGAAGACAGCTAGCTAAGCCTGATCTAGGGATGACAAGACAGTTTTGTGTGAGCAAAACATCAACGGCAACATACTGAAGACAGCTAGCTAAGCCTGATCTAGGGATGACAAGACAGTTTTGTGTGAGCAAAACATCAACGGCAACATACTGAAGACAGCTAGCTAAGCCTGATCTAGGGATGACAAGACAGTTTTGTGTGAGCAAAACATCAACGGCAACATCCAGACTTAAGTCATATCACTGACAGGTTACTAATCACATCAGCAAGTGTCTGCCAGTGGCTTAGCCTTAGCAACTGGCTATAAGGGCATTTTTCTCGGGACATAAAGACATCTGAGATGTTAGTCATTCAAATATTGATAATGGGAGCCTAACTTTGTATACTTTTGTATATTTATACTCTTGTATGTTTATGTTTTTGTTTATGCAAACTATTGTATGTGTACACTCTTGTAAATGAACATTACTTCTATATGTATAATCTTGTATACACATAAACTTGTGTGTGCGTGCGTGCGTGCATGTGTGTGTGTGTGTGTGTGTGTGTATACTCTTGTATATGTATACTCTTGTATTTGTATACTCTTAAATATATATACTCTTGTATTTGTATACTTTTGTATATGTATACTCTTGTATATGTATACTCTTGTATATGTATACTCTTGTATATGTATACTCTTGTATATGCATTCTTGTATATGTATACTCTTGTATATGTATACTCTTGTATATGTATAATACTCTTGCATATGTATACTCTTGTATATGTATACTCTTGTATATGTATACTCTCGTATATGTATACTCTTAGAGCTGATAAAGGTCACAGAAGGTGTCTATTAGGAAAAATGAAACAAAGAACATAACACATGACAACTGACAAACGCTTACTCCAGAAACTCGGTCATAAGCCGAGCACTACAGTTGGACCAGTCCCAGGGACTGGAGTTGTAGTCCAGCGTTGGCGACATCACATGGAATGCATTTTTTTGATCTTCTGGTAGCAAGTCTGTACACTGCTTATCATCATCATGTGGCAAATTAAAGCTGTTATGTAGGAAGTAACAACAAATATAATGTATTAATTGTTGTCAGTCCTGTCCACTGTCTTGTTGCAACTATCTCACAATTAGTCAGATAGGATTACCCCTAGCATTGACCCTAACATCTATCTACTTACAAGAAACACTCCCTGCCACCTCACACGTGTCAGTCTTCTGTATAACCAAACCCCTTGTGCTCTAGTCACTGTGCTCTGTGTAAGAATCTTAATCAAGAATACAGCTACATTAAACTGTATTTGAGACTCTCTAACGCAGAAAACCTGGGTGGAAGGCGAGAGGAAGACCAGGAAAGATGAATAAAACCCTCATGCAAGCCACATGAGAAGTACAAGACAAATGCAGAAAATCCTGACATGGGCTACCATCTAGCAACAGTGTCAGGATAAAGGAAGAAGAAGATGTTGGATCATCTTGGTCACACTCTGCACAGGTGCTTGTGAATGTCCATGTGGTACTCTTAGTTCTGTCAGTGTCAACAGATTTGACGTCAGATGTTCAAGTGGATCAATTTTACAAAAGGGTTTAAGACTTTCAAAGATCAAAGCAATGTTTCCCTGTTGTGAGTTTGAACAAAGAAGACACAAACAATAGATTTCCCAGCAAAAGGTTGTGCAATCTACTGTTTCTGTCTTCTTTGTTCAAACTTTCTAATATGTAAACTGAATTGTTCTGATGCAAAATATGTGGTTAAGTTACTTTACTATGTTCTAATCAAAGATATAATACGCCAAGTGTGGCCTGTGAAACACATAAAATAATTAATCAAATATGCCTGTCAAATACATTCAATAGTTGATCAAACATGGTATATGGTCTGTCAAACATATATGATAGTTGGTCACACATGGTATATAACCCGTCAAACACATACAATAGTAGATCAAACATGGTGTATGATCTGTCAAACCAAACACAGATGACAGCTGATCAAACATGGTGTATGACCTGTCAAACCAAACACATACAATAGTTGATGAAACATGGTGTATTATCCTGGGCAGAAAGAGTTAACTTGGTTGTTCAAACACATTGTTAACTCTTTTCCAGTCTGATGTCCCAGTGCTAATCTAATAGTTTGTTCTATCACAAATAACAATGTTTAACAACTAAGATATACAACTTTCTGTCAAAGATTCATTTTAATATTCACACAACATTCACACACTTCATGTACTGATAGGTGAATGACAGTGAGACAGACTTCAAGTACTGGCAGGTGAATGACAGTGTAACAGACTTCATGTACTGGTAGGTGAATGACAGTGAGACAGACTTCATTTACTGGTATGTGAATGACAGTGAGACAGACTTCATTTACTGGTAGGTGAATGACAGTGAGACACACTTCATGTGCTGGTAGGTGAATGACAGTGAGACAGACTTCATGTACTGGTAGGTGAATGACAGTGAGACAGACTTCATGTACTGGTAGGTGAATGACAGTGAGACACACTTCCTGAACTGGTAGGCGAATGACAGTGAGACAGACTTCATGTACTGGTAGGTGAATGACAGTGAGACAGACTTCATTTACTGGTAGGTGAATGACAGTGAGACAGACTTCAGACACAAGATTTCAAACAAGAATATGGCTACTCACACATGTCCCAACTCATGGGCCACAGTAAATGCTGCACTGACTCCATTGTCTTCGATGATAGAACAACTTCGTCTGGTATCACAAATAGTTCCTAGCTCTGCCAGGCCTGGAAAATATACCCAAAGTCAGTCAGAAACTATACCCAATATCAGTCAGAAAATATACCCAAGTATAGTTATCAATTAGAAAATATACCCAAGTATTGTTATCAATCAGAAAATATATCCAAGTATAGTTATCAATCAGAAAATATATCCAAGTATTGTTATCAATCAGAAAACCCCAGTGCAGCTAATCGTGTGCTTTTATTTCAACCAATAAAGTGCGGCCAAATCTTGCCCAAAGTTCTAGCAGTGAAGTAGGGAAACAATATAAGATATTGTACATTAGCTCATAATTTAGGAAGTCTGGGGTGGTCTTGTGCCACAGGATGAAACAGGAGCTGTGAATGCCATCCTACCAGGATCATGTCTACAGAATACACACTGAGAGAAATAGGAGAGGGAACTAGAATCTGTGGTAGATCAAGAACAATATGGAGAGATAATCTCAGGGAAATTCTACAAGATCAAGTGTCTGTTGTTGAAGTGGCCAGAAGAATGAAAAACAGAACTGTATCTTCCTGAACACCCTAGGCGGTAAAATAAATGCCTGGCACAGCATTCTGTCTGTTCTGTATGCAAGGCTTTGAGCAGTTACAGCTTTGTTGCTTGTTTTCCTTTGCTAATTTCCAGCAAATCTTGATTTAGTCAGCCACCAGTTATGCAATGCTTGTTAAGGGTCTGCAGGTCTGTTCTCCTCCTCCCTCCTCCCCCAAATGGAGCCCTGGAACCCACACATGGAGATTCTGCGTTTAATTTCAATGGCATTTTCATGGACACAGATATCTCTTTCTCCTTCTCTCCTTCAGCTCCTGAAGTCCCTGCTTTTGACTCTTCTTCTTGGTTGTATGCAGACATGAGCAGACAGCAGCTAAAGGTTTCTTAGACTTTTATGAGGTTTCTTCTGCACCTTCTCTGTCTGTCATTTCCTGGCTGCTCTCACTGACTACATCAACTCTGTGCCTGTATACTACAACTTGTATCCAAGGTTTTCCAGAAGTTTTATCTTGTCCAAATATAAGCCAGACAGTAGACACAAACATCATATGCTTAGAGCCAGACAGTAGACACAAACATCATATGCTTAGAGCCAGACAGTAGACACAAACATCATGTGCTTAGAGCCAGACAGTAGACACAAACATCAAATGCTTAGAGCCAGACAGTAGACACAAACATCATATGCTTAGAGCCAGACAGTAGACACAAACATCATATGCTTAGAGCCAGACAGTAGACACAAACATCATATGCTTAGAGCCAGACAGTAGACACAAACATCATATGCTTAGAGCCAGACAGTAGACACAAACATCATATGCTTAGAGCCAGACAGTAGACACAAACATCATATGCTTAGAGCCAGACAGTAGACACAAACATCATATGCTTAGAGCCAGACAGTAGACACAAACATCAAATGCTTAGAGCCAGACAGTAGGCACAAACATCATATGCTTAGAGCCAGACAGTAGGCACAAACATCATATGCTTAGAGCCAGACAGTAGACACAAACATCATATGCTTAGAGCCAGACAGTAGGCACAAACATCTTATGCTTAGAGCCAGACAGTAGACACAAACATCATATGCTTAGAGCCAGACAGTAGACACAAACAATATATGCTTAGAGCTAGACAGTAGACACAAACATCATATGCTTAGAGCCAGACAGTAGACACAAACATCATATGCTTATAGCCAGACATTAGACACAAATATTATATGCTTAGAGCCAGACAGTAGGCACAAACATCATATGCTTAGAGCCAGACAGTAGGCACAAACATTATATGCTTAGAGCCAGACAGTAGACACAAACATCATATGCTTAGAGCCAGACAGTAGACACAAACATCATATGCTTAGAGCCAGACAGTAGACACAAACATCTTATGCTTAGAGCCAGACAGTAGGCACAAACATCTTATGCTTAGAGCCAGACAGTAGGCACAAACATTATATGCTTAGAGCCAGACAGTAGGCACAAACATCATATGCTTAGAGCCAGACAGTAGGCACAAACATCATATGCTTAGAGCCAGACAGTAGGCACAAACATTATATGCTTAGAGCCAGACAGTAGACACAAACATCATATGCTTAGAGCCAGACAGTAGACACAAACATCATATGCTTAGAGCCAGACAGTAGGCACAAACATCATATGCTTAGAGCCAGACAGTAGACACAAACATTATATGCTTAGAGCCAGACAGTAGGCACAAACATCATATGCTTAGAGCCAGACAGTAGACACAAACATCTTATGCTCAGAGCCAGACAGTAGACACAAACATCATATGCTTACAGCCATATGCTTAGAGCTGGCCCACTTACCCAGTGTGTCGCACTTGCCTGGAGCTCTGCATATATCTTCTCTGGAAGAAATAACAAAAACATCTGAGATAACATTGGATCATTTGCACCTGTGGATATCTGAGGAATTACGTCACATTCAGTCTGACACAAGACAGACACCAGACAAAGTGAAACTGAACACATTACTGCAAAGCTCTTATTTAAAAAAACAGAACTTGATATTTTATTTTTTTATGTTTAAATATTTTTGTTTATTAGGAAAAGAAATAAAAAGGAAAAATCATGATTATTTTTTTTTCTCTCTAAATAGCAGTAACTAATATGTGATGATAAATAAGCTCCCTTGTCACGGTCCTGTAATATGGGACTAGTTCTTCTGGTCAATGTTTCAGTGTAAACTAAAACAGGGGGAAAAGCTGGCAAACAGAGACAATATATGCAGAAAGTTATATAAAGCTTTGACAGGTAGAGTGACCAACAGTGGTTGTCTGGAAGTTGCAAGGGAAAGTAGACTGTTGTCCTATCAGAAAGTTATATAAAGCTTTGACAGGTAAAGTGACAAACAGTGGTTGTCTGGAAGTTGCAAGGGAAAGTAGAATGTTGTCCTATCAGAAAGTCAGAAGCCTGTTTTGTTGATTATGTGGTGGATGGAAAGATCAGTGACAGAAGAGGCAGAGGCAGACCAAGAGAGATAATACTTGATAGTCTGTCAACGACAATGAATACCATCAACACAACGATCCAGACTAGCCAGCAGTGAGATCTGACACACCAGTGACAATATTTTATGGTTTTACAACATTTAACAGGGGAAAGCATCCATGTAATCGGCTTACGCCTAGAAGCTTTATATAAGTTGTTTCCCCTGCTTCCTTTCATGTGTTTCTGAAAGTTTGATCCAACCTTAATCGGACGCCATGTCAAGAGGCTAAATCGCAGATACCATATCCAGTGACGTAGAAATGAGGTAATTCGGCTGTTATTGGCTGTTTATTGTCTGTATCCCGTTGAAAAGATTTTCACTGAGATCAAAAGGCAGATCGGTCACTTAACGTAAATAAATACATTATCATAATGATTATGTGATGCGATATTTTTTTACAGCTAAATCAGTTTTAAGTATGCAGTTATTAATTCGAAACGTCTATCCTCAAAATGGGGGTTAACCACCCACTACTTTTTAACTTTTCGTCCTTTTCAGGATAAAATTTTTCGTTGTTTGAAGCCTACTCTGGTTCTTGCCAGCGGCCGCAATATAGCCTGGCCCTAAATATAGCCTAAATGCTGAACCGGCTTCTGGGGCCTTTCCACGGTGATCCTCACCCACATAGTGGCATTTTGTGTCATCAGGTGTTTATCGCTTGTGTGATGTCCTGGTGGGGTAGAAAGTCAGTCAGTCAGTCGTTACTTTTAATATAATCCTCCCAATCTAGCTTTCAATTTTTCGTTATTTAAAAGCCACACACCCCGCTTTTTTTCAGGAGCCCTAAATATAACCGAAAGGTTGAAAGGGTTTTCTGGGACGCGCCGGGCGCTTCTCATCCGAATGGTGGCACTGTGTCACTGAGTGTTATCGCTCCTCGAGCTGTCCTGGCAGGGTTAAACATCACCTGTCGCAAAAACTGCATACTTTCAAGGACCTATGGTATAGCTTTTGTGAATGAGTTGGAGTCAAATATATATTTCCTGTTCTAAACAAAGTTGTCTTGTTGGAAATGTAAATAATGCGGACACAAACACTGCACAACTTATTGCCTGGCATATGTCGCCGTTTCTTGTGAGGTGAATTACTAGAGAGAACAATCAACACGTTATGCAGCACCAAACACAACACCACATTGCCACTGTCAGGTTTGGCTGGACACCTGTGTCCAGTTGAAAGTCAAGATCAGCCAGGTGATTGCCATGGTAACTTCAAATTTATCACGTGATCTCTTTTTGTTTGCATACAACGGAAGAGTTCAGTTCTACTGACAAGGCCTCAGAGAGTTTTAGTAAACGTGTATTCAATGTATGAAAAATAATTATAAAGGCACAATCCTTATCAACTAGGTGCCCAGAGTCAGGCAAACGACGTCTTATTGGGAAACTGGGTTCTCTCGTCTTGATACTGATACAGTATCAGCACTTATTTATGAGAGGGACCATTAAGGGATTGCGCCAGTAACTGTGCTAAATGGCTATACGGTTGAACGGGGTTTCCAACATTTGTATCTGTGTGATTCTCATCTTTGAGATGTTAATGCGACATACTGCAATCTGGAAAAATGGTTGGGAGTGGGGGTGGGGTGAACTTTAAAAATTAAACAGTTGTTGTATTAAACAATTTTGTTGAATGCAGGACCCCATTACTCGAGAAAGCAGCAAAGTGTGAAATACAACTTCCACATGACTCACTGACAGAGTTATCTAACATACATTTACATATATTACCCCAAACTACTGAATCTGACAGTGTTTTCTTTGTGTGAAATTCTCCCTACTTTAGTTTACTCTCATTATTTTGGTTGCTCAAGTAATTAAATGTACATAATTATGTTTCTACATTAAAATGTATCGACATGACAAAAGAGTAACAGCCTTTGACAAGTCATGAATGAAATCAGTAACGCAATACTAATATTATATTTCAAAAATATTTATTAACTGTGGAGATTAATCGAACAGAAAGGAAAACATTGCTTTTGTTTACGAGATCACTTGGCAGTCATCTCCTGATTCACACTTAAATGTATTTTTGACTGGACTTTGCGACCGTGTTAGTGTTCAGCCCATTTGTTGCTTCGTTTGGGAGTTGGAGTCGGGGGAAAAACCGAACAAGGTTTTTATCAAATAAGAACCTTCTGAAGTGGTCGAGCTGTTTGACTCACGGTCTGAGGTTCGTTGATTCGTTTCCAGAATGCAACCTCTCACAAAAGTTTTCACTTACCCGTCAGGTTTTTCCATCGGAGTTTATAGCCGGTGAACGTAAACAACAAACAAAAACTATACCTGTCTTCCCACACCTGCCTTTCCCTGTCTTTCCACACCTGCATTTCCCTCTCTTCCCACACCTGCCTTTCCCTGTCTTCCCACACCTGCCTTTCCCTGTCTTCCCACACCTGTCTTTCCCACACCTGCCTTTCCCTGTCTTCCCACACCTGCCTTTCCCTATCTTTCCACACCTGCCTTTCCCTGTCTTCCCACACCTGCCTTTCCCTGTCTTCCTACGCCTGCCTTTCCCTGTCTTCCTACGCCTGCCTTTCCCTGTCTTCCCACACCTGCCTTTCCCTGTCTTCCCACAACTGCCTTTCCCTGTCTTCCCACACCTGCCTTTCCCTGTCTTCCCACACCTGCCTTTCCCTATCTTTCCACACCTGCCTTTCCCTGTCTTCCCACACCTGCCTTTCCCTGTCTTCCTACGCCTGCCTTTCCCTGTCTTCCTACGCCTGCCTTTCCCTGTCTTCCCACACCTGCCTTTCCACACCTGCCTTTCCCTGTCTTCCCACACCTGCCTTTCCACACCTGCCTTTCCCTGTCTTCCTACGCCTGCCTTTCCCTGTCTTCCCACACCTGCCTTTCCCTGTCTTCCCACACCTAACTTCCCACCGGACCTTACACATTAATATGTGAGAATTGAGCTATTCCAATGCGCGTTCTGTCTCTGCCTCCTTCTTTTAAGATGCCAGTTGTTGTTTTTTTTTTTTTTCATTTATATTTTGGAAACATCTGGTAAATAGTTTTACTTGTCTGGATTCCCTCTCCAGTACTGTCCCTGAAGGTTTCACACCCAATGGCTGTTTTGTTTTTCTATGTAAATCCAAACGAATCCCAACTACGACCCTACGGATCTCAAAACATACGCCCGTGAACCGAACGGCGTAGTATTTCTGGGAAGGTACCCGACGACACGAACTGACCATTTCCTGGCCGAGACTTCCCCATACAGTCTGATGCCAATGAACTTCTTTTATCCGTGCATTGTTTTGAAACGTTCTCTGTCCTCACTTATTTTGGTTCGTATATGTGATTTGATTTTCCCAGACTTATGGCATGTAATCCAGCCTCGTTCCGTCGTTCTTTCCCACACTTTCGGACAAGACGGATCCAGAAAGGTTAATGCCATAAGGGACACAATTTACGGCCGCGGATTAGTACGTTTAAGGTAATTAGCATCGTTCCTTTTCATGTGGGATTTGTCTCCCTTGTCTACCTGCCCGTTTAACGGCAAGGACATGTCACAACATCGGCGATGTCCCCCCTGTGCTATCAAAGTAAATGAGGCCTACATCTTTCAAGACATCGTTAACCACAGATGGCTACAGGTGAGACAGACAGACAGACAGGCCGTAAACACTCAACAAATTAAGTCAGTACCACAGCAGATAATAGGCTCAGGGTGTCGGCTGTTAGCCTGTTTACCTCGCTGTCCATTTTCCCAGACAAATCTCACGCAGCTATTTTGTGAAGATGGGTCCAACCGTGAACCGTACTTTGGAAAGCTCTAGTTATACAACTGGCGAATATCAACTACAACATAACGAAGGCTTTAGGTAGACAACATAAATATGGTGAGGGGAAAAAAAACTAGAAAGATGGGCTTTAAAAAAAGGGACGTATTTAACTTTTTACTTTTCATATTTTAATGTATTCTTTTCAGAATGATCTATTTACCGTTCAATTTTAATCTTTTAATATTTAGTTTACCAGTTGCTTGGTTTGTGTTTCGATTTGCAATATATCGTTGTGTTTCCATTTTTTTTTCTTGCATTTGTATTTTTGGGGGGTGCAATTTAGGATTGTTTTTTTGTCTTGTTTTGTTTTGTTGTCCTGCTAATACAGGCTTCGATGGAAAAGGTCGGTTAATCATAGTTATCTGTCTCCTCCCTCCTTTCTCTCTCTCTCTCTCTCCCTCTTTCTCTCTCTCCCCTCTTTCTCTCCCCCCACTCTCTCTCTCTCCCACTCTCTCTCTCTCTGAACTCCCTTATCGTATATGCTAATATGTTTCATTTGTCGTCAGTCTGAACAAAGCCTTGTACAGAGTGATACGAAGAGAACTTAAAGCAGGAATTGTTCAATTCCTGTTCCACGGAGACTCAGCATTGACACGGCACTAGATACTGTTGATGCTGTTTCACTGTGTACCTAAATGGCAGAAATACCTCGCAGCGGGAATTCCCACACACGTGAACGAAGATTTGCATAATGTGGCACAGATACAGTGGGATCTGGGTGATTCAAATGCAAAACAGGATCACCGCCAGACACGGAGACATCCAGTTGTGTTATCGAGACAGAGACATAATGACATGTCATTACAGATGACATGGCCGTCGCTGAGCAAGCTTTCAGGCGGAATGACAAGTATGCCAACTATGTCACAGAACGAAGTAGATAACATACTTCTATTTATTTTAATTATTTCACGAGTTTTAATTGAGTGACTTGATATCTTCATTTCCTTATAAACTATGTCGTCTGCGGTTGCTAGTGATGTCTGTATATAAGTCTTTTTCTGATTCACTGATATCATCATCAGGTGCCTTGCTGACTTGCGAGGGCGATCATGCCTCTCCATAATCTGCCATCTCCTGCAGCATGTATCAGTTCGTATGCCGACACAACTCCATGACATTCAACAAGACTGTCAAGCATCTTCTCTCGTTGACTTCCTCTATCTCTCCTTCCGCAGATCTTTCCAGTGTTCACAAGATGTTCTTTTTTCCCCTCTTCTCATAACATGGCCGAAAAATGATGACTGTCTCCTTCTTATGTCTATGATAAGTTGTCTTCGGGCTCCCGCCTCTTTCAAAACCTCTTGGTTGCTCTTTTTGGCTGTCCAAGGTATTCTAAGCATTCTTCTGTAAAACCACATCTCTGAGGCCTTTAGAAATTGTTTGGCCTGCCTACCGATTGTCCAGGATTCACAGTCATATGTTGAAACTGGATGTATGTAGCAAGCAAGAATTCGTTTTCTAACTCTCAATATTCATTGATATAGAATAAGCAATTATTGTGTACGCTTTTATTAATAACGCTATTATTTCTTTATATAACTTGTTATTTAAAAACAAAATTAAAAACTACGTCCCAAACCAAGCGCCGGCTAGTGTATTGGGCGCCTAGACATCTATCTAAGATGGTCATAAAAACAGTTCGTGTTAAATCCCACACCTGAGCATTTCCAAATGTTGGCTCCCATTTGTGGGTTCATTTTGATTTGAGAAAAACTACTTGAACGTCTGAAGCATTCCCAAAGAGGAGAGTATAAAACACCTGGAAGCTCCACCACCTGGCTGAAGCATTTCTTCTGTAGCATCAAGATCAGACAACCATGGACAACAGGACATTCACGCAACTGCGGGAATAATGATGTCCACAGACTAGCATATGATTCATCCTTCAAGTCACAGACAGTGGTAACATCATGATTTGTGATACCTCTAACGTTACCATCATAATCTGTCACACAACACACACCCCCTCCCATTTCCCCTTACAGCTGCAAACATCATGATTTGTGATACCTCTAACTTTACCATCATGATCTGTCACACAACCCCCCCCCCCCCCCCTTTTTTTCCATGTGTAACATCATGATGTGTGATTCACTTAGCGCCCCCCCCCCCCCCCGCTCCAGCTGAAACATCATGATGTGTGATATCTCCAACACTACCATCATGATCTGGCACACAACACCCCTTCCCCTTCCAGTTGCAACATCATGATATGTGATATCTCTAATATTACCATCATGATCTGTCACACAACACCCCTCCCCTCCAGCTGCCACATCATGATGTGTGATATCTCTAACATTACCATCATGATCTGTCACACAACACCCCCCCCCCTTCCCCTTTCAGCTGCAACATCATGATGTATGATATCTCTAACACTACCATCATGATCTGTTACACGACACCCCCCCCCCCCCAACTCCCTTTCCAGCTGCAACATCATGATGTGTGATATCTCTAACATTACCATCATGATATGTCACACAACACCCCCCCCCCTTTTTTTTTTCCCCTTCCAGCTGCAACATCATGATGTGTGATATCTCTAACACTACCATCATGATCTGTCACACAACACCCCCCCCCCTTTTTTTTCCCCCTTCCAGCTGCAACATCATGATGTGTGATATCTCTAACATTACCATCATAATCTATCACACAACACCACTCCCCTCCAGCTGCAACATCATGATGTGTGATACTTTAACACTACCATCATGTTCTGTCACACAACAACCCCCCCCCCCCCACCTCCAGCTGCAACATCATGATGTGCGATGTACCTACCTGGTAATGAGGATGGCCGTGTCGTGATGCTTGGCACTGTTGGGAGTGAAGTCGTTGAATCGATGCTGCCATAGACAGAACTCCTTGAGCGTGGATGCTGCGTTTGGGGATACCGTAAAGGGTTGCTCCTGCCGACCAACACAGAATACAGACACATCAGAGACTCAGTCTTTTCGCATGTGTTATCTATCTTCATCAACGCTCTATCATCGATTTCTAAAAAATTGTTTCCTACTTTTTCTCCTACTCCTCCTGCCTCTCCTCCTTCTCACTCTGTCTGCCTCCCACAGTTCATAATCCACAACTCCATCAAAGTCTTCCTCCCACTGCCACTGGGAAACGAAATGTACAATTGCATACGCATGTATACATAAACACGGGCTAATAGGCAGACATACAGTCAGATATACAGACAAGAAGACAGACATACATAAAAAAAGGCAGGCCGGCCTGACCACAAGCAGTCTTTTAGGTAGGGGGAAAGATATAAAACCGAACAAAAAAGTAGATCAGCTAGCTTCACAATATAACAAATACAAACAAAACGTGAACTATAGAGCCTTTATCAGCACATACTCGAATACACAAAATCACGTAACTGACGTATGCAGATGCAGCCACGTTGATGTCTTGCCAGTGAAATAAAGAGACAGGCTAGGTTTGAGAATAAATAGCCGCCTAAGTCCAAGTACCGTAATTCGAGAATTGTAGAGAGCCAGTGTTGAGAGTTTAGTCCCCTGAGTTTTAAATAAAGGTGAAAATAAAGAGATTTTCAAGATACTTGCGGACTCTGTCGCTGGAATGGATATATTTAATGGCTGTCACCTCCATGTCATGGACACCTTGGTGACCCTGGAAACTGAAGTGTGATGATACTGGTCTGAAGGCACAGTTCTGCACATACAAAAGGTGTTGTCTGAACCTGTCGGCCAGTCGTAGACCTGTTTCACCGATGTATTTCATGCCACATCTCTTGCAGTTGATGGCGTACATGTCATAGCGGCTCGTGCAGCAGAATGCTTCACGTATGTGGAATGTGGCATTCTGGAATTCCAGACTTGTCCTCTGAACCACATATGAACGTCCTGCATACAGGTCTGCAGCAAGAGACCATATTGAAGTAGGGCTCAGATCAGGACATCACCGACTCGACAAGAATGTCCTTGAGATTACGGTCATGTCTGGAGGCCAATAGACGAAGTTCGGAGGAAATCGTGCCGGTAGCAGGGTCAGCCCTAGAGACGGAGAGATGCTTAAGGAGAATATTTTTTTGCATGGATGTTGTAAGGGTAGTAGGTAAGTATGAGGATAGGTCTGCTGTGGTGACGTTACTGTTTGGAAAAGAGGGCCTCAGCACGATATTAAGACCGTGATTGGTGAAAGATACGATATATTCAGGATACACTCGAAGCCGGAAGAAGTACATAATTTCAGATAGGGGGACAGACGGACAGGGGGACAGACGGACAGGGGGACAGACGGACAGGGGGACAGACGGACAGAGTGACAGACATGCACGAACGATGGAAGCAACTTACAAATGAACTTTATTTTCAGTCACAAACTGAGCAGGCAGGCCCTTCTTACATTCGGCAGTTACAAGTACTCGGGCGGGCGGACACGCTGACAAACTACAGTTCAGACACATAGACAAATATAAATGCAGTCACGTGGGTGGCCGGGTATAGATGGAGACCTATAGGCGAATAGATTAGCTGACAGATAATCATACAAACGTACAGAAGACACTTTGACTTACCCATGATGTTTCATAAATGATAAGCCTAACAACGACCACGTTGATAAAATTACGTATAGATGATTCCCGGTAAATGTTCCGTACCTGAAACAAACAAACGAACCAACAATATAACCTACACATCACATCAATATGACACATAAATCTCTATATATTGTCAACTTACTGGTAGCTGAACATCTTTTAAAAACAGTCAAAAGAAGCAATACAAATCTACATGCAACAAGATCTACTGGCATGGTGGTCGTCACTCAGATCAAACTCATGTCAGAGCAGCAGACTGGACCGGTAACTCAGATCAAACTCATGTCAGAGCAGCAGATTGGACCGGTAACTCAGATCAAACTCATGTCAGAGCAGCAGACTGGACCGGTAACTCAGATCAAACTCATGTCAGACCAGCAGATTGGACCGGTAACTCAGATCAAACTCATGTCAGAGCAGCAGACTGGACCGGTAACTCAGATCAAACTTATGTCAGAGCAGCAGATTGGACCGGTAACTCAGATCAAACTCATGTCAGAGCAGCAGATTGGACTGGTAACTCAGATCAAACTTATGTCAGAGCATCTTTTTTCAGTGCTACAGCTGTCAAGAGAATGATCAACAACCAAATTAACCAGTCACTCTTACAACCAACCAAGTTATCAACAAATAACCAACCAAACCACATAGCCAACATTCCCTTGAACCAACCGATCCAGTCTCGTGTCACTAAACCAATCATTTAACGAAACCAAACAACTAACCAGCGTTCAACCACACTTTATTCCAACCACCCAAAACACAACTAACCTTACAATCAACCAACCAACCAACCAGTTATTGAACCAGCCAGCCAGCCAACTAATGCAACCATCTTTTGTTTCCTTATCTTCACAGACCTTGCAATTCATACGAAACCTGACCTTATTGGCGTGTGCCAGTTTGTAGTTTTTCTCCTGTACTGTTTTTTTTTTTATTTCGGCCCGCTTTCTGTGACCTTTGACCCAGACAACACATGCGACCAAATATCAAATAGAACTGGGTTGCCACATGGCTTGTCAATGAGCCAAAACAGAACAGGATTTGATTGTATCATTGCGTCATCACAGGTCACAACCCGGGCACGCGTCCACTAAGATGGCGGGCAACTGAAACGCTTCTAAAATAAATCATAGTTGAGAATGAATTTTGAATCAGTTACAGCCCGTGTACGTCCCGGGGTTCCATTGTAGGGGAAAACAAGAAAACTCTCACAGCTTACCCATCAAGCATGTCGTAAGAGTCGACTAATTATAGATTTTCTTTGAATTCAGAGTGCATCTGCCTAAAAGGCTAGGAACTAACAGTCCGCATATAAAAAAGCCAGATCTGTAAAACGGATGTGCACGTAAAACTCAGCTACGGCAAGTGGACGAACAACCAGAACTTTCTGCCAGCGTTTAAGCCGGTGAACGCGAAGAAGAAGAAGAAGTTGAACCAGTCGGTACTATGCCTAAGAAAAAATGTTGAATCGGCAGCATCTGTTGGGCCATCTGCGATCCGTCTGCAGTTGTCGAAGAACGTGTAAATGTGGGTGCACACCAGTCCATGTCTCAACAAAAAAAGTGGCAACCTCATTTGCCAGTGCAGCAATGTCGCGAGAGTGGACCTTTTTGTAAAAATATAAAGGTCTTTATCATGAATGAAATAAATCTTCACGAAACAGACTCAGTCTTTGAACAACGTTTGAGAATACGCTGATTTCACAGACTATTAAATAATCAAATGGTTTGGTCAGTAGGTCAGAAAACACATTCAGCAACAGCTAGATCGTACTACATAAGAATAGCAGGCTACCAAGCAAGAGGTTGACCCAGGAAGATATGGATGGAGGGGGTAAAAGAGACTCGACAGAAATGCAGTATAACATCAACACAAGCATCGGAACTAGCGAAAGACAGGAAACTACATCTGATGCTTCTGTGCGACAATATGTGGCATATACGGTAGGACGAAAAAAGAAGAGGAGGATTCACCAACATCTAAACGCACATGTTTGCCACAAACGTTTCGGTCTTATCTTTCATGTAGAGCAGGCCGAGGGAGGGATCGTTCCGCACAGGCATCACGTCGACACGAAAATACTGCTCAGGTTTTGTGGTATGGACAAGAACAACTGAATCCCTGGCCTTCACTGGGTAGCCGAGGCCTGTGATAGCCCTGCCTTCAGTGGGTGGCCGAGGCCTGTGATAGCCCTGCCTTCAGTGGGTGGCCGAGGCCTGTGATAGCCCTGCCTTCAGTGGGTGGCCGAGGCCTGTGATAGCCCTGCCTTCAGTGGGTGGCCGAGGCCTGTGATAGCCCTGCCTTCAGTGGGTGGCCGAGGCCTGTGATAGCCCTGCCTTCAGTGGGTGGCCGAGGCCTGTGATAGCCCTGCCTTCACTGGGTGGCCGAAGCCTGTGATAGCCCTGCCTTCAGTGGGTGGCCGAGGCCTGTGATAGCCCTGCCTTCAGTGGGTGGCCGAGGCCTGTGATAGCCCTGCCTTCACTGGGTGGCCGAGGCCTGTGATAGCCCTGCCTTCAGTGGGTGGCCGAGGCCTGTGATAGCCCTGCCTTCAGTGGGTGGCCGAGGCCTGTGATAGCCCTGCCTCCACTGGGTGGCCGAGGCCTGTGATAGCCCTGCCTCCACTGGGTGGCCGAGGCCTGTGATAGCCCTGCCTCCACTGGGTGGCCGAGGCCTGTGATAGCCCTGCCTTCAGTGGGTGGCCGAGGCCTGTGATAGCCCTGCCTTCAGTGGGTGGCCGAGGCCTGTGATAGCC
>CAJHNH020008499.1:614353-661853 GCA_905116865.2 Candidula unifasciata
AGTCAGGAAGAAACAGATCCCCAGAGTTATATAGAGCCAATGCGAGGTGTTGAAATGAATCACGTACAGTCAGGAAGAAACAGATCCCCAGAGTTATATAGAGCCAATGCCAGGTGTTGAAGTGAATCACGCACAGTCAGGAAGAAACAGATCCCCAGAGTTATATAGAGCCAATGCGAGGTGTTGAAGTGAATCACGTACAGTTAGGAAGAAACAGATCCCCAGAGTTATATAGAGCCAATGCGAGGTGTTGAAGTGAATCACGTACAGTCAGGAAGAAACAGATCCCCAGAGTTATATAGAGCCAATGCGAGGTGTTGAAGTGAATCACGTACAGTCAGGAAGAAACAGATCCCCAGAGTTATATAGAGCCAATGCGAGGTATTGAAGTGAATCACGTACAGTCAGGAAGAAACAGATCCCCAGAGTTATATAGAGCCAATGCGAGGTGTTGAAGTGAATCACGTACAGTCAGGAAGAAACAGATCCCCAGAGTTATATAGAGCCAATGCGAGGTGTTGAAGTGAATCACGTACAGTCAGGAAGAAACAGATCCCCAGAGTTATATAGAGCCAATGCCAGGTGTTGAAGTGAATTACGTACAGTCAGGAAGAAACAGATCCCCAGAGTTATATAGAGCCAATGCCAGGTATTGAAGTGAATCACGTACAGTCAGGAAGAAACAGATCCCCAGAGTTATATAGAGCCAATGCGAGGTGTTGAAGTGAATCACGTACAGTCAGGAAGAAACAGATACCCAGAGTTATATAGAGCCAATGCGAGGTGTTGAAGTGAATCACGTACAGTCAGGAAGAAACAGATCCCCAGAGTTATATAGAGCCAATGCGAGGTATTGAAGTGAATCACGTACAGTCAGGAAGAAACAGATCCCCAGAGTTATATAGAGCCAATGCGAGGTGTTGAAGTAATCACGTACAGTCAGGAAGAAACAGATCCCCAGAGTTATATAGAGCCAATGCGAGGTGTTGAAGTGAATCACGTACAGTCAGGAAGAAACAGATCCCCAGAGTTATATAGAGCCAATGCGAGGTATTGAAGTGAATCACGTACAGTCAGGAAGAAACAGATCCCCAGAGTTATATAGAGCCAATGCGAGGTGTTGAAGTGAATCACGTACAGTCAGGAAGAAACAGATCCCCAGAGTTATATAGAGCCAATGCGAGGTGTTGAAGTGAATCACGTACAGTCAGGAAGAAACAGATCCCCAGAGTTATATAGAGCCAATGCCAGGTGTTGAAGTGAATCACGTACAGTCAGGAAGAAACAGATCCCTAGAGTTATATAGAGCCAATGCCAGGTATTGAAGTGAATCACGTACAGTCAGGAAGAAACAGATCCCCAGAGTTATATAGAGCCAATGCCAGGTGTTGAAGTGAATCACGTACAGTCAGGAAGAAACAGATACCCAGAGTTATATAGAGCCAATGCCAGGTGTTGAAGTGAATCACGTACAGTCAGGAAGAAACAGATCCCCAGAGTTATATAGAGCCAATGCCAGGTGTTGAAGTGAATCACGTACAGTCAGGAAGAAACAGATACCCAGAGTTATATAGAGCCAATGCCAGGTGTTGAAGTGAATCACGTACAGTCAGTAGATTTGTAAGAAACTATGTGTGAGCTGCTATGAAGATGATGATGATGATGATGATGATGATTATGATGATAACGATGATGACGATGACTATTTCAGTCTGAATGTTCTCAGAAACAGACCGGCGGAAACATGGAGGAATCGACATGTGTGTCTCTTTTGTTTGCCAGTTACATAAACCTCCCCCTACTTTCGAAGATAGCTAGCCACTGGTCGCCCCTCTACGTTACTGGTTTGTCAAAGCGACAAGTTCATAGTTTCTGACTGGCCCTGATAGTTTCATAAGCTCACTATAAAAGTTCTGCCCGCACTTCTTCTTTGCAATTACTGGTTGCTCTGGTTGTTCGTCAGTTTCGCAATTTGAACCTTGTTCCAGAACTTTAGTTGCATGCAGACCAGTTTTACAGATCTGGATTATTCATCTGCTGACTGTTAGTTCCTAGGCTTTCAGGCAAATGCATTCGTACTTGGAAGGAAACACAAATGGTTAGCCGACTTCAATGACATGCTTTTAAGGGAGACAGTGCCCCCCTCCCCCTTCTCCCCACCCAACTCGCCCTCCCTCCCCGACATTAAAGCCACGTAGCCAGTGGAAGGACCAGCAAGTCCAATGTGCCACGAATAAGATTAGCTGCAATTATTGGAAACGCTGCACTTGAATCATTTATGAAGCTACTGAAGAGACTTGCAAGTTCTTTCTTTATGCAATGATTGTTTTCTGGGTTGAGACGATGCAGCTCCCTCATTAGCTCCTGCAGCCAGCCATGACTGTCTTCTGTCCAGGGACCAATTAAGATGGTCACTTGACTGCTCCGATTGTCTCCGACAGAAAGACGAGTCTAACACCCTGTCTGGCACCACGCCCTGCTTCCAAAACTGGGTCGCGTGTCTGGGGATCTGGTGGGCTGTCACCCTGATTGATTAAACCATTTGACGTTGTTGTCGCCAGACACAGACAGTGCAGAGAAGCATAATTGGGGCAGTGCAGTTCACGTCGCTCAGTGTCATATTAAAGCTTTAGCTGGAGTCACAGCAAATAACATCTGCAGAGAGAGAGAGAGAGAGAGAGAGAGAGAGAGAGAGAGAGAGAGAGAGAGAGAGAGAGAGAGAGAGAGAGAGAGAACGAACGAACTTTATTTTCAAAGGGTTACAAATTAGGCACGCAGGCCTGTCTTACATTCGGCCCTTCCAAACTTCCATCTTTCACACAGCAGTTATATTCATGAAGCATGTTATATTCATGTAATAATATGCATATTATATATCAAAAAACAAAAGCATGACTGGTAAAATATGTACGCACGCTCACGCGCGAACACACACACCCACATACACACACAAGCCCAATGACTCACACACAAACATATAGGCACTAAGTACACACATACATCCACATACATACGAACATGCACACACACATACATACATACATACACACACACACACACCCCCCCCCCCCCCGAACCCCCCCACCCCCACCCACCCACCCAGACACCGACACACAGACACACACACATACATACACACACATACACACACATACACACACACATACAGACACATACACACACACATACACACACACATACACACATACATACATACACACACATACATACACACACATACATACACACATACACACATACATACACACATACACACATACATACATACACACATACATACATACACACATACATCCATACACACATACATACATCCATACACACATACATACATACACACATACATACATACATACACACATACATACATACACACATACATACATACACACATACATACATACATACACACATACATACATACACACATACATACATACACACATACACACATACATACATACACACACACATACATACACACACATACATACATACACACACATACATACATACATACATACATACATACATACATACATACATACATACATACATACATACATACATACATACATACATACATACATACATACATACATACATACATACATACATACATACATACATACATACATACATACATACATACATACATACATACATACATACATACATATATACATACACACGCTCTAGAACACACACGCATACAATCCAGACACATTCAGACACACACACATGCAGTCACGGGCACACACACTCGTACACATACAAACACAAAGGCAGGGAAAAAGACACACACATTGACATACGCAACACCCACACATACACAGATATACACACACAGACACGCACAGTCAGACATACGCACACAGAGGCATAACCCGACACAAGCAGAGACTCGCAGACATAATATAATAGACACACCGATAGAGACTCACACAGATACACACAAAGCCCCGCACAGCCACAGACAGACACATGTACACATGCAGCCATACACACCTACAGACACATAATGGCACACACACACACACACACTGACACACAGAGACAGACGCAAACACATACTAACACACCCACAGACTCACAAATACTCGCACACACACACACATTATCAAAAATTTGAACATACAAATACACACGAAACAACACACAGAGAAACACACAGCCACAGGCACACGCAGGCATAGACACACAGACACACGCAGAAACACCTACAGACACAGCATAAATACACACAAACAGACAGACACACACACACACAGACAAACATGCAGCCAAGCCACACCTGCACATATCCACATACAATCACACACACAGACACACACGCAGCCACACATACAGATAGACATAAAAACACACACACACAGACACACAACACAGACTGACACGCACACTGACACGCAGACAGACACACACAGACACTCACCCAGACACCATACAGACAAACAGACACACGCCTAAACACAGATACATACACACAAACGTATACAGTTACCCATGCATACACAGAATCATACATACACACATACGCCTACACACGCCAGCATGTCACACATATACGCATACAAACATATCATACGTACTGCAATTAATTATAACTAGTAATGCATTGTGGATTATTAACTACATTTAAGGTGGCATGTAATCACTGATAATCATGAAATGAAAGAGTTTGCGGTTAAATGAGTAAGGACTTTTTGTAGTTTTCAGATCGGGTGGAAGATAGTTCCATAAATGAGCAGCAGAATATGCTAGACTTGTTTTAAATAAATCAATTCTGGGTTTAGGCAAATGTAATAAACCTAGTCGCTTGCTATTCTTAGGATTAGATTGAATAAATCGGTCTATGTAATTTGGAGTATCTTTAGATAGGATTTTGTGAATAAATTTGGCCTTATTAAAAATTAAACGTTTACTTAATGGCAGAAGCCTTAGATGTCCATATAAAAGATTTTTCTCAACGTAGTTTCTATCGGAAACTAGGCGTAAGGCCCTATTTTGTAGAGAACTCAGCCGTTTGACATTAGATTTGGAGCAGCCATCCCAAATTGTGGAACAATAGTCAACATGCGTTTGAATGTAGGATACGTAAAATATTTTACGTGTATTTTCGTCCAGAAAGTGCTGAATTTTTCCAAGAGAGAGAGAGAGAGAGAGAGAGAGAGAGAGAGAGAGAGAGAGAGAGAGAGAGAGAGACAAAGAGAGGACTGAGAGACAAAAATAAAGAGGGACAGAAAAAGACACAGAGGAGGGGAGAGAAAGAGAGAGGAGAGTGTCTGTGTGTGTGTGTGTGTGTGTAAAGACAGTGCCGGTATAACTACAAGGAACACAATGATGTATAGCAATGACAACAGAATCACCGTACACTTGATGGTCAGTCTCCCAGTCTCTCTTATAACCTTGCCTCCCAGTCTCTCTGACAACCTTGTCTCCCAGTCTCTCTTATAACCTTGCCTCCCAGTCTCTCTGACAACCTTGTCTCCCAGTCTCTCTTATAACCTTGCCTCCCAGTCTCTCTTATAACCTTGCCTCCCAGTCTCTCTTATAACCTTGTCTCCCAGTTTCTCTTATAACCTTGCCTCCCAGTCTCTCTTATAACCTTGCCTCCCAGTCTCTCGTATAACCTTGTCTCCCAGTCTCTCTTATAACCCTGTCTCCTAGTCTCTCTTATAACCTTGCATCCCAGTCTCTCTGATAACCTTGCCTCCCAGTCTCTCTTCTCTTATAACCTTGCCTCTCAGTCTCTCTTATAACCTTGCCTCCCAGTCTCTCTTATAACCTTGTCTCCCAGTCTCTCTTATAACCTTGCCTCCCAGTCTCTCTTATAACCTTGCCTCCCAGTCTCTCTTGTAACCTTGTCTCCCAGTCTCTCTGACAATCTTGTCTTCCAGTCTCTCTTATAACCTTGTCTCCCAGTTTCTCTTTTAACCTTGCCTCCCAGTCTCTCTTATAACCTTGCCTCCCAGTCTCTCTTATAACCTTGTCTCCCAGTTTCTCTGATAACCTTGCCTCCCAGTCTCTCCTCTTATAACCTTGCCTCCCAGTCTCTCTTATAACCTTGCCTCCCAGTCTCTCTTATAACCTTGCCTCCCAGTCTCTCTTATAACCTTGTCTCCCAGTTTCTCTTATAACCTTGTCTCCCAGTCTCTCTGACAACCTTGCCTCCCAGTCTCTCTTATAACCTTGTCTCCCAGTTTCTCTTATAACCTTGTCTCCCAGTCTCTCTTATAACCTTGTCTCCCAGTCTCTCTGACAACCTTGCCTCCCAGTCTCTCTGACAACCTTGCCCCCCAGTCTCTCTTATAACCTTGTCTCCCAGTTTCTCTTATAACCTTGTCTCCCAGTCTCTCTTATAACCTTGTCTCCCAGTTTCTCTTATAACCTTGTCTCCCAGTCTCTCTTATAACCTTGTCTCCCAGTTTCTCTTATAACCTTGTCTCCCAGTCTCTCTGACAACCTTGCCTCCCAGTATCTTTTATAACCTTGCCTCCCAGTCTCTCTTATAACCTTGACTCCCATTTTCTCTTATAACCTTGTCTCCCAGTCTCTCTTACAACCTAGGCTCCCAGTCTCTCTTATAACCTTAGCTCCCAGTCTCTCTTATAATCTTGCCTCCCAGTTTCTCTGATAACCTTGCCTCCCTGTCTTCCTCATGACCTTGCTTGGCTCCCTGGCTCTCTCATGACCTTGTCTCCCAGTTTCTCTCATAACCTTGCCACCCAGTCTCTCTCATGACCTTGCCACCCAGTCTCTCTCATGACCTTGCCTCCCAGCCTCTTTCATGACGTTGCCTCCCAGTCTCTCTCATGACCTTGCCTCCCAGTCTCTCTCATGACCTTGCCTCCCAGCCTCTTTCATGACGTTGCCTCCCAGGTCGACACAGTCTTAAATGGGTACGAGGTAAAGTCCTGGGATTTGAAAGCCACCGACTGGATGTTGACCACATCATGCCCCGAATACCGATTGGTCTTTAAAAGATAGGTAGGGCGACTGAAAGCACCCATCAGACGGTAACGATTCTCTAAAGCTGAGGTTGAGGACTATGACGGTAACGATTCTCTAATGCTGAGGTTGAGGACTATGACAGTAACGATTCTCTAAAGCTGAGGTTGAGTACTATGACAGTAACGATTCTCTAAAGCTGAGGTTGAGGACTATGACAGTAACGATTCTCTAAAGCTGAGGTTGAGGACTATGACAGTAACGATTCTCTAATGCTGATGGTTGAGGTTTGAGGACTATGGACAGTAACGATTCTCTAATGCTGAGGTTGAGGACTATGACAGTAACGATTCTCTAATGCTGAGGTTGAGGACTATGACAGTAACGATTCTCTAATGCTGAGGTTGAGGACTATGACAGTAACGATTCTCTAAAGCTGAGGTTGAGGACTATGACAGTAACGATTCTCTAAAGCTGAGGTTGAGGACTATGACAGTAACGATTCTCTAATGCTGAGGTTGAGGACTATGACAGTAACGATTCTCTAATGCTGAGGTTGAGGACTATGACAGTAACGATTCTTTAATGCTGAGGTTGAGGACTATGACAGTAACGATTCTCTAAAGCTTGAGGTTTGAGGACTATGACAGTAACGATTCTCTAATGCTGAGGTTGAGGACTATGACAGTAACGATTTCTCTAATGCTTGAGGTTGAGGACTATGACAGTAACGATTCTCTAATGCTGAGGTTGAGGACTATGACAGTAACGATTCTCTAAAGCTGAGGTTGAGGACTATGACAGTAACGATTCTCTAATGCTGAGGTTGAGGACTATGACAGTAACGATTCTCTAATGCTGAGGTTGAGGACTATGACAGTAACGATTCTCTAATGCTGAGGTTGAGGACTATGACAGTAACGATTCTCTAATGCTGAGGTTGAGGGACTATGACAGTAACGATTCTCTAATGCTGAGGTTGAGGACTATGACAGTAACGATTCTCTAATGCTGAGGTTGAGGACTATGACAGTAACGATTCTCTAATGCTGAGGTTGAGGACTATGACAGTAGACGATTCTCTAATGCTGAGGTTGAGGACTATGACAGTAAACGATTCTCTAATGCTGAGGTTGAGGACTATGACAGTAACGATTCTCTAATGCTGAGGTTGAGGACTATGACAGTAACGATTTCTCTAATGCTGAGGTTGAGGACTATGACAGTAACGATTCTCTAATGCTGAGGTTGAGGACTATTGACAGTAACGATTCTCTAATGCTGAGGTTGAGGACTATGACAGTAACGATTCTCTAATGCTGAGGTTGAGGACTATGACAGTAACGATTCTCTAATGCTGAGGTTGAGGACTATGACAGTAAACGATTCTCTAATGCTGAGGTTGATGACTTGACAGTGATTCTGAGTTGAGGACAGTAACGATTCTCTAATGCTGAGGTTGAGGACTATGACAGTAACGATTCTCTAATGCTGAGGTTGAGGACTATGACAGTAACGATTCTCTAATGCTGAGGTTGAGGACTATGACAGTAACGATTCTCTAATGCTGAGGTTGAGGACTATGACAGTAACGATTCTCTAATGCTGAGGTTGAGGACTATGACAGTAACGATTCTCTAATGCTGAGGTTGAGGACTATGACAGTAACGATTCTCTAATGCTGAGGTTGAGGACTATGACAGTAACGATTCTCTAATGCTGAGGTTGAGGACTATGACAGTAACGATTCTCTAATGCTGAGGTTGAGGACTATGACAGTAACGATTCTCTAATGCTGAGGTTGAGGACTATGACAGTAACGATTCTCTAATGCTGAGGTTGAGGACTATGACAGTAACGATTCTCTAATGCTGAGGTTGAGGACTATGACAGTAAGTAACGATTCTCTAATTGCTGAGGTTGAGGACTATGACAGTAACGATTCTCTAATGCTGAGGTTGAGGACTATGACAGTAACGATTCTCTAATGCTGAGGTTGAGGACTATGACAGTAACGATTCTCTAATGCTGAGGTTGAGGACTATGACAGTAACGATTCTCTAATGCTGAGGTTGAGGACTATGACAGTAACGATTCTCTAATGCTGAGGTTGAGGACTATGACAGTAACGAGGTTGAGGACTATGACAGTAAACGGGATTCTCTAATGCTGAGGTTGAGGACTATGACAGTAAGATTCTCTAACTGATTGAGGACTATGACAGTAACGATTCTCTAATGCTGAGGTTGAGGACTATGACAGTAACGATTCTCTAATGCTGAGGTTGAGGACTATGACAGTAACGATTCTCTAATGCTGAGGTTGAGGACTATGACAGTAACGATTCTCTAATGCTGAGGTTGAGGACTATGACAGTAACGATTCTCTAATGCTGAGGTTGAGGACTATGACAGTAACGATTCTCTAATGCTGAGGTTGAGGACTATGACAGTAACGATTCTCTAATGCTGAGGTTGAGGACTATGACAGTAACGATTCTCTAATGCTGAGGTTGAGGAGACTATGACAGTAACGATTCTCTAATGCTGAGGTTGAGGACTATGACAGTAACGATTCTCTAATGCTGAGGTTGAGGACTATGACAGTAACGATTCTCTAATGCTGAGGTTGAGGACTATGACAGTAACGATTCTCTAATGCTGAGGTTGAGGACTATGACAGTAACGATTCTCTATTGCTGAGGTTGAGGACTATGACAGTAACGATTCTCTAATGCTGAGGTTGAGGACTATGACAGTAACGATTCTCTAATGCTGAGGTTGAGGACTATGACAGTAACGATTCTCTAATGCTGAGGTTGAGGACTATGACAGTAACGATTCTCTAAAGCTGAGGTTGAGGACTATGACAGTAACGATTCTCTAATGCTGAGGTTGAGGACTATTGCGTTCACTGGGAAGCCAAGGATAACATAATGACGTTGACAACAAACCTAGGAGCTACCAGTGATCTAGTGGCAGTTTGCTGGATACTAGTATGCAGAGGCGCGCTAGGAGATGAGATACACAGGGACATGGGTCATACTGGGACATGAGGCACACCGGGACATGGATCATACTGGGACTTGAGGCATACCGGGACATGACGCATACCGGGACATTAGGCACACCGGGACATGAGGCTTACTGGGACATGAGGCACACCGGAACATGAGGCATACAGGAACATGAGACACACCGGAATATGAGACACACCGGGACATAAGGCACACCGGGACATGAGGCATACAGGAACATGAGACACACCGGAATATGAGACACACCGGGACATAAGGCACACCGGGACATGAGGCACACTGGAACATGGCGCATACCAGGACGTGGGACACACCGGGAAATGAGACATAGTGGAACATGATGCACACCGGGACATGAGGCACACCGGGATATGAGGCATACCGGGACATGAGGCACACCGGGACATGAGACACACCGGGACATGAGACACACCGGGACATGAGGCACACCGGGACATGAGGCACACCGGGACATGACGCACACCGGGACATGAGGCATACCGTGATATGAGGCACACCGGGACATGAGGCACACCGGGACATGACGCACACCGGGACATGAGGCATACCGTGATATGAGGCATACCGCGAAATTGTGCAAACCGCTATATGAGGTATACAGGGACATGAGGCACACAGGGACATTAAGAAAGTAAGGATGATACTAACAAACAGAAGCATACAGGGACGTAGGAAGTCAGGGGAACAAATGTACAACAGATAATGTCAATACAATGAACAGAACTAGGAAAAACAGAGGACCACTCAACACCAAGATCAGGAACAATGGAGAGGACAATAGCGGAATGGGTCGACTGCAGACTGGTCTGCCTCAGACAGGGAATCAAACATAAAGTCACGGGTAAATGACAAGAGAAAAGTACCCCCAGACAACTCCTCACCTCCACCACTCGTATTTAGATACTGCTGGAGTGCAGTTACTGATCTTTATTCATCCTTCTTTCTTCCCAGCTGTTGATGTTCATTGCTGTAGAGGTCTATCACCAGGTTCCATTCATCTCGGCCTTCTCCGTCTAGTTAGTGACTCCAAGTGTTTTTAGGTCTCATTGTGTATCAAATCTCCACCGTTTTTCTTGCTCTGTCTAGTCCCAGTCAGCTCCAGTCTATAAGCATCCAAATTCGTCCTGTTTAGGACGAAATTTTTTGTCATTTGAAGCCCCACTCTGGCTTTTGCCAGGGGCCGCAATATAGGCAGGCCATTCATATGGCCAAATGTCTGAACGCGGTTTCTGGGACCTCTCCACGGTGATCCTCATCTGCATGGTGGCTCTTTGTGTCATCGGGTGTTTATCGCTTGTGTAATGTCCTGGTGGGGTAGAAAGTCCGTTCCGTTCCGTTTCCAGTCAGCTTATCTTGGCACTCGGGTAAGAAAAGAAAAGAAAAGTAGCCTATGCGATTCCCACGAAGCCATTTTCATAAACCGAGTTTCGTCTAGCCAGATTTTTACGTGTAATTAGCCAACCACATTCCTTAACGCTTGAAGTTGTGCTATCCGGCCTGTGGGCTCAACAGTTCCTCGCTACACCAGTAATTATGGATTTTTGTAGAGAACAACGGACATCAGGAGCGGCATTCAAGTGTACATGCTCACAGGTAGTACTGAAGGTCAACTAGTCCATCTTGAAATATCCACCGAGACAGTAAAACTTTCGCACGCAAAGTTTCAAAGTCAGGTGTCAGTTTTGAATACTTTCAAAAAACAGGTGCAATGGTCCACAGTTGTGCTGGCGGGCCACATCTACATAGACATTCCACAAGCTATGTTTTGTATGAGACTAATCGTAGTGATGACGATAGTGATGATGATAATGAGGAGGATTCTGTTTTTTTAAATATCCAGAAGCCATGAGTTGTTAACCCTTAGGCTCGGTACTATGGATTTCGCAAACCTTCGGCCTTGATTCCATGATCGGTACCGTAAATCTGGGAGAAATGTGGCTTTTCTGCCTACCCCCGGGAGTGAACCCAGACTACAAGCAGTTCGTCACCTGCTCACCGCGAAGACAGGTTTAACCAACTACGCTAGAGAGCCGGATGATGAGGAGGAGGATAAACTTACATGCTGCATCACTGAAAAACCATGTATCAATCATTATTTTGGCATCACATCTTCCTAATGTACACGACTCCCTTTCCTCCTATCAAGCCTTGATTTTTCATATGATTAAGACTTCGCTAACATCCTGGAAGGGATGGGAAATATTTCGTGTTACTGAACCAGCCAACTAACCAACTGGTTCTATAAACAGTTTTCCCCTCCTCCTCCGGCTTCTTCAGGTGCGCTTTGACCGAATTGTTTTAAAATGTTCGTTTACCATCCCAACAGTTGGCCTGTTTTCCGAGGCACAGCCCTAGAGCCCCGACATCCAGGCCAGACGGTGCTGCTGGCACAGCACTAGAGCCCCGACATCCAGGCCAGACGGTGCTGCTGGCACAGCACTAGAGCCCCGACATCCAGGCCAGACGCTGCTGCTGATGCTGCTGATGGTGTTGTCGGGAGATGGTCTGGAGATATCAGATGGATTGATACCGTGACCTTGTCTGACACGCTTCAAGGTGTGCAGCCACTAAAAACACGCACAAGCTGTTGATAAACGCACGGTTATCACTCTCCTGTATTCAGTTGCATCAATGAACACACAAACCAGCACACGGACATGAGAGAAGTCACTTTCAGAGGCTGGCTATAACATTTCATTCTGCATTTGTCTTTAACCTGTTGTCTCTCAGTGGAGCCTACGTTATCACCTACGTTATCACCTACGTTATCACCTACGTTATCACCTATGTTATCACCTACGTTATCACCTACGTTATCACCTATGTTATCACCTACGTTATCACCTACGTTATCACCTATGTTATCATCTACGTTATCACCTACGTTATCACCTACGTTATCACCTATGTTATCATCTACGTTATCATCTACGTTATCACCTACGTTATCACCTACGTTATCACCTATGTTATCATCTACGTTATCACCTACGTTATCACCTATGTTATCACCTATGTTATCACCTACGTTATCACTTATGTTATCACCTACGTTATCACCTACGTTATCACCTATGTTATCATCTACGTTATCATCTACGTTATCACCTACGTTATCACCAATGTTATCACCTGTGTTATCACCTACGTTATCACCTACGTTATCACCTATGTTATCATCTACGTTATCACCTATGTTATCACCTATGTTATCATCTACGTTATCACCTATGTTATCATCTACGTTATCACCTATGTTATCACCTACGTTATCACTTATGTTATCACCTACGTTATCACCTATGTTATCACCTACGTTATCACCTACGTTATCACCTACGTTATCACCTATGTTATCACCTACGTTATCACCAATGTTATCACCTACGTTATCACCAATGTTATCACCTACGTTATCACTTATGTTATCACCTACGTTATCATCAATGTTATCACCTACGTTATCACTTATGTTATCACCTACGTTATCACCTATGTTATCACCTACGTTATAACCTATGTTATCACCTACGTTATCACCAATGTTATCACCTACGTTATCACCTATGTTATCACCTACGTTATCATCAATGTTATCACCTACGTTATCACTTATGTTATCACCTACGTTATCACCTATGTTATCACCTACGTTATCACCTACGTTATCACCTACGTTATAACCTATGTTATCACCTACGTTATCACCAATGTTATCACCTACGTTATCACCTATGTTATCACCTACGTTATCATCAATGTTATCACCTACGTTATCACCTACGTTATCACCTACGTTATCACCTATGTTATCACCTACGTTATCATCTACGTTATCACCAATGTTATCACCTACGTTATCACCTACGTTATCAACTACGTTATCACCTATGTTATCACCTACCCTATCACCTACATTATCACCTACGTTATCACCTACGTTATCACCTACGTTATCACCTATGTTATCACCTACGTTATCACCTATGTTATCACCTACGTTATCACCTATGTTATCACCTACGTTATCACCTATGTTATCACCTACGTTATCACTTATGTTATCACCTACGTTATCACCTATGTTATCACCTACGTTATCCCCTACGTTATCACCAACGTTATCACCTACGTTATCACCTACGTTATCACCTACGTTATTACCTATGTTATCATCTACGTTATAACACATGTTATCACCTATGTTATCGCCTACGTTATCACCTATGTTATCACCTACATTATCACCTACGTTATCACCTACGTTATTACCTATGTTATCACCTACGTTATCACACATGTTATCACCTATGTTATCACCTACGTTATCACCTACGTTATCACCTACGTTATCACCTACGTTATCACCTACGTTATCACCTACGTTATCACCTACGTTATCACCTATGTTATCACCTACGTTATCACACATGTTATCACCTACGTTATCACCTACGTTATCACCTACGTTATCACACATGTTATCACCTATGTTATCACCTATGTTATCACCTACGTTATCACCTACGTTATCACACATGTTATCACCTACGTTATCACCTACGTTATCACCTACGTTATCACACATGTTATCACCTATGTTATCACCTACGTTATCACCTACGTTATCACCTATGTTATCACCTATGTTATCACCTACGTTATCACCTACGTTATCACCTACGTTATCACCTATGTTATCACCTACGTTATCACCTATTTTATCACCTACGTTATCACCTACGTTATCACCTACGTTATCACCTACGTTATCACCTATGTTATCACCTACGTTATCACACATGTTATCACCTACGTTATCACCTACGTTATCACCTACGTTATCACACATGTTATCACCTATGTTATCACCTACGTTATCACCTACGTTATCACCTATGTTATCACCTATGTTATCACCTACGTTATCACCTACGTTATCACCTACGTTATCACCTATGTTATCACCTACGTTATCACCTATTTTATCACCTACGTTATCACCTACGTTATCACCTACGTTATCACCTACGTTATCACCTATGTTATCACCTACGTTATCACCTACGTTATCACCTACGTTATCACCTATGTTATCACCTACGTTATCACCTACGTTATCACCCGTTATCACATACGTTTTCACCTACGTTATCACCTACGTTATCACCTACGTTATCACCTACGTTATCGTCTATGTTATCACCTACGTTATCACCTACGTTATCACCTATTTTATCACCTACGTTATCACCTATGTTATCACCTACGTTATCACCTACGTTATCACCTACGTTATCACCTATGTTATCACCTACGTTATCACCTACGTTATCACCTACGTTATCACCTATGTTATCACCTATGTTATCACCTATGTTATCACCTACGTTATCACATATGTTTTCACCTACGTTATCACCTACGTTATCACCTACGTTATCACCTACGTTATCGTCTATGTTATCACCTACGTTATCACCTATGTTATCACCTATGTTATCACCTATGTTATCACCTATGTTATCACCTACGTTATCACCTACGTTATCACCTACGTTATCACCTATGTTATCACCTACGTTATCACCTACGTTATCACCTACGTTATCACCTACGTTATCACCTATGTTATCACCTACGTTATCACCTACGTTATCACCTATGTTATCACCTACGTTATCACCTACGTTATCACCTATGTTATCACCTATGTTATCACCTATGTTATCACCTACGTTATCACCTATGTTATCACCTACGTTATCACCTATGTTATCACCTACGTTATCACCTACGTTATCACCTACGTTATCACCTACGTTATCACCTACGTTATCACCTACGTTATCACCTATTTTATCACCTATGTTATCACCTACGTTATCACCTATGTTATCGCCTATGTTATCACCTACGTTATCACCTACGTTATCACCTACGTTATCACCTACGTTATCACCTACGTTATCACCTACGTTATCACCTATTTTATCACCTATGTTATCACCTACGTTATCACCTACGTTATCACCTATGTTATCACCTATGTTATCACCTACGTTATCCCCTACGTTATCCCCTACGTTATCACCTACGTTATCACCTACGTTATCACCAATGTTATCACCTACGTTATCACCTACGTTATCACCTACGTTATCACCTATGTTATCATCTACGTTATCACCTACGTTATCACCTATGTTATCACCTACGTTATCACCTACGTTATCACCTACGTTATCACCTACGTTATCACCTACGTTATCACCTACGTTATCATCTACGTTATCACCTACGTTATCACCTATTTTATCACCTACATTATCGCCTACGTTATCACCTACGTTATCACCTATGTTATCACCTACGTTATCACCTACGTTATCACCTACGTTATCACCTACGTTATCACCTTTGTGCAGTTATTTATTGTGTTGTTGTTCCACCGAATTAGAAAAAGAAGAGAAAGAAGGAAAAAAAAAGAGACGACGACAAAGAAGAAGAAGAAGAAGAAGAAGAAGAAGAAGAAGAAGAAGAAGAAGAAGAAGAAGAAGAAGAAGAAGAAGAAGAAGAAGAAGAAGAAGAAGAAGAAGAAGAAGAAGAAGAAGAAGAAGAAGAAGAAGAAGAAGAAGAAGAAGAAGAAGAAGAAGAAAAAGAAGAAGAAGAAGAAGATCAATGAAATAAGAAGAAAATGAGATTCAACAGACTATTATTTGCAGGCAAATTTTAAGTGCAAAGAGCCGACAGTACAGGCAATTTCTCAGGTATTGGATAACTTCTACACAGGTGAGAGGTCGACATAGAAAAAAACAGATATTATACTAAGTGAAATCTAATGCCCCTGTCGCTGTGTGGGTGGGGTAGATTTGAAAACACGTGTGCCCACATCGTTCTGTCTTTACATCACCTAGTCTATTCTCTTGTGTCTATTTATCTTTTACTTTCTCTGAGAGTCGTCTAATTTATTTATTACGGCAGCAAAGTTTCCATGTGTCTGCTCAGCACTGACGCTGACGTCAGACCCAACCTTAGAAATGTCTCCATGTTCACAGCAGTGTTCTTCAACACTTTGCTGACAGCCCAGGGCTTCCACAGTTATATGCCTAATCATGTAATAGAGTAGGTTAGACCGTTTTTTCTGTCTTTTTAAATCCAGGATTGCAGTCTACATGATTAGCAGCTCAAGGATGAGAATCAAGCAGGTACAAGTCAGCATAACAAGTCAGCATAACAAGTCAGCATAACAAGTCAGCATAACAAGTCAGCATAACAAGTCAGCATAACCAGTCAGCATAACAAGTCAGCATAACAAGTCAGCATAACAAGTCAGCATAACAAATCAGCATAACAAGTCAGCATTTCAAGTCAGCATAACAAGTCAGCATAACAAGTCAGCATAACAAGTCAGCATAACAAGTCAGCATAACAAGTCAGCATAACAAGTCAGCATAACAAATCAGCATAACAAGTCAGCATTTCAAGTCAGCATAACAAGTCAGCATAACAAGTCAGCATAACAAGTCAGCATAACAAGTCAGCATAACAAATCAGCATAACATGTCAGCATTTCAAGTCAGCATAACAAGTCAGCATAACAAGTCAGCATAACAAGTCAGCATAACAAGTCAGCATAACAAGTCAGCATAACAAGTCAGCATAACAAGTCAGCATTTCAAGTCAGCATAACAAGTCAGCATAACAAGTCAGCATAACAAGTCAGCATAACAAGTCAGCATAACAAGTCAGCATAACAAGTCAGCATAACAAGTCAGCATAACAAGTCAGCATTTCAAGTCAGCATAACAAGTCAGCATTTCAAGTCAGCATAACAAGTCAGCATAACAAGTCAGCATAACAAGTCAGCATAACAAGTCAGCATAACAAGTCAGCATAACAAGTCAGCATAACAAGTCAGCATAACAAGCCAGCATTTTAAGTCTTCAGCTGAGAACGTTGATTATTTTGACAATGAAAAGCTAAACGGGTTGTCAGTCTTGTGTCCAGACATAAACAGTTTTCATTGTCTAAGATTTTGACAACACCGGGAAAAGATTTCCATGTCTGAGTGATTTTTATCAGATTATTGCCTGTTATTATTTTTTTTTTTCAACTAAATATCTATGCTAAAAGACTTTCTTAGCCATATCAGACATAAAAACACAAAGAAATCGAAAGAATGTTATTGCAGCGCTCCATTTACCAGCATTAACGCTCCAGTCACAAACAGCAGATGTTCTAACCTTTAGGCAGCAACACACAAACTGAAAATGGTGACGTCGGATTTAACAAATAAACTGCTATCGACATTTGTTTTTGTGTCTATGTCTGGTAAGCTGTCAGATAATCCACGAAACAATGTTTACCCTTCTGATGGGCCATGAGTGTAAAAATGTTGAGAAACACTGGTTCACAAAACACTGGCCTGCCCCACTGCCCCGCCAGACGATAGATTTAGGTAGAGAGTGTGTGAAAGTTCAGACGATGGGAAGTCAAATCTCCAGCGCAACGTTCACTGTTGCTCAAACATAAGAATGTAAACAAAGACAGGGTAAAGGGGGAAAAAACACACCAGGGATAATGCACTCTGGCAGTTTGGTCTGACATTTGAGACTTGCATCTGGTGCTGACGGCTGACCCAGTCTGGTCTAGTGTATGGGGTTACCGTGGCAAGATGGCGCTGTGTGCGTTACAATGGTGTTATATCGGCCAATCTTCAGCTCGTGTCCGTCTTCGGATTTCTTTCGTCTGTCATCATCATCATCGCCTTTTTTACAAGGTGTGTGCAGGTGAACGCCGTATACCTATCTTGTTCCTTCCATCTTTAACCAGACTAGAGATTTAGAAACATGTTTGAGAAATTAAAACTTTACTTGAGAAGAAACCAAAGCGCTACATTACAAACAACGTGCATACACGCATACACATACGCAAAAACAACACACACACACGCACAAACAACCCACATACACATACACGCACAAACACAACCTTATTTTTCTAATAAGAAAGCCAAAACAACGATATATGTTGACACGGTCAGAGTTTGTCTTTGGGCAATGAACCCATGTATGTTGACACGGTCAGAGTTTGACTTTGGGGAATGAACCCATATATGTTGACACGGTCAGAGTTTGTCTTTGGGCAATGAACCATGATATGTTGACAAAGTCAGAGTTTGTCTTTGGGCAGTTCGAGGCCGAGTGTTGAACGTACGAGGCCGAGTGTTGAACGTACGAGGCCGAGTGTTGAACGTTAGAGGCCGAGTGTTGAAAGTTAGAGGCCGAGTGTTGAACGTTAGAGGCCGAGTGTTGAACGTTAGAGGCTGAGTGTTGAACGTACGAGGCCGAGTGTTGAACGTTAGAGGCTGAGTGTTGAACGTACGAGGCCGAGTGTTGAACTTACGAGGCCGAGTGTTGAACGTACGAGGCCGAGTGTTGAACGTTAGAGGCCGAGTGTTGAACGTACGAGGCCGAGTGTTGAACGTACGAGGCCGAGTGTTGAACGTTAGAGGCCGAGTGTTTAACGTAAGAGGCCGAGTGTTGAACGTTTACTAAATCAACCTTCATTGTGAGACGAGTTTTTCGTTGATTTACGTGGGCTTCTATGTAGCCTCGGCCTAAATTGGATTCTAAAAATGTTAGATAAGTAAAGGCAGCTGGTAACATACTGACAGCAATCTCTAACGCCAGGCAGATGGTAACATACTGACAACAATCTCTAACGCCAGGCAGATGGTAACATACTGATAACAATCTCTAACGCCAGGCAGATGGTAACATACTGACAACAATCTAAACGCCAGGCAGATGGTAACATACTGACAACAATCTCTAACGCCAGGCAGATTGTAACATACTGACAACAATCTCTAACGCCAGGCAGATGGTATCATACTGACAACAATCTCTAACGCCAGGCAGATGGTAACATACTGACAACAATCTCTAACGCCAGGCAGATAGTAACATACTGACAACAATCTCTAACGCCAGGCAGATGGTAACATACTGATAACAATCTCTAACGCCAGGCAGATGGTAACATACTGACAACAATCTAAACGCCAGGCAGATGGTAACATACTGACAACAATCTCTAACGCCAGGCAGATGGTATCATACTGACAACAATCTCTAACGCCAGGCAGATGGTAACATACTGACAACAATCTCTAACGCCAGGCAGATGGTATCATACTGACAACAATCTCTAACGCCAGGCAGATGGTATCATACTGACAACAATCTCTAACGCCAGGCAGATGGTAACATACTGACAACAATCTCTAACGCCAGGCAGATGGTAACATACTGACAACAATCTCTAACGCCAGGCAGACGGTGTTCAACATAACATCACATAACCCTTGACAAGTGAGGGTCGTGGAGGTATATCGCTGCAAGCACTAGCACATAAAACAAAACCCCTTGATGAATAAGTGTGTGATAACTGCCATGTATAAATTCCTCACCCAGTGGTGCAGATCCAGCCAATCTGTCTGCCTATTCATTACTCACCACGCCGGCATAGCCTGGAGAAAAGATCCAAAGTATGCTCACTACCCGTGACTTTTCCCCATAAGCTTGCCACTCCGCTCGAAGTATCCATGTCTTAACCTTTTTCAGCATGCTCTCAGAGTCTGTTACAATTACGAGATGTGTGTGTGCATCTTGTTCTCTAGCCACCGGAGAGCTGCAGTTACCGCCTCCACCTCCATTCTCATGCTACATGTTGTAGTGTCATATGCATTGGCTTTCGCTACGAACCCCCAGGCACTTCTCTTTCCTCTCAGCACTGAACCATCTGTATAGATAATCAGATCACCTGGGCATGAATTGTCGTGTTGGACTTCAACCTCCGTAGCACCCGCAGGCCACTCTACAAGATAAATGTAACTAGAAAACCTCACGAACAAAACAACAAAGCTTCTAAACATCAACCGAGCTCAACACGAAAGCAAGAAATAAATAATTTTTTTTTTTTTAATCTGGGACGGGCATAAATATTAATTAAATGTGCATGTTTAGTGATTAGTGATTAGAAAGGATTATCATCACAGCACTCCGGAGAGATCCATAGGTGCTACGATCTCCTCAAAGGCTCCACAAGTGTAAAAACGACTGATGACGCCTGTTCTGTGTTGGTTAATGAAACTTCTTGTTCCCTTAGTGAAATGTTCATTTCTTGCAGCTCCAGGCTGCACCCCCATGTCCATCAGTCTAGACAGGGATACGGAGTCATGTCATTTAGCATGCTCCTCGGTACGGTGAGTGCAGCGCACGACATTGATAATATCACTTCTGTCCAGTACTGGACCAGCCATAGAAACTGCAGTGTCAGCAAGATAGTTTGCACACTCGTTCGCTTGAAGACCCGCATGACCTGGCACAAAGATGAAGGTTAGGGCGGCTATTCGTCAAGTGCATAGTGATGCAATCCATTCCTGCCAGACAAATCCAGCTTGTATTCTTTAAAGTATATTCATCGAGTCATGAATGACAATAGGAACAACTGTTTCGGTTCGCCAACAAACTCAATGCACGAAAAAGTTAGTGGTCCAAAAGTACTGTGTTGGTAACAATAGACACAGTTCCGAAAGTACTGTGTTGGTAACAATAGACACGGTTTCGAAAGTACTGTTTTGGTAACAATAGACACGGTTCCGAAAGTACTGTGTTGGTAACAATAGACACGGTTCCAATGAACTGTGTTGGTAACAATAGACACGGTTCCAATGTACTGTGTTGATAACAATAGGCACGGTTCCGAAAGTACTGTGCTGGCAACAATAGACACTGTTCCGAAAGTATTGTGTTGATAACAATAGACACGGTTCCGAAAGTACTGTGTTGATAACAGTAGACAAGGTTCAGAAAGTACTGTGTTGATAACAATAGACACGGTTCCGAAAGTACTGTGTTGATAATAAGAGACACGGTTTCACCCCGGACCAGCTCTGCTCGGTGGTTGGCAGTGACCTGGCTGCCTGAGAGCTTCACATGTTAGCATGTCTTCAATTTTTGGGAAACAGAAGAAGGAACTAAGTATAATGAGTAGTAGTAGTTCCCTATAATTCATATCGCGACCACGAATATCACCAGGGAAGAGGTCTCGGAAACGGCGTTAAGTGTGTAGGCCATATTTAAAGAAGGTTTATTGACAACCCCTGGCAACAGTAAAGAAAAATGACATCAAACAAGGGGATGACGGATAGTAAAAACTAAATATAAAGGAAGGAACAACCTTATTTACTCTCTGGTGTAGTGTTGCAGGCTCTGCGACCTAGAATTGCATCGCTAGACTTTCTATCTACATCATCAGATATGGTTTTTTTTTTCGCCCACTTTGTATAAATTTAAGTTTCCAGACCGTGTGAACAAGACACGTCAGTTATCTCCCTTTGTTTGTTGACATTCGGATTATCCCTAGCGGTGCTGCTTGCAAATCCATTTATTTTACATTGCATCTCTCTCTCTCTCTCTCTCTCTCTCTCTCTCTCTCTCTCTCTCTCTCTCTCTCTCTCTCTCTATCTATCTCACTCCCTCTCTCTCTCTCTCTCTGTCTCTATCTCCTCTCTCTCACTAACATCTCTCTATCCTCTCTCTCTCCTCTCTCACTATCATCTCTCTATCCTCTCTCTCTCCTCTCTCTCACTATCATCTCTCTATCCTCTCTCTATCCTCTTTCTATCCTCTCTCTCCTCTCTCTCACTATCATCTCTCTATCCTCTCTCTCTCCTCTCTCTCTATCATCTCTATATCCTCTCTCTCTCTTCTCTCTCTCTCTATATATATCTCTATCTCTCTCTATCTCTGTCTCTCTATCTCTCTCTATCTCTCTCTATCTCTTTCTCTCTATCTGTCTCTATGTCTCTCTCTCTCTCTCTCTCTCTCTCTATATATATATATATATATATATATATATATATTATATATATATATATATATATATATATAATTTTATATATATATATCTATATCTCTTTATCTCTCTCAGTATATATCTATCTATCTATCTATCTTTATTACTCTCTCTCTCTCTCTATCTCTATCTATCTCTATCTCTCTCTTCTCTTTCTCTGTATCTCTCTCTATCTCTCTATCTCTCTCTCTCTCTCTCTCTCTCTATCTCTCTCTTACATTTAGTAATTCAATGTTAGCTTTGAAAATTAGGTACTTAATTTATAACTTACCCCTGACTTCACGACAACGTCACGGGAGATATTCCCAATAAATTCTAGGGTGTTCAGGTTGTAGTCTCTCGCGATTTCTCTACAGCCAAGTTTAGGGTTAGGTTTAGGGTTAGGATTAGATGACACTCGATGAACACTAAAAAAAAAGCACCACACAACAGCACACTTGCACCCCTTGAAATAATGGACTGTCAGGTAAGCTGTGGATTTCTCACAGGGATTTCGTGTTTGTGGTACGTTATAAATTAAGAACCGAAAATTACACTGAGAGTGCTGTTATTTTCTTACAATCAAGTTGCCAAAATGTGTCGTTAGGATCACAGAACAGGTGCGGCCACACAATCCTGGTCTGGATCCAACCCCATCAGGTGATATAGCTCTGTGGTGGGGTGCTGCGTTGTGTGGTGTGCTGAGGTGCAGTATGCTGAGGTGCGGTGTGCTAAGGTGCGGTGTGCTGCTAGGACACGCTCGACAACTAAAGGCAACCATCCTAATGTTGATCGCTCCACTTCTCAGGTCCCGGCCTGTCCGTAAAAACATGCCATTTAGCACCATCTATCGACATGACTCAAGACGAGAAAGAGGCTTTTACAGGACTTCACCTGTTTCACCAGAAACTTCTGTGTTCACAAGAAACAGGCGACACTACATCAGGGGCACTGGAGGTGGCGCCCACAACCTCCCCACACCGACCACAATTTTATGAGATCAGGGGTGAGCGCCCTAGTGGTTTAACCTCACTAGAATCCCACTAGAATCCAACTAGAATCCCACTAGAATCCCACTAGAATCCAACTAGGACCTCATTAGAACACCACTAGGACTTTACACTGACCGATTAACACCCAGTGACGCAAAGTGTCACTATTCGGACGACAACTCAACCAGGTAAAAATCCCAGAAATCCCGTTCAGCCCTCAAATTACGTTGGAGCTCCTGTCTGTTACAAATTCAGCTCATCTCCTGACAGGCCAGGGTCCTATATAATCTTCTTCTTCTTCACGTTCACCAGCTGTAAACTCTGGCGAAAAGTTCTGGTTGTTCGTCCACTTCTGGACTGATGTTCTGTTCCAGAACTTGAGTGTTGCGTGTGTATCCGTTTTACAAATCTGACCCATTTGTATACAGAATGCTGGTTCCTTGGCTCTCAGGCAGATGCACTCAGACTTTGAAGGAAGCTCCCATTTAGTCGACTCTTACGACATGCTTTTGTGTAGGCAGTGGGTCTGTTTTAGTTTTCCCTATAATATGGCCCTGGAACCCCCACAGGGAGTCCTATCTAATGTCCCGTGACCTTTAAAGGGAAGGGGCTGAGCTGACCCCCACTGTCTGCCCCCCCCCCTCCCCACTTCGCCCGTCCTCCTAGACAATTGTCAAGGGGATAAATGATTTCCATGACCATCTGTAGATGTTCTATTTGCAAGTATATGTTTACACATTTAATGTTTCTTCAAATATATTATTTTATTGATTTGATACTCAGCACACACAAAAACAATTAACATAATAATAATTCTTATTGCCTACTTAGAGACGTCTAAAGTCCCGCGAGGGAGCGCTCGCTACAAAGAATTATAAAATTGTTGCCCCCCACTGTTTTCTTGTGTTAGCGCCTCTGCACCTCTTGCTCCACGATTTACCGTAAAGCTCCCTGTAGCCAAGAATTCCACAATACTCAACTTGTCATGATAGTATCGATTCCACTTGGCTATCATCAGGCAACCGTTCTGCAGACAAAGAAATTCTGACTATCTACACGGCTAACGTAATGCATATTTGGCACACAGACGTGCAACGACTGACCTGATTTCTTAGAAACGCGGACGAGTCATGTTTCAGTTGTCAGTAAACATATACCCCCAAATATAAACAACTTTCTTCCAGACCTGGCATTGCTCAGTTGATGTTTCTACAAGCAGAGATGACGTTCCACTGATAAATTACTTTATCCCGTAAAATGCCAATCATTCCCGTTGTGCCTAGTTTAATTCCTTATCCCCTTCTATTTTATCCCCAAATTCCTTTCAGTTCTCGTCTGAAATACGAACTTATCTGCCCTAATGCCTTTTTGGCACAGATTTGCAGCTCTATCGCCGTCTTTAATGGACCGGTGTTTATTTTTACATTTCTCGTTTGCTAAATTTACTTTGTGTCAATTGTTTTCATACTTTCAGAGATAGCAGTGGCGTATTTCACAAACTCAGGTATTCCAGTGTTCTTTTCGACCTGTCTACTCTTCCTTTACTGTCTCCCGCCATCGCTGGATGTCTGACTAAATCTGTAACATTTGATTACTATGATTCTCTCTCTCTCTCTCTCTCTCTCTCTCTCTCTCTCTCTCTCTCTCTCTCTCTCTCTCTCTCTCTCTCTCCCTCTCTAAAATCAGTATTTGTCTTATATACACATATTTCTTATATCTACATTTGTCTTATATACACATATATCTGCCAGAATAGCAGACTTGGCAATTAAGATCGGCACAGCAAAAAACGAGACGCACACCAGACACACCAGAAGACTTGTTAATCAACATAGAACTGGTACTATTAGCCATCGGACGTTGGGTTTCATACTGAGGGGAGGATCTGAGCACCTATGGACATGTCCGGAGTGCAATAAGGATAACCCAACTAACTAACTAACTAACTAACTAACTAACTAACTAACTAACTAACTAACTAACTAACTAACTAACTAACTAACTAACTAACTAACTAACTAACTAACTAACTAACTAACTAACTAACTAACTAACTAACTAACTAACTAACTAACACATATTTCTTATATCTACATCTGTTTTATACACACGTATTTTTTATATCTACATTTGTCTTTTATACACATATTTCTTATATCTACATTTGTCTTATATACACATATTTCTTATATCTACATTTGTCTTATATACACATATTTGTTATATCTACATTTGTCTTATATACACATATTTCTTATATCTACATCTGATTTATATACACACATTTCTTATATCTACATTTGTCTTATATACACATATTTCTTATATCTACATTTGTCTTATATACCAATATTTCTTACATCTACATTTGTCTTATATACACATATTTCTTATATCTACAGTTGTCTTATATATACATATTTCTTATATCTACATTTGTCTTATATACACATATTTCTCATATCTACTGTTGTCATATATACACATATTTCTTATATCTACATTTAACATCAATTATCTCTATGCTTGTCTGTGTCGCAGTCTGCCTGCTTGTATTTGTCATTGTGTGTGTCTGTGTGTGTGTGTCTGTGTGTGTCTGTGTGTATGTGTGTGTGTGTCTGTGTGTGTATGAGTCTGTGTGTGTCTGTGTGTATGTGTGTCTGTGTGTATGTATATGAGTGTGTGTGTGTGTGTCAGTGTGTGTGTATCTACCTCTACTGGACTCTCTCGCCAAGTGAATGATGTCTGGCTACCCCTGACGGGCTGTGTCTTTTTGGATGTCTGTCTCTGTCTCGTTATTTCTGATTGTGTTTGTTGTATCTTTCTGTCCAGATATATCTGTCTATGTGTCTGTATGTTTTCACAGACAAACGAGCAGACGGATAGATGGAGACGGGCGCTCGTATATCACAGCACGAAGGAAAGAACTAGAGGAGCCAATCATTGAACTGTTAGGGATAAAAAAAGACAGAAAGGACAAGATAAGACAGAGCAGGATAAGACACGACATAACGGGATGAGACAAGACAGAGCAGAATCAGACAAGACAGAGCAGAATCAGACAAGACAGAACAGAATCAGACAAGACAGAACAGAATCAGACAAGACAGCAGAATCAGACAAGACAGAACAGGGTAAGCAATAAAGTGGAAAATGAAGACGTACTTACAGGCTTGTTCTATAAGAAGCGTTATGGGGAGAACATGGAGTATTTACAGCCGGTTAGCTATTTGGATTATCTGCTCCACATTTTATGTTTTTGGGCACACTCCCGCCTCCTCCCTCCTCCCTTTCCTTATGCTTTCTTCCCTAAGAAAAACCCCTAAACTACACAGAGCTGTAAACTAAAATTAACTCTAGCCCCGTACTGAAGTCTGAACTTCGACACACCTGTTCACTGGGTTCTGGGCAAACTACAAGAGAACACAGTTACATATATCACATAATTTCAACAACAGCAACAGCAAACAAAACGATTAAATTACTTGACTAAAGGTGGTCACTCAGGACACAAAAAGTGTTATCATATTTCTTTGCCTTGAGAAATTAAAACTAAGGAGTGCTAGAAATGCTGGCTACGGAACAAACGAATGCACCGGTCGAACTTTCATGCATGTGCACTTTAAACCAAAGTTTGAAACATCAATTTGTCACGGAATTTTTAAACTCTTTCTAGTTTTCCAGCCTGTTGTGTAATCAGAATTCTGGTGTAATCTCTTTCTAATGAGCTGGCTTCTGGCTGATTGTGTTGCCTTGTTCGTGTCCTCATGTCAAGTCGGCACCAGAATGGCGCCATTGCCTGGAGCAGCTTCTGTCTCTGCGGGATGACCTACTTTCCCAGATCGTTTACGTCTGCCGCGACTGTCTACGCCTGGCCATGTTTTCATTAACGGACAATGACCTGACAGGTTGCAGAACATTGTAGAACATTCTGACACAAATATATTGTTATGGCGGGTCTGGTTGATCTACAGGTCCTGTGTTGTGGACTGTCCAAAGATGAGACCAACGAAAGAAACAACAAGAAACCAACAGAGCGATCCACACATTGCAACTTGACAACATATAATACACCTCTATCACACTTCAAAAAAGTGCAATAGTAATTATGTGCGGAAAGGAGTTGGTAATGACGTCCCTGTAGCTACTTTATCTCCTGTATCAAGAACACTGTCAACCCATGTTTCTCCCTCTGCTGACCTTTCTCTGCAAGAGCACCAGTTTTCCCGACTGCAATAAATAAGTGTGGAACTTGCTGCTAATTCCAAGTTGTCACACTCTTGTTTTCCTTCCCGGTGGATGTTTGGTGAGCCAGCCGATTCTGTTGTGCCTGATAAACCCTGATTCTCTGACAATGCCACTTCTGGAGTTCACTGACGGTCACACGTGTATAACTTGGGTATGCATCTGTTATCATAGAATGTTCAAATAATAACTACTGCGCTCGCTGGGGTCGTTAGTGTAGGTGTGTTAGAGGTCGTCTTTGGAGCTTCGGGTGAGGCTCTCGGTAAGCAAACTGACAATCTGCGAGCAGGGGAAGGATCAGGCATATGAGATAATATCTAGTACAAGGAAGTGGATTTTCTGTAGGGTTAAACACTTTTCTGGTTCGACACATTTCTGGACGTCACTGAAAGAAGAGTTGGCTCACATATCAGTATAGTCTCGTCTATCAGTATAGTCTCGCCTGTCAGTATAGTCTAACCTATCGGTATAGTCTCAACTGCCATTGTAGTCTCACCCTCCAGTATAGTCTAACCAGCCAGTATAGTCTCACCTGCCAGTAAAGTCTCACCTGCCAGTATAGTCTCACCTGTCAGAATAGTCTCACCTGCCAGTATAGTCTCATCTATCAGTATAGTCTCACTACCAGTATAGTCTCACGTGTCAGTATAGACTCATCTATCAGTATAGTCTCACGTGTCAGTATAGTCTCATCTATCAGTATAGTCCCACTTGTCAGTATAGTCTAGCCTATCAGTATAGGCTCACCTGCCAGTATAGTCTTACCTGTCAGTATAGTCTCGCCTATCAGTATAGTCTCAAGTGTCAGTATAGTCTCGCCTATCAGTATAGTCTCACCCATTAGTATAGTCTCACCCATCAGTATAGTCTCGCCTATCAGCATAGTCGAACCTATCGTTATAGTTCTCATCTGTCAGTTTGGTCTCGCCTGTCAATATCGTCTTACCTGTCAGTATAGTCTTACCTATCGGTATAGTCGTAACTATTGATTTAGTCCCACCTATCAGTACAGTCTCGCCTATCAGTATAGTTTCATCTGTCAGTATAGTGTCACCTATCAGTATAGTCTCACCTGTCAGTATAATCTTACCTATCAGTATAGTCTTACTGAACAGTATAGTCTCTCTTGACGCCATGGGCATATATCGCTGGAACCATAATGTTATAGACCAGTGATGCTGACTGGATCATGATCGTGGTCACATTGACTTCCCATCAAATTTCCTGTTGTGAAAGCTCTCACCGCACGGTTTTTCCTTGTGCAAGTGAGTCGAGCTTACAGCATGAGCTGGCTCGCTCCATCACATCTCTGGTCTTTGCCACACACACACAAAGACACACACACATACGCACGCGCGCACACAACTCTGGTCCTTGCTACACACACTCACACACCACTCCGGTCCTTGCCACCACATGCACGCACACACACGTACACAACTCCGGTCCTTACCACACACACACTCGCGCAACTCCGGTTCTTGCCGCACACACGCACACACCCACCGACACACTTGATTAATTCTCTTCAAGCGGGCAAACCATTTGATTTGCTGTCTTTGTATATAATTTAGAAGAAATTTCAAGCCGACTTGAAAAGTAAAGTATAAGTAAAGATCCCTTTTCCCGCCTTTAGGCGCATCGGGCACAGGGGAAGAGCCACCATAATTTTACAGACCGTTCGGCACTTGGTGGGTCAGTGTATGACCTCATTCCTGATTTGATCTCTTCTGGTCACTTCTACAGTCTTTCTCACACACCTCATTTCCATGGTAACGAATTGTCTTTTACATTTTGCTGTGAGTGACCACGTTTGGCACTGGTAGCACAGAGTGGGAATGGATTTACTTTGTGCTGACTGGGATTGACCTATGCTGTAAGAGGGGGGTTAGCTGTCCCAATACTTGGTTACTAGCCTCACATATTTTGCAGGTCTATACGGAAAGTAACAAATAGTAATGCTGTAATCTAACACAAGCGTTATCAGATGCGACTGAGCAAGGTTGACGTGAATCTGTCCGCGCAGCCCTGTAATAAACCCAGCTGCAAAGTCCAGTCAATGATAAGTAGCTCTAAAAATGGTTTGGTCTGAACTGGCTGCAAACTAATGGCCCACTAGGGGACTAAAGGGAGAAGAAGAAAGGCGGTGAATATGGGAAAGAAAGACAAGCCATGATGAAAAAATTCAGCTGGTCGTAAACTGAATGTCAGCAAACTAGAACCCCCCCCCCCCCCCCCCCACTTCCCCATATTTTGGTCCACTCGCTACCTCCACCTCCTTTACCCCCCAACATACCAGCCAGGAAAATCATGACTGGATAAAAAGAGAAGCCAAACTAGATTTCAGACAAAGCCTTTTTGAAGTTGGACATATGGCCCGAAAGGTACAAACAAGACTGTAAATAGATTACGCAAATATCATTCTTTTGATAACATTAAAGCGGAAAAGACAAAATGTTAGTTAGATTGAGCGTAAACTGCGAGACCTCCCACGGAATACCAACCCTCGGAGCTTCTCCAGCAAGCCACAAGTCGTTCCTTCTTCGGCAGCCTAACTTCATGCAAATCACCAACAATGACTTCCGCAGATTCAGGGGCCATATTTCACCAGGAACGGACTCTCCACACATCCTTGGCCAGGATTAGGCGGTGGTTTATTGCTGTCGAACCGCATACAATAGGACACGACAAGCCAAAGTGGTTTATGTCGGCGAATACGTATCGCTACTCTGTAGTGATAATTTAGGCTGGGGAAGGGGTCCTACAAGGGCTGGCTATGACCCGTTCTGTCTGTCTTTGTGAGCCAGGCTGGGGGTCTTGCCAGAACACGGCGTCTCTACACCCGTAAAATTATCCTTATATCCTTTTTAGGATGACATTTTCTATTTGAAGCCCCACCCTGGCTTTTGCTAGGGGCCGCAATATAGGCAGGCCATAAATATGGCCAATTGTCAGAACTCGGTTTCTGGGACCTCTCCACGGTGATCCTCATCCACATGGTGACACTTTGTGTCATCGGGTGTTTATCGCTTGCGTGATGTCCTGGTGGGGTAGAAAGTCAGTCAGTCAGTCTACACCCGTTCTGTCTCTGTCTTCGTGAGCCAGGCTGGGGTCTTGCCAGAACATGGCGTCTCTACACCCGTTCTGTCTCTGTCTTCGTGAGCCAGGCTGGGGTCTCGCCAGAACATGTCGTCTCTACACCCGTTCTGTCTCTGTCTTCGTGAACCAGGCTGGGGTCTTGCCAGAACATGTCGTCTCTACACCCGTTCTGTCTCTGTCTTCGTGAGCCAGGCTGGGGTCTCGCCAGAACATGTCGTCTCTACACCCGTTCTGTCTCTGTCTTCGTGAGCCAGGCTGGGGTCTCGCCAGAACATGGCGTCTCTACACTTGTTCTCTTTTACCTGTATACCGCTTCAATGGTTGTTTATCTTGTTAAGGATTCTTTTTCGTCTCTTACCTAATATAATCTCTAATTATCTTCTCTTTTCCTTTCTCGTCTGTTATTCTCTTCCGCCCCTATCATTGTCCAGTCTTCTCTTATCACGTCTAATCTAAGTCTAAGTCGGTAGTGTGTCTTTTTTCCTCTTCTCTAGTCTGTGCTTATATTCTATTTTCTTCCTTTCGTGGGTATTCTTGTCTTGTCTTTGCTCTTCTATCCTTTCTTGTGTTTTGTAGGCACCATGCCAAGAGGTCCTGGAATACATGCATGGAACACTCCAGTTTCATAGCATCCTCTTTTGACAATGATGATGATAATGATGATGATGATGTAGATTCAGGTTAACATTTAAGGCTGCAATATCCAGTCATATGTTTTACATACCATACCTACGTCAAACCACGTGCTTACTATACACAGTTGAAAGGTCAATCACGTGACGTACTCGAGGGCGACACGTGACATCAGTGATTAAACGATACCTTCCTGTTGTATTTCTTCAAACATGGCCAGTTTCCCCCCTCCCCCCCCCCCCTTTAAAACAAACACGCCAACAACAACAACAACAACAACAACAACAACAACAACAACAACAACAACAGCACAGGTACTCATCAAACAGTGTCCAGTGCGGGTGTTGCTACTCACTAATACATTTCTAAAAAAATAGCGCCGACAAATTATGGACCCAGAAAAGTATCCTTACCGCAATAAAAAAAAAAAAAAATCCGACTGCAAACTTTAGTCAGCACTCATGTTTTATCACTATCTTGTGGATGATAGAACAAAATCGTCTAAACAACTATCAAACTAGATTCAATCAAGGGAGGCCACTCAGCCAGCAAACAAACTCCATTTTCTCCTAACCAGGAAAAAGGTAACGTTTTCCGAGTTACTCTCAAGGGGCAACAGACAAGGATACCGTCTGATCTGTTCACCTGATTTTACCTGAAAGTTCCAAGTCTAGAGTTCCGGTTCTAAAGTTCCACTTATGATCTCACCTATCCACAAATTCCCACTTTGATATTGGGTGATATGTCCCTGCGAGATCAATCAAGGCGATGTGAACACGTTACAGAATTCATCTCATAGACACACATCAGTGTGCGGATTTCTTCTCCCGAAGGAAGCAGATGCCACAATTGAACATCCTTGCCAGTGGGAGCAGAAAGGTGGCAATTACAAATCCATGTCAGTGGTACTAATGAGCGACATAGCAAACTTCTAAACAAATTACACATCCCTAAACCTAGAATAGACTTGTACAAAACAAGCTTGGCGTACTCTGCAGCTCATCTGTGGAACCAACTTCCACAACTAATCAAAAATATCAACAACACCTATCAATACAATTAGAAACTTTTTGAATATGATCTCACTTCAAATTACAGACCCCCTTAATAGATAATAGTAGGCAAAGCACATTGTTGATGTCACCAAGATTTATTATATAAGTGTTATACTAAGTGTTATAACTGCTTTAAAATGTAAGTAAACTTAAATCACATTGTAGACAAAATGTTGTTGATGATGTCTATTATTATTATTTGATAACATGATGTGTGAATGGAATAATAAAAGCACGAAGTGAGGACAGAGGGGCAGAATGTAAGACGGGTCGGTGTGAATGTAAGACGGGCCAGTGTGAATGTAAGACGGGCCAGTGTGAATGTAAGGCGGGCCAGTGTGAATGTAAGTCGGGCCTGTGTGCCCAATTCCTAAACCGTTAAAAATAAAGCTCATTCGTTCGACTTTAGTTTTCCATTGCGTTCTATCTACCTAGGGTAATCCTGTCGAAATAATAGATGGAACGCTGCTCAGTACCGTAATCTTGTCGATATAATGGATAGAACGCGGCCCAGTACCGTAATCCTGTCGATATAATGGATGAACCCTGCCCAGTACTGTAATCCTGTCGATATAATGGATGGAACGCTGCCCAGTGCCGTAATGTTGTCGGTATAATGGATGGAACGCAGTTCAGTACCGTAATGTTGTCGATATAATGGATGGAACGCTGCCCAGTACCGTTATCTTGTCGGTATAATGGATCGAACGCAGTTCAGTACCGTAATGTTGTTGATATAATGGATGGAACGCTGCCCAGTACCGTAATCTTGTCGATATAATGGATGGAACGCTGCCCAGTACCGTAATCTTGTCGATATAATGGATGGAACACTGCCCAGTACTGTAATGTTGTCGATATAATGGATGGAACGCTGCCCAGTACCGTAATCTTGTCGATATAATGGATGGAACGCTGCCCAGTACCGTAATCTTGGCGGTATAATGGATGGAAAGCTGCCCAGTACCGTAATGTTGTCGGTATAATGGATGGAACGCTGCCCACTGCCGTAATGTTGTCGGTATAATGGATGGAACGCTGCCCAGTACCGTAATCTTGGAGTTATAATGAATGGAACGCTGCCCAGTACCGTAATCTTGTCGATATAATAGATGGAACGCTGCCCAGTACCGTAATCTTGGCGGTATAATAGATGGAACGCTGCCCAGTACAGTAATATTGTCGATATAATAGATGGAACGCTGCCCAGTACCGTAATATTGTCGATATAATAGATAGAATGCTGCCCAGTACCGTAATCTTGTCGATATAATAGATGGAACGCTGCCCAGTACCGTAATGTTGTCGATATAATAGATGGAACGCTGCCCAGTACCGTAATCTTGTCGATATAATAGATGGAACGCTGCCCATTACCGTAATCTTGTCGATATAATGGATGGAACACTGCCTAGTACCCTAATATTGTCGATATAATAGATGGAATGCTGCCCAGTACCGTAATCTTGTCGAAATAATAGATGGAACGCTGCCCAGTACCGTAATCTTGGCGGTATAATGGATGGAACGCTGCCCAGTACTGTAATATTGTCGATATAATGGATGGAACGCTGCCCAGTACCGTAATCTTGTCGATATAATGGATGGAACGCTGCCCAGTACCGTAATCTTGGCGGTATAATGGATGGAACGCTGCCCAGTACCGTAATGTTGTCGGTATAATGGATGGAACGCTGCCCATTGCCGTAATGTTGTCGGTATAATGGATGGAACGCTGCCCAGTAACGTAATCTTGGAGTTATAATGGATGGAACGCTGTTTAGTACCGTAATCTTGTCGATATAATAGATGGAACGCTGCCCAGTACCGTAATCTTGGCGGTATAATAGATGGAACGCTGCCCAGTACAGTAATCTTGTCGATATAATAGATGGAACGCTGCCCAGTACCGTAATATTGTCGATAAAATAGATGGAATGCTGCCCAGTACCGTAATCTTGTCGATATAATAGATGGAACGCTGCCCAGTACCGTAATCTTGTCGATATAATAGATGGAACGCTGCCCAGTACCGTAATCTTGTCGATATAATAGATGGAAGGCTGCCCAGTACCGTAATCTTGTCGATATAATAGATGGAATGCTGCCCAGTACCGTAATCTTGTCGATATAATACATGGAATGCTGCCCAGTACCGTAATCTTGTCGATATAATAGATGGAACGCTGCCCAGTACCGTAATCTTGTCGATATAATAGATGGAACGCTGCCCAGTACCGTAATCTTGTCGATATAATGGATGGAACACTGCCCAGTACCGTAATATTGTCGATATAATAGATGGAATGCTGCCCAGTACCGTAATCTTGTCGATATAATAGATGGAACGCTGCCCAGTACCGTAATCTTGGCGGTATAATGGATGGAACGCTGCCCAGTACCGTAATATTGTCGATATAATGGATGGAACGCTGCCCAGTACCGTAATCTTGTCGATATAATAGATGGAACGCTGCCCAGTACCGTAATGTTGTCGATATAATGGATGGAACACTGCCCAGTACCGTAATATTGTCGATATAATAGATGGAATGCTGCCCAGTACCGTAATCTTGTCGATATAATAGATGGAATGCTGCTCAGTACCGTAATCTTGTCGATATAATGAATGAACCCTGCCTAGTACCGTAATGTTGTCGATATAATGGATGGAACGCTGCCCAGTACCGTAATCCTGTCGATATAATGGATGGAACCCTGCCCAGTACCGTAATGTTGTCGATATAATGGATGGAACGCTGCCCAGTACCGTATTGTTGTCGGTATAATGGATGGAACGCTGCCCAGTACCGTAACGTTGTCCGTAAAATGGATGGAACGCTGCCCAGTATCGTAATCTTGTCGATATAATGGAAGGAAACCTGCCTGTACCGTAATCTTGTCGATATAATGGATAAACCCTGCCCAGTACCGTTGACCTTTCACACAAACAATCATCTTAAAGCTTCTCCAGAATGTCCTAGTTTCCTCAGTCTATGTGTTTCCTTTTTGTTGCCTGTTTGATGAATGTCTGCTCGCTTCCCCTCACTGTTTCTCCAATGTATCGCCATCTCCTTTATCTGATAACTGTTTACACAAGCTGTTGGGTGAAAACACATTCACCAGTATAAACCGGACAAACGAGGCACAAGACCACACTTTTAGAATAGATTTCCTGTGTGGGTTCTTGGGCCTTGTTGTCGGGAAAACAAGAATAGACTCACTGCCTACCCAAAAGCATGTCGTAAGAGTCGACTAACTGGAAGCTTTCTTCAAAATCGGAGTGCATCTGCCTGAGAAGCAAGGAACCAACAGTCTACATACAAATAAGTTAGATCTGTAAAACGGATGCACATACGACTCTCAGGTTCTGGAACACGACTGCAGTGAATTAACAAAGAACTTTCCGCCAGAGTTTACTGCTGGTGAAACAGAGTTTACTGCTGGTGAACCAGAGTTTACTGCTGGTGAACCAGAGTTTACTGCTGGTGAACCAGGGTTTACTGCTGGTGAACCAGAGTTTACTGCTGGTGAACCAGAGTTTACTGCTGGTGAACCAGAGTTTACTGCTGGTGAACCAGAGTTTACTGCTGGTGAGCCAGAGTTTACTGCTGGTGAACCAGAGTTTACTGCTGGTGAACCAGAGTTTACTGCTGGTGAACCAGGGTTTACTGCTGGTGAACCAGAGTTTACTGCTGGTGAACCAGAGTTTACTGCTGGTGAACCAGAGTTTACTGCTGGTGAGCCAGAGTTTACTGCTGGTGAGCCAGAGTTTACTGCTGGTGAACCAGAGTTTACTGCTGATGAGCCAGAGTTTACTGCTGGTGAACCAGAGTTTACTGCTGGTGAACCAGAGTTTACTGCTGGTGAGCCAGAGTTTACTGCTGATGAGCCAGAGTTTACTGCTGGTGAGCCAGAGTTTACTGCTGGTGAACCACAGAGTTTACTGCTGGTGAACGCGAAGAAATAGAATAGATAGGAAGAGAGTAAAGAAACGTAAAAATGACAGACGAGGCACAAGACCACACTTTATAGAGCAGAAAGGAATCGAGTAAAGAAACGTTTAACTCTTAGACGATGCACACGATTACACTTTATAGAGTAGATAGCAATCGAGTAAAAAACGTAAAACTGACAGATAAGTCACAAGATTACACTTTATAGAGTAGATAGGAACCGAGTGAAGAAACGCAAAACTGACAGACGATGCACAAGATCACACTTTATTTAGTAAATAGGAAACGAGTATAGAAAAGTAAAACTGATAGACGACGCACAAGATCACACTTTGAAGAATAGACAGGAATCGAGTAAAGAAACATAAAACTGACAAACGTTGCACAAGATCACACTTTATATAGTAGATAGGAATCGAGTAAAGAAACATAAAACTGACAAACGTTGCACAAGATCACACTTTATATAGTAGATAGGAATCGAGTAAAGAAACATAAAACTGACAAACGTTGCACAAGATCACACTTTATATAGTAGATAGGAATCGAGTAAAGAAACATAAAAACTGACAAACGTTGCACAAGATCACACTTTATATAGTAGATAGGAATCGAGTAAAGAAACATAAAACTGACAAACGATGCACAAGATCACACTTTATATAGTAGATAGGAATCGAGTAAAGAAACATAAAACTGACAAACGATGCACAAGATCACACTTTATATAGTATATAGGAAGCGAGTAAAGAAACATAAAACTGACAGACGAGGCATAAGATCACACTTTATATAGTAGATAGGAAGCGAGTAAAGAAACATAAAACTGACAAACGATGCACAAGATCACACTTTATACAGTAGATAGGAAGCGAGTAAAGAAAAATAAAACTGACAAACGATGCACAAGGTCACACTTTATATAGTAGATAGGAAGCGAGTAAAGAAACATAAAACTGACAGACGAAGCATAAGATCACACTTTATAGAGTAGATAGGAACCGAGTAAAGAAACGCAAAACTGACAGACGATGCACAAGACCACACTTTATATAGTAGATAGGAAGCGAGTAAAGAAACGTAAAACTGACAGACGAGGCACAAGATCACACTTTATATAGTAGATAGAAAGCGAGTAGAGAAACGTAAAAAGATCATATGATTTCAGTGGATGTCAACAACAACTGGAAGTGATGAAGTCTTGAACTTGTCACTTCGTGCTACTGGGCAGAAGGTAGGAAAGACAAACATGGCTGAACTGCTGCCTACACCATCACCACAACAGCAACCAACAACAGCAACCAACAACAGCAACCAACAACAGCATCATACCAAGGATTATATCACCAACAACAATAACAATCAGATTGATTGAACAGGTCTCATTTCCTCCAGTTTTGCTTGTATTATCTTTAGTGTTTGCCTTGTCTCCCCCTGGCAGGAAGTAAAGTTATTGTCTGCTTGTTCCTGTTCCGGGCGACCGCAGTTAATTTATGATAGTTGCTATGGCAACCTTGTGATGTTTATCTGCTTGTTCTAATGACGCCTCGCCCAGCTGACACATATGGTTGTCCCCGTGGCCATCTGGTGGTAGCGCGGATAACGCGTCCAGGTACTGCAGTTGTTAGACGGGTTCAATGCGGAGGCGACGCATTAGCTGTGAGTGAGGAGCTCTATACTATGCACGGGCGTGTATGTGTTTTCCTCTGTATGTTGATGTGTGTTTGTGTGTACTCGTCTGAGTTATGAGTTATAAATTGGGCTATTTTCCCGGCTCTCCGGACACGTCCATAGGTGCTCAGATTCCCCTTTCAACATATACATCAGCGTCCAACGGTTGGTAGTCCCAGTCATATGTTTGTTCACAAGGTTCCTCGTGTTTCCGGTGTGCTTCTTGTGCTTCTTTTCTCCCAGTTCTTACACTTTTAACAAAGATGTGGAAGTTCTGCAACCAAAATCCTCCGAACGTCAGGTATGCATGTGCGTGTATGTGTGTATTGACAACACGAAGACAGAACAACAGAGAATGACATGAAGAAGAAAAATATGTCAGTAGGAGAGGTAGTCAAATGTTCAGAAAAAGGAGAGATAAAAGATTCAAAGCATGAAGACAGAATGAAGATTAGACACGAAAACAAAAAACGTAATGTATATATAAATATAAGAAACCAAAGCACAGCAAAATAAGAAATAAAAAAGATAGATAGATAGATAGATAGATAGATAGATAGATAGATAGATAGATAGATAGATAGATAGATAGATAGATAGATAGATAGATAGATAGATAGATAGAGATAGATAGATAGATAGATATAGATAGATAGATAGATAGATAGATAGATAGATAGATAGATAGATAGATAGATAGATAGATAGATAGATAGATAGATAGATAGATAGATAGATAGATAGATAGATAGATAGATAGATAGATAGATAGATAGATAGATAGATAGATAGATAGATAGATAGATGATAGATAGATAGATAGATAGATAGATAGATAGATAGATAGATAGATAGATAGATAGATAGATAGATAGATAGATAGATAGATAGATTAGATAGATAGATAGATAGATAGATAGATAGATAGATAGATAGATAGATAGATAGATAGATAGATAGATTAGATAGATAGATAGATAGATAGATAGATAGATAGATAGATAGAAAGAAGATAGATAGATAGATAGATAGATAGATCTATAATAGATAGATAGATAGATAGATAGATAGATAGATAGATAGATAGATAGATAGATAGATAGATAGATAGATAGATAGATAGATAGATAGATAGATAGATAGATATAGATAGATAGATAGATAGATAGATAGATAGATAGATAGATAGATAGATAGATAGATAGATAGATAGATAGATAGATAGATATAGATAGATAGATAGATAGATAGATAGATAGATAGATAGATAGATAGATAGATAGATAGAGAGATAGAGAGATAGATAGATAGATAGATAGATAGAGAGATAGAGAGATAGAGAGATAGAGAGATAGAGAGATAGAGAGATAGATAGATAGATAGATATAGATAGATAGATAGATAGATAGATAGATAGATAGATAGATAGATAGATAGATAGATAGATAGATAGATAGATAGATAGATAGAGAGAGAGAGAGAGAGTGAGAGAGAGAGAGAGAGAGAGAGAGAGATAGATAGATAGATAGATAGATAGATAGATAGATAGATAGATAGATAGATAGATAGATAGATAGATAGATAGATAGATAGATAGATAGATAGATAGATAGATAGATAGATAGATAGATAGATAGATAGATAGATAGATATAAGAGTATAGATAGGAAGATAGATAGATAGATAGATAGATAGATAGATAGATAGATAGATAGAAGATAGATAGATAGATAGATAGATAGATAGATAGATAGATAGATAGATAGATAGATAGATAGATAGATAGATAGATAGATAGATAGATAGATAGATAGATAGATAGATAGATAGATAGATAGATAGATAGATAGATAGATAGATAGATAGATAGATAGATAGATAGAGAGAGAGAGAGAGAGAGAGAGACAGAGAGAAAGAGGAGAGAGAGAGAGAAGACCGTTTTATCACATGGTAGCAGCCCTAATTTAGTGAACGGCTCTACACTCATGTGATAGAATCTGGCCGCCTTTACCACCCACAACACTTCCTAGTTCCTATTTTAGGCTGTGGGTGCCAGACTGGATTAGAACCTTTGACCAGTTGTCAGTCATGCCGGCAAGCAACTGGGCTTTTGCAGCTTGTATAAATAAATTAATAAATACTAAACCATGAAAATATAAAAAGGCTCTAATTTTCATGATTTATTTTTGAAACGGATACACAGGCAAGGGACTACACTCTGTCTTACATTAGTTACTGCCCTTGCGGAACCGGATACGGAAAGAAATTTATGAGTTCGGAGTTGCAAAGTGGGAAACCAGAGAAACAAGATGGCTGATGACCCTAATGTGACGCGCAGGCAAAGTTCACGGAGACGGCGGGTTAATTTAGTGATGAACAACCGATCTCAGGGCAAGGAGGAAGACCACCCACCACTGGAGGCTACTGGCTGGAGCAGAGGAGACAGATGGGTGACGTTGTGGGGCTGGAGCAGAGGAGACAGATGGGGGACGTTGTGGGGCTGTAGCAGAGGAGACAGATGGGTGACGTTGTGGGGCTGAAGCAGAGGAGACAGATGGGTGACGTTGTGGAGCTGGAGCAGAGGAGACAGATGGGGGACGTTGTGGGGCTGGAGCAGAGGAGACAGATGGGTGACGTTGTGGGGCTGGAGCAGAGGAGACAGATGGGTGACGTTGTGGGGCTGGAGCAGAGGAGACAGATGGGGGACGTTGTGGGAACGGGTGTCAGTATGGGAGAACTGAGAAGTTGAAATTATTCTTATTTAAAATATATTCTAAAATACAGACGTAAATGAATGAATGAATGAATCAATCAATCAATCAAAAACAACACTGCACCGGAAGTATTTCTCACCCGTGACAGTCCGTTTGCCCAGTAGTCAAAGAACAGCTCCCACAATGATGGTGGCAGATGCAACTTGACTACAAGTCTGCCTTGTTTGTCCTCGTCGTTCAGCATCATTCAGAACTTCTGCTGATACTCGTTACTTTATTGTCGACTAGCTCCAGGTAGAGATACTCGTGTCTTTATTGTCGACTGTCTTCAGGTAGCCATCTTAGCAAAATCGATACAGTTGCATGCTGGATGTTAACAGGTAAGGAGCCAGGTGTTGTGTGTGTGCTCTACAAGTAAGGAGCCAGGTGTTTTATGTGTGTGCTCTACAAGTGAGGAGTCAGGTGTTGTGTGTGCTCTACAAGTGAGGAGTCAGGTGTTGTGTGTGTGTGTGTGTGCTCTACAAGTAAGGAGCCAGGTGTTGTGTGTGCTCTACAAGTGAGGAGTCAGGTGTTGTGTATGCTCTACAAGTGAGGAGTCAGGTGTTGTGTATGCTCTACAAGTGAGGAGTCAGGTGTTGTGTGTGTGTGTGTGTGCTCTACAAGTGAGGAGTCAGGTGTTGTGTGTGTATGCTCTACAAGTAGGGAGTCATGTGTTGTGGGTGTATGCTCTACAAGTGAGGAGTCAGGTGTTGTGTGTGTGTGCTCTACAAGTGGGACTCGTTCACGAAGAGTCCATCGCACGCGCACCGTTGTGTGATAACAAGAGGGTTAACAATACTTACTGAAAGCACGCGCATGCACACACACACGCACACCACAGAGGATAAATGTCGTGTATTGACTTCCATTATTGTTGTTGTTGTGTTTGCCTTCCAGCCAGCTAGCTGAAGGTTGTGATTGCTCCAGAGACTTCAAGCATCTCACCGTGGAAGGCAAACCAACAAGGCATGGCGTAGATACCCTGTTCTCATTGGGACACTGCTAACGACTAGCCAGCCCTATGTATCCTGTAGGCTTGTGAAGGTTGGGATGAGTTATGTCTTCTGACCAAAGTAACTCTACCTATTGTGCTCATGGGAAACTGTTAAGTATGTCTGACATCTTGACCTCGAACGGAAAACAGTGCTTCACCAGGATTTACTCGAAGGTCATCTAATCTTCGTAGCCTCGAAGACTCGTCACGATCCACTAGTCGAGTTGCTTAACTTAAGGTTAGTTTCGTATCCTTTACATTCCTATGAATAAAGCAGAAACAACCCCCAGCAGCCCCTGGCTATTGTGTGATTTCTCTAGGCAAATTTAGGTCCAGTAGTTTACCATTGCCCTGGACGGTCGGCCCCATGATACCACTGTCGGAACCAACGCAAGGCCCATGGCCCGCAGCTGGGATCGAACCCGGCACCCCGACATTACGAAGCGTTCGCATCGGCTTAGCCACAGAGTCGACAGTCTAGTCGCTTACAGATTTCAGATCAGCTCTGTCCAGGTTTTTCAGCTAAAACGATAAAAGTAAGCATTGTCGCCAGACTTCCCCCAGCCCAGAACTACTTTACCCGTTGTTAGATACCAGTTTGCAAACTCCCCACTAGACTGCAACTCTGAACCTCCCCCCCCCCCCCCTTTTCCCCCTCCCCCAAAATGTTTAAGTAGTCCAATGACCAGCATCTTCCACCGTGACATGTATGAACTCTACCGCGCCACCACTTGTGCATTACTCATTTTTCTGGGCTATTACAATTGCCACTTGTGGCCAGATACACTTGGCTGACCCTAGATATAGTTCCAGGTGAGTCATACAGGGTGGAATCTGGAAATCCGAAGCAGATTTCGTTTCTGACACCCCTAATCGCAAAAAAGCCACCGAGATAAGAGAGCGCGTCGACACAATGAATCACTGTGAAGGTGACGGTACAGCGAATCTAGGTCGGATGTTTTCTTTCTTTTCAGGATGCTTCTAGTATGACAAGGGTTAAACGGTTAAAGGGTTAAACGGTTAAAGGGTTAAACGGTTAAAGGGTTAAACGGGTGTGCAACCACCACAACAGTCAGGACTGAGGTTGTTATAACCACGACTTAGCAATACGCCACAGTTGTCATTATTATCATCAATGTCGTCGCCATTGAGATCGATACCATCATTGGCACCATGGATATCACCATCGAAATCATCATCATCGAGAAAGTCATCATCATTATCGACATAGTCATCATCATCGTCGATATCATCATCAGCATCATCAATATTGCCATCATCATCATTACATACATTATCACCATCCACATTATCATCGGCACCAATATTTACATCGTTATCACAGAAATCATTTTCCACATCGACAACATTACCATCATCCTTTTTGTCGTCGTCATTCTCCTTCCTTTTCTTCTTCTTGTTCTTCTTGTTCTTGTTCTCGTTCTTCTTCTTCTTCTTCTTCTTCTTCTTCTTCTTCTTCTTCTTCTTCTTCTTCTTCTTCTTCTTCGTCTTTTTCTTCTTTTTCTTCTTCTTTATCGCCTCCTTCACTTTTATCTTCCTATTGTGAAGCAAAGACTTCAACCGAAACTCTGCCAAGACTTTATAGTCTAGCTAATGATTGAATCTAATAGTTAAAGCTTCACACAACAATCCTAATTTGACTGTTACGACATTCTTGATGTTGGGGTTAAACCTGCCATGTGTCCCTGTGTGGCACAGAACTAATCACCGTGTCAGGCAGATGGATCATTTCTGATCAGTTCCGAACATTTGTGTACTTCTTTCTCTCTCTTCCTCTGTGAGTGTTGTGTGTGTTCGTGAGTGCATACATGTGTGTGTGTGTGTTCGTGCGTGCATAAATGTACGTGCGCGCGCAGTCTATTTACAATATTGGTTTGCTAACCAGTGTCAGATGACCGTGCAGATAACGGTCTTGTCTCTATAGCGCTAGGTGAATACTTCGACAAGTGTGTGTGTGTTTGTTTGTGTGTGTTTGTGTGTTGTTTGTTTGTTTGTGTGTGTGTTTTTGTGTGTGTGTATTTTCTTTTTGCTGTACAAGTGAGAACCCCCATAAGTGCACAATTGCTCAGTGACCACATAAAAAAAAAAGAGACGGTTGTTGTATTCTCAACAGTTAGGCTGCAATATCTGCAACTGTAGGACCAACACACATGTAATTCCAGCAAATCCTTAACTAGTCGCCTAGAATGGCATGCTTGTTAGGGAGCAGTGAGTAGGTCTACCTACCCTAGCCTGAACTTTCCCTCCACAATCCCCCACCAACCCCACCTCTATCCAAAATTGGGCATTTTTTGGGCTTAAATATTCTGAGTATGATCCACCTGTCTCAACTGTGGCCTCCTGCATCCGTGAATGTAACCAGCCTGCCTCATCTGTGGCCTCCTGCATCCGTGAATGTGACCAGCCTGCCTCAACTGTGGCCTCCTGCATCCGTGAATGTGACCAGCCTGCCTCAACTGTCCCTCCTGCACCCGTGAATGTGACCAGCCTGCCTCAACTGTGGCCTCCTGCATCCGTGAATGTGACCAACCTGCCTCAACTGTGGCCTCCTGCATCCGTGAATGTGACCAGAATGCCTCAACTGTGGCATCCTGCATCCGTGGATGTGACCAGACTGCAACAACTGTCCCTCCTGCATCCGTGGATGTGACCAGACTGCAACAACTGTCCCTCCTGCATCCGTGAATGTGACCAGCCTGCCACAACTGTCCCTCCTGTACCCGTAAGTGTGACCAACGTGCCACAACTGTCTCTCCTGCATCCGTGAATGTGACCAGCCTGCCACAACTGTCCCTCCTGCACCCGTGAATGTGACCAGCCTGCCACAACTGTCCCTCCTGTACCCGTGAATGTGACCAGCCTGCCACAACTGTCCCTCCTGCACCCGTGAATGTGACCAGCCTGCCACAACTGTCCCTCCTGTACCCGTGAATGTGACCAACGTGCCACAACTGTCCCTCCTGCACCCGTGAATGTGACCAACGTGCCACAACTGTCCCTCCTGTACCCGTGAATGTGACCAACGTGCCACAACTGTCCCTCCTGTACCCGTGAATGTGACCAACGTGCCACAACTGTCCCTCCTGCACCCGTGAATGTGACCAACGTGCCACAACTGTCCCTCCTGTACCCGTGAATGTGACCAGCCTGCCACAACTGTTCCTCCTGCACCCGTGAATGTGACCAACGTGCCACAACTGTCCCTCCTGCACCCGTGAACGTGACCAGCCTGCCACAACTGTCCCTCCTGTACCCATGAATGTGACCAGCCTGCCACAACTGTCCCTCCTGCACCCGTGAATGTGACCAGCCTGCCACAACTGTCCCTCCTGTACCCGTGAATGTGACCAACGTGCCAAAACTGTCCCTCCTGCACCCGTGAATGTGACCAGACTGCCACAACTGTCCCTCCTGCACCCGTGAATGTGACCAGACTGACATAATTGGGCATTTCTGCACCTTTTTTTTTTTTTTGTCTTTTTTTTGTTTTTTTGTTTTTGTGAATGTGACTAGTGAGTCAGGCTTGAAACATGTCCCACGCAGATTCAACAAGTCAGTGGAGAAAGCTGCATACCAGAGATAAGTCACTTGTCGAACGGGCATCTCGAGTTCGCCTGAAGCCAGGCCACGTCAATAAAAAGTGTGACTGAAATCACCCGTGGACAACACAATGCCTCTGACCTACCATTGGATTTCACGCTTGTCAGTTTCCATATCCACAGTTTTACGGCTTGAGGTTTTCAGCGTACGATCATGCGGTCTAAAAGGACCTGCTTAGCCCTGTCATATTTGGGTTAGTTTGTAGGTATTGTGTTTCCTCCTGACTCAGAGATGGGTGTCGAGCCAGCCTGAGTTATGTGTGACTCAGAAAGGGGAGGGGAGGGATAACGAGAAAGTAAATAACAAGAGAGGAAAAGAGGTTTTACTGAGAATTCCACAAAACTAACTTCTCCGTGGCAATCCCGCACAAGCTAATCCCAAAAGCCATTGCCAGGTACACGTAAAATGATTTGTTAGCGACCAGAATTTAATAGTCGGATTTGAGCGGATTAGAGTTTTTGTTATCAGGTTTTTCATCTGTATCCCAGAGTGTATTTACATTTTCACTCTTGTCCAGGACCAGCTCATTATACTAACGTCATCCTTCACCCAAATGCCCGCCTGTTTATTTTCCCTGTAGTTTTGTGAACCCTATTATTTTCCGAAGGTTATTCTGGTTTTTACTTCAGCGTTCTTCATTCTTGGTTTTTTAAAAACTTCGTCCGAGTGGCCTTGTCTTCAGTGTTGTCGTCGTCTGGGTGCCTTTGTCTTCAGTGTTGTCTTCGTCCGGGTGGCTTTATCTTCAGTGTTGTCGTCGTCCGGGTGGCTTTATCTTCAGTGTTGTCGTCGTCCGGGTGGCTTTGTCTTCAGTGTTGTCTTCGTATTGGTGACTTTGTCTGGAGTGTTGTCTTCGTCCGGGTGGCTTTGTCTGGAGTGTTGTCGTCGTCCGGGTGGCTTTGTCTGGAGTGTTGTCGTCGTCCGGGTGGCTTTGTCTGGAGTGTTGTCGTCGTCCGGGTGGCTTTATCTTCAGTGTTGTCGTCGTCTTCTTCTTCTTCTTCTTCTTCATCTTCTTCTTCTTCTTCTTCTTCAAACCACTGCTTGAGCTCTTCATTGCCAAGCTACCCATTGTTAATGAAGTTGAGCACAAAACATTAGGTGTTTTAATTGACAGCCATCTTACTTGGTGTTCCCATGTTCATACCATGTCCAAAAAAGTAGCACAACAAGTATATCAATTTGAAAAAATTCAGCAATTTCTGGACGAAAATACGCATATTGACTATTGCTCCACAATTTGAGATGGCTGCTTCAAATCTAATGTCAGCGGCTGAGTTCTCTACAAAATAGGGCCTACGCCTAGTTTCCGTCGCGAAAAATCTTTTATACGTGTGTGTCTGTGTGCGTGTCAGTCTGTGTTGTGTGTCTGTTTGTGAGTATCTATGTATGTTTCTCTAGGTGTTTCTGCATGTGTGTCTGTGTGTCTATGCCTGCGTGTGTTTTTGGCTGTGTGTTTCTCTGTATGTGTGGCTTCGTGTGTATTTGTGTTTTCGTCTTTTTTATAATGTGTGCGTGTGTCTGTGTGTGTGTGTGTGTGTGTGTGTGTGT
>CAJHNH020008499.1:666853-746853 GCA_905116865.2 Candidula unifasciata
GAGTTGTCAACACAGGACAGGTCTGCTGGAGTTGTCAACACAGGACGGGTCTGCTGGAGTTGTCAACACAGGACAGGTCTGCTGGAGTTGCCTCAGTGGCAACCGCTGGTAGAGAATGTCCCGAGCCTTGCCAGAAGAGACGTGATGATGTACTTCCGCTGTGTTAAACATTTACAGCAGGGCTAATCAACTGGCGGCCCACAGAACCCATCCGGCCCGCATCGGCCAAGTAAATGGTCCTTGTATCATAGCCAGTTGTTTCTGGTAATGATCTTTATATTCTGTAGCTCGGGCTTGTGACCAGCAACGATCTCCATTCTCGATACTGGCCCTTGAGTAAACAAAGCTGAATAGCCCTGACTTGCAGGCATGCTCAGTAGGAGATCAGAGCACTTATGGTCATATCCGATGTGTTATGAAGACGATCTGTGAATGAACAATCAACCTAGTACACAGCGACAAATAGCCGTCGTGTGTGACCTTCCTCGAAGAGTTTGTGACGTCAAACCGCTACACTTGCAGACGTGTTTCGGCAGAATGGAAACCTGCGGGAGGTCTTTGTTGGCTGAAAACAACCTGCTTCGTTTTACAAAAATGCCTCCTTGAATACCCGGACATTAAATCTGCAATATCCCCCCCCCCCCCCCCCCCCCCGAGTCGGCATACCCGAGTACCTGATAACCTGACCACATGGAAGACCTGCAGTAACCCACTTCCTGTTTTCGTCTACAACTGGGCTATCTGTTTGATGGCGACTGGCTACTGGCGTTTTTACGCCGTTAACTGACTTCTCCTCTCCTTGTGCTGCTGGCTAATTCTAATAGGCGCCAGAACCTGCAAGGTGTTGGGGGAGGGGCCGAGGTGCCTTGACCTCCCCCCTCCACCCCATCGCCACAACGTTCGTAAGTAATCTAAGTGGCCCCAGAACCTGCGAGGTGTTGGGGGAGGGGCCGAGGTGCCTTGACCTCCCCCCCCCCTCCACAACATTCGGAAGTAAGCTAAGTGGCCCCAGAACCATGGGCAGACTCCTTCTCAAATATTAAAATACGTTTAAAAAAATTATTTGTCATCCAGCACGTAATAGTAATGACAATACAACATACAGTATAGTAAAGTAAAGGGTCCTTTTCCCACCCCCTTAGGTGTACTGGGTATATAGGGCTAGTCCTATATTGTATAGACCAATCGTCACTTGCTGGGTGATGTGGTCAATATCCTGCCGGTCGCATTACCACAACATTACCAAGTAAGTGTTTTCGGCCGGGTAGTAGTATTGCGCACGTAAACCAGGCGTTGACGGTCCCTCTGTTACTTAGAAAATTATTAGGGTTTTTGCACGTTTAAGCAGCCCCTCCAGTCCTTAGAGAATGGGGCGGGGGGGGGGACAGTGATTTCTCTGTGGCGTCGCCCTTGGTCTCTCCTGGCGCTACACGAGGACGTACGTCTGGATATTTGATAAACAAGTTGGCCAGCCCGTAAACAAACACAACAGTAAAATTTACGTGTAAACTGTTTGTTTTTGAGAATCTGTTGTAGCTGCAGTAAGTAGGTCAACGGACACGAGGGTGTGGGAACCAACCATTCTACTCGACTATATGACTTTCATTAGTACGACACTGCCCCCTATGGCCGGCTCTGGATATTGCTGTTGAGAAAAGCGATGTAAGGCGATCTGTTGTCAAATTACCAGCAGCTGGAATCAAACGCGGTACCTCAGAATTACAAAGCGTGATCGCAACAGCTAAGTCAGAGAAGTCGATTGATCTGACTCAACTGAAATTATTTAGTAAATGCCCAATCAATGTTCTCTCAAACAACCATTCTGTACCTCCATGTGTGTGTGTTCGCGCGTGCGTTTGTGCGTGCGTGCGTGCGTGTGTGTGTGTTGCCACACACAAAATCAGAGGTGAGATAAATTACACATACCCGATGCCAGATCCCAGCAGCTAGGTCTATAAATAAATAAGTAAAAGATAAAGATAATGAGAATAAACAAAATAAAGTGTTGTAGTTTCTCCTAACGATATTCCTCTCCAAGACGTGGCGTTCTTCACTTGTTCAGACAGTATTCTAGTTACAGATGGGAGAATTGACAAATGTGAATGCAAAAGGCATTGTCCTTGGTTTATTGCTTATGAAGATAGCAGGAAAAAACTTCATATAAGGAAATACAGAGCAACATCCACCCCACCACCCAATCCGCCGCTCCTTCCCTCAAATATTCCTATGGTGGGACATATTTTCACGACGCCTAAGATACGAGGTACCGACGCTAGTACACCCACCCACCCACACACACACACACACATTACACACACACACAAACACATTACTCATACAAGCGCATACACTCACAAACACACACACACACACACACACACACACACACACAAACACAGTTTCCACTCCCCACTCCAATGCCGCACTACAGTAAGAAACAAGTTTGCTTCCACTCTAGCACCAGCACGTGATCGGCAAGCACTGGCCGTCTCACTCCTGACAAAGCCGCACGCACCAGCCTTAAGAGCACTGAACCCGACCACTTTGTGCACCGGCAGGTGTGAGTACACAACATGCTGCAACTGGATACCAGTATCAAAGGCTGGGTCTGGGTTGAACCGGGTAGCAGGGACTGCAAGTCTACTGTGAGAACCTGGTGATATTTAGGAGATTTAGGGAGCGTCTGAGGGGTCCAGTCAAACGTGAGCTATTTCTGGCCGTTGTTCTTGATCTGTTCTTTAACCTTCCAGAGAAGTAGTTGCACGCCAGACACTGCTGTAGGCGGTGTCAGGTGATTTGTCGTCACATATTCTGGCTTACCACATATTGCCTTAAATTGATGGATAGCATGTTTTTTTTTTTTTTGGTAGTTGAAATCCAGGCTGTGATGTCTACGTCTTTCGGTCACCACATCCAGGCTGTGATGTCTACGTCTTTCGGTCACCACATCCAGGCTGTGATGTCTACGCTTTTCGGTCACCACATCCAGGCTGTGATGTCTACGTCTTTCGGTCACCACATCCAGGCTGTGATGTCTACGCTTTTCGGTCACCACATCCAGGCTGTGATGTCTACGTCTTTCGGTCAACACATCTAGGCTGTGATGTCTACGTCTTTCGGTCACCACACAGGATTTCAGCACACCTTTAATTAGTACTATATCTGTGAACAAACTCCCCGACAGGTGCGTCCAGTCATGGCGCCACCTTATCCCCTAGGTCTGTAAACAAACTTGACAGGGACTGGAACACAAGACCCACATGCCGTCAGGTACATGTTCTAGCCAGTGTCGTGGGATGGTTGCTGTGGAGGTAGGATCTGCATGTTCGCTCCCACTGACCTTCCAGTCCCTAATTGGCCAGGACATTTTTTGTAGCCCGTCAGCAAGGTGAAGGACCTGACCTCCCAGTCGTCTGCTGCCTGCGTGAGTGCCCGCTCCCCGGCACTAGGGTCAATACAACCTGGAACACCTTGGCAGGTCACAGAGAACCTCGCCGATAGAGATGCTGCTTTTATTTCTACACAGAAAGAATCATGAAGATAGAGCTGCTACCGGTGATAATATGCCGGAGCGTTGGGGTCTATCTGCAGACAATGATATCACCATCTTGAGCTTGTCGTCTGTTGCCAGGGAAAAGTGCCGAGATTGTTGCATGACAGGGCCCGAGATATGTCGGCTCCACATCTTCGCATCACAATTACGCCACCTACTCGTACTTCCCTTCAGGATTACGTCGCTTGTTATTTGTTGTTGTTGTTGTTGTTGTTGTTGTTGTTGTTGTTCTTCTTCTTCTTCTTCTTCTTCTTCTTCTTCTTCTTCTTCTTCTTCTTCTTCTTCTTCTTCTTCTTCTCCTCCCCCTCCTCTTTCTTCTTCTGTCCTACCGTTTATACCGTAAAACTTCGTACAGAGAAGTTAAATGCAGTTTCCGGTTTCCTGCTATGTGCGTGCGCAGCTTGTGTTACAGTCATGTAACTTTTCTGTAGTGTCTATTTACTCACACTGCCCGTCTCTTTCTTGGTCGATCTCTTGCCTTGTGGCCTGCTGCTCTGTGTTCACTGGCTGATTTGGTTTCATTTTGACAAGAAGACCAACCAATGTGATTCTCCAATGTTCTATCAAACCATTTACCCGAACTGTGGCTCCCATTGTTTTCAATCTGTTGGCGACTCTATCCCATCTTGTTTTCTCCGTTACACTTCTTATACATCTAATCTCCCCAAGTTCAACCTTTGTCCACTTTGCTCCCCATGTTCAACCTTTGCCCACTCTGCTCTCCATGTTCAGCCTTTGCCCACTTTGCTCCCCATGTTCAACCTTTGCCCACTTTGCTCTCCATGTTCAACCACTGCCCACTTTGCTCTCCATGTTCAACCACTGCCCACTTTGCTCCCCATGTTCAACCATTGCCCACTCTGCTCTCCATGTTCAACCACTGCCCCCTTTGCTCTCCATGTTCAACCACTGCCCACTTTGCTCCCCATGTTTAACCTTTGTCCACTTTGCTCCCCATGTTCAACCAATGGCCCCCTCCCTTTCGACCAACTCTCACATGTTAAACCCTTTCTTCACACGTCCCCGCATGTGGCGGTGAGAGGAGGAACGCAGCCCACTAGCGCCACCGACTGTCTGATGTTAACACCAGGAGACAAGACCGCCAATAAACAAGATAGCACAGACAACTGCACACAACCAAACTGTAAACAAAAAGTCAACAGTATGTTTTAGAAATGCTCTTTACAGTTGTGTTTACCGTGCGACAAGTTTTTCCGTCAGTGGACAATTTTCTGCCTGATGCGACACAGGGGGTGAGCAAAATTAGATCCTTTACACGACGTTGCAGAACCAACCCCAGCATTTTTCGACATTGTGGTTTTCTAGGCGAATTTAAGTCCAGTAGTTTGCCATTGCTTTCTAACCGGTCAGCTTCTCAGTACCACTGTCGAAACCAGCGCAAGGCGTAGGGAACGCAGCTGGGTCGAACCCGGCACTCCGACATTACGAAGCGCGCTCGCAACGCCAAAGCCACGGACACCCATGTGACCAACATATCTAACGGTATCCATGTTTCCCCACTTCCCCAAACTAAAGGCTGGCTGCAGAAAATATCTGCATTTACTGTCAGTTGAGGAATACTAATTGGTGGTGTAAAAGTGTTTTCTACGGTGTGATTCTCTTACACGAGGAAAGCCACGAGGAAAATCTAATCCCAATCCGCCGGCAGCTGAAATCTAGCCCTGGTACGTCAATAAAACACGTTCACTAACCTCCTAACCGTGGCACACACGTAGAGTTCATGTCCATCTAAACATTTTGGGTAATCTTTTTTTTATCTGTCCATACTGCTCTCACGCTTTTATAAAACACGCCTTTTTTGCAGTCACCACTATCTGTTCTCGCTGTTTTCGGCAGTCACCACTATCTGTTCTCGCTGTTTTCGGCAGTCACCACTATCTGTTCTCGCTGTTTTCGGCAGTCACCACTATCTGTTCTCGCTGTTTTCGGCAGTCACCACTATCTGTTCTCGCTGTTTTCGGCAGTCACCACTATCTGTTCTCGCTGTTTTCGGCAGTCACCACTATCTGTTCTCGCTGTTTTCGGCAGTCACCACTATCTGTTCTCGCTGTTTTCGGCAGTCACCACTATCTGTTCTCGCTGTTCTCAGCAGTCACCACTATCTGTTCTCGCTGTTTTCGGCAGTCACCACTATCTGTTCTCGCTGTTTTCGGCAGTCACCACTATCTGTTCTCGCTGTTTTCGGCAGTCACCACTATCTGTTCTCGCTGTTTTCGGCAGTCACCACTATCTGTTCTCGCTGTTTTCGGCAGTCACCACTATCTGTTCTCGCTGTTTTCGGCAGTCACCACTATCTGTTCTCGCTGTTCTCAGCAGTCACCACTATCTGTTCTCGCTGTTTTCGGCAGTCACCACTATCTGTTCTCGCTGTTTTCGGCAGTCACCACTATCTGTTCTCGCTGTTTTCGGCAGTCACCACTATCTGTTCTCGCTGTTTTCGGCAGTCACCACTATCTGTTCTCGCTGTTTTCGGCAGTCACCACTATCTGTTCTCGCTGTTTTCGGCAGTCACCACTATCTGTTCTCGCTGTTTTCGGCAGTCACCACTATCTGTTCTCGCTGTTCTCGGCAGTCACCACTATCTGTTCTCGCTGTTTTCGGCAGTCACCACTATCTGTTCTCGCTGTTTTCGGCAGTCACCACTATCTGTTCTCGCTGTTTTCGGCAGTCACCACTATCTGTTCTCGCTGTTTTCGGCAGTCACCACTATCTGTTCTCGCTGTTCTCGGCAGTCACCACTATCTGTTCTCGCTGTTCTCGGCAGTCACCACTATCTGTTCTCGCTGTTCTCGGCAGTCACCACTATCTGTTCTCGCTGTTCTCGGCAGTCACCACTATCTGTTCTCGCTGTTCTCGGCAGTCACCACTATCTGTTCTCACTGTTCTCGGCAGTCACCACTATCTGTTCTCACTGTTCTCAGCAGTCACCACTATCTGTTCTCACTGTTCTCAGCAGTCACCACTATCTGTTCTCACTGTTCTCAGCAGTCACCACTATCTGTTCTCACTGTTCTCGGCAGTCACCACTATCTGTTCTCGCTAAGCTATTGACTGTCCTTGAACCTTCATACACCAGAATCACTTCTGCGTTTTTTTTTTCTTTTCTTCTCTTACTTCTTCTTCTTCTTTTTTTCCCCTTTTCTCCTATTTCTTCTTTTCCTTTTTCTTTTTCTTCTCTTTTTCTCTTTCTTTTTCTTCCTCTTCTTCCTTCTTCTTCTTATTATTATTACTGTTATTATTTTCTTCTTCTTCTGTTTCCTCTGCATCTGTTTCTTCTTTTCTTTCCTAACTACCAAATACAACCGGTGTGCACAAGATGGGTCATTGGAATGTAAGGTCTGTGTGCCCAGTTTGTGACCCTTCGAAAATAAACTTCGTTCGTTCGTTCTTCTCACTTTCTTCTCACAGAGTCTAGTATCTTTTCATGGCGTTTAAACTAATGCGTTGTCTTCACAGTGGTATCGTTCACTTCTTGCAACCGCACATTTCCTTTCTTGCGATCAAAACCGTACCATCAACATGTCGCTCCTTGTTGACATAATGCCAGTATTCTGATATGCCCGGTATATCTTTAACAGATCTCAGAATTCTTTCATTGTAAACATTAACTAGATCACGTGATACTCCACGGTGCTGTTTCAAACCTTGTTCAACCTGTTGACAATATGGGCTGATTGTACGTAGCCTTATGTTTGCGAACTATTGAATGTCAATTTGCCAGGAAAAACCACAAGAGTCAAAACTGCTCGGCTGGTTCTACGACGACCTCTAGAGGATACGCAACTAACTTTATGTAATGCCTTATATAATTTGTTGACAAGATCGAGTGATTGAACGTGGCCGTGTCTAACCGCTTATATAATGTGTTGATGAGATCCTAGTTGTGTCAGACTATGCTATAAATATGCTATGGAGTGGTTAGGCTTTATTACCTGTGGCGAGCGCACATCGTGTGCTCACTTCTCTCTCTCTATTGCAGACGTTGCGTTAAACATTTTATATAATTTTATTTATGTGTTGGACAAGCAGAACTTTCTGCCGGAGTTTATAGCCGGTAAACGAAAGGAAGAAAAAGATAAATCTATTATTATATCATGTATACTAGTTCCTGAAAGGTACCCTATCCTTCTTTTAGAAACTATGAGTGTAGTGAACCATTTTCTCCTTGATACGTTAAGTTACAGCAAGAATGACGTCAGGTAATAAATATGAATGAGAAATTTAAATGTAACGAGTGCAAAGCCGAGATGCACGAGAAAAATGTTGGCCAAATGAAACCTGTGTGAATCAGATAAGACGAAAAAGTCGTATGGGGCATAATTAGAATGTGGGCGGTAAAAGATTATATATTGCCTTAGAAAGAGCATGTGGACAGTCTCGTTTGGGCCAATGGAGAGCATGGAGAGCGGAGAAGTGTGTGTCTACGTCTGAATGTATTGGTAGAATTTTGGCGCCTTACCTGGCCAGGCAGCGAGGACTGAAGGAAATCGTCTGCGTCATTGCCAGCTGATTGTGTTCGTCACCGTCATGGACAAACGTTGTTTTGTTTCAACGTTATTGTGTAAGGATGGCTGTAATTTCGGCTTAAAGGTAAAGTCGATCAGTATCTTTGTGTATTTGAGTAAACGTTTCTTACCTAGACATGTCCTTCCCATGTACCGGCTGAAGAAACAGCGAGTAGAGAATAAAGTGTGAAACCGCATTGTACTTCACTGTCGCCCATTTTACTCGTGGTGTTGATGTCGGTGTGTGAAAGAGCAGTCTGCAAGTGACTGGAGCCAGAGTGAATGAGAACAGATCATTGCCATGAGCTTTGTTGTCCATGTTTTAAACATACAGAACCACACCCCACCCCACCCCCCCCCCCCCCCCACCCCCTCTATTCACTCCTTTGTCCAGTCTTCTACACAAAATAATCTTTAGGGATTAGGGCCGACAACTAGGAGGAGTTGTGTGACTGAAGGGTATACCAACACATTTCTCTTAGTAGTTGAAACATACAAGAGTATACAAAGACAAGGTTGCACACCGACATTAAACAACTTTAAACGGTTTTCCATAAAAATGTATCTTCATTGATATATCTTCAAAAGTTGCTGAAAACTTTAGTTTCATAGAAACTGTCAAAGGTTAAGACAAACATACAAAGTCTTCAAGTTACAGATTCTCTCTCTCTCTCTATCTCTCTCTCTATCTCTCTCTCTCTCTCTCTCTCTCTCTCTCTCTCTCTCTCTCTCTCTCTCTCTCTATCACACACACAGACACACACACACACAATCTATAACTTGAAGACTTTGCCTGCTTGTCTCACACACACACACACACACACACACACACACATACATACAGAGTTTACCTGTCAAAGCAGACATAAACATACATTATTTCCAGCCATAAAAACCCCTTGAGCATGTTCCCAGCCCCCTGGGGAGCACATGAGTACACATGTCAACAACACACAAGAACTGGGCATGTTTCTGCAAACTGTTTATTTCACACAGTTTGCGCTGAACGAAATATGAACTTGTAAACAGCAGAGGTCATTCCCGTCGACACGGTGGCGGTGTCTTTCATGCAAGTGTCACCCAAACACTGACGTCAACATCATTTAGATCTCATCTGGCAGTGGGGGGTGAACAACTGCGTCCATTAATTACCACCTCACTCAGTAAATTGTCTTCAGATCCCTCCATGTGTTCTTCGATCATCCACGGCTCAGTTGACGTTTCATTTACACAATTTCCGATTTATTTTTTTTATTTTTTAGAAGAAAAAAAAAATGGGTTACACTTTCGAAGTTACTGCCCGTTTTAATTCAGTCAAAGCGCATGACAATCCTTACGTAACTGTTTAGGAAACTCATCCATAGATGAGCTAGTCACATCTCATCTCCAATAGTTTGACAACAATCTCTGTATCTTGCTTTATGTTAAAAAAAAAATACGTCCCTTTTTCACGCCTTTAGGCGTATAGGGCACATAGGGCGAGACCTATATTATTATAGACCAATCAGCACAAGATGGGTAATCTGGTCAGCATCACGCCGACCGCCTTTACTTCCCAGGACTCTTGCTTTAAGTCCATACTCTAAAATGTTACAATGTAAATGTTATGATGAACTCATGACTGTTGACTCCCAGGTTTTATCAGACGTGAATGTTTTCCTCTTCCCTGCGACAGATACAACATGCAACAGTTTATCGATGGAAATACAAGACATTTGTTTCATGGATTAACAGCACGGCTGCCTCGTTGTACATACACAAAGCTACTCACAACGGACATTAGGGTGAGACACACACAAAGTTACTCACAACGGACATTAGGGTGAGAGACACACAAAGTTACTCACAACGGACTTTAGGGTGAGACACACACAAAGTTACTCACAACGGACATTAGGGTGAGACAGAGGCAAAGTTACTCACAACGGACATTAGGGTGAGACAGACACAAAGTGACTCACAACGGACATCAGCGTCAGCACGTACTGCTGCACGTCTTCCCCGTGGAACTTGTACATCTTTGCGTCAGCTACCACCAGGGTCTCCACCGTGTGCTTCCGGGACACGCCCACGGATCTCCTCCTCCTCCTGTCTCCCTGCCCTCTCCCCATGTCTCTATCACTCCCTCTTGCTCTTCCCCAGGAGTCTTGGCTACTGTAAAGTCTCTCTCTCGCGGCTAGTCTCTCCAGTGTCGACTTCAAACGGTGATGCTTGAAGTTTTCTGTCCGGGAAGTTTAAGCATAGTTGTTTATTTCAACATCAGCAATAACAACAACAACAACAACAATAACAACAACTACAGAGTTCACCCATTCTTCATCAATATCATTAGCGTCATCATAATGGCCCTTGTTTGCCGTTTACACATCACATAAGGCCTGCTGTCTATTCGTCCATTCTCTTTTGTCCTGTGCCATATTTTAGATTTTACAAATCCTGGCCAGCTTTTTTTGTTCTCTCTGGTAAAAAGTCACAGTTATGATCCGCTCAAAATTGGTGGCAACCCTATTCCGGAACTTCACTACGCATACCCAGTCCTCCTTTCGAACAGCGTAAAGGGAATACAAAATGTAATATGGTCTGTCCAAAAGCACAGTGAATATCAAAATCTGCACTTAATTTTATAGAAAACAAAAATAATATCCAGAGAGAAAAATAACAATAAATGATGAACAAATTGAAAATGTCACAAACTTTGAATTTCTAGGCTCTATAATAAACAGCAATGGAGACTGTTGGACAGAAATTAAAAGGAGGATGGCCATAGCAGTGCAAAGATTGAACAACCTTAAAAGCCTATGGTTATGCACCAGCAAGGAGATCAAAATTGGAATTTTGAGAGCATGCATCTTTCCTGAGGCTACATACGGATGTGAGTTGTGGACTATCTCTCAGTCCTTAAGAAAGAGAATAGGGGCTTTTGAGCTGAAATGCTATAGAAAGAGTCTCTGAATATCTTGGACAAAGAAGAGCAGAAATACTGACGTCGTGAAAGATCTGAACATCAAGGAAGATTGGCTAATAAACAGCATCCTGTCTCGAAAGCTGAAATATTTTGGTCATTTCAAGCACCAAGACGGATTGGAAAAAATTATAGCAGAAGGCATGGTACCAGGAAGGAGGGGCAGGGGCCGACCGACACGAAGATGGGCACAGGATATAAGTGACTCCCTGAGTGTGAAAGTACATGAGGCGGGTGAACTGGCGAGAGGCCGAGTTTCTTTCAGGCAGTCTGTGATGAGAGCGACGTTTTGCAAAGGACCTGCTACATGATGATGATGACAGTACAAAGTTTCTTCTCAGGCTTTCCAATAACACCAGGTGACATTAATATTTTAACACTTGCGATGAGAAGTCGATAAACAAGAAAAAGGAAGAGGACGGTAATGACGATGGCTGACAGCATATCAGTCCATTCTAATGAAACCTCCTCATTGGCAAGCGGAGGTAATCTAGGGCGCCCAGGCAGACTTGACCGATATCGTCAGTGAAAAGTTTGTAGACACTTCCTGTCAGCTGCACGGCTAGGAGTTCATCAGTGACAACTACAGAATACAGTTGGATGTGCTGTATCTAGGTCAGGGAGTACATCAGTGACAACTTCAGAATACAGTTGGATGTGCTGTATCTAGGGCTGTGAGTACATCAGTGACAACTTCAGAATACAGTTGGATGTGCTGTATCTAGGTCAGGGAGTACATCAGTGACAACTTCAGAATACAGTTGGATGTGCTGTATCTAGGGCTGTGAGTACATCAGTGACAACTACAGAATACAGTTGGATGTGCTGTATCTAGGTCAGGGAGTACATCAGTGACAACTTCAGAATACAGTTGGATGTGCTGTATCTAGGGCTATGAGTACATCAGTGACAACTTCAGAATACTGTTGGATGTGCTGTATCTAGGGCTGTGAGTACATCAGTGACAACTACAGAATACAGTTGGATGTGCTGAATCTAGGGCTGTGAGTACATCAGTGACAACTTCAGAATACTGTTGGATGTGCTGTATCTAGGCCAGGGAGTACATCAGTGAGAACTTCAGAATACAGTTGGATGTGCTGTATCTAGGGCTGTGAGTACATCAGTGACAACTTCAGAATACTGTTGGATGTGCTGAATCTAGGTCAGGGAGTACATCAGTGACAACTTCAGAATACAGTTGGATGTGCTGTATCTAGGGCTAGGAGTTTATCAGTGACAACTTCAGAATACTGTTGGATGTGCTGTATCTAGGGCTGTGAGTACATCAGTGACAACTTCAGAATACTGTTGGATGTGCTGTATCTAGGGCTGTGAGTACATCAGTGACAACTACAGAATACTGTTGGATGTGCTGTATCTAGGGCTGTGAGTACATCAGTGACAACTTCAGAATACAGTTGGATGTGCTGTATCTAGGGCTGTGAGTACATCAGTGACAACTACAGAATACAGTTGGATGTGCTGTATCTAGGTCAGGGAGTACATCAGTGACAACTTCAGAATACAGTTGGATGTGCTGTATCTAGGGCTGTGAGTACATCAGTGACAACTTCAGAATACAGTTGGATGTGCTGTATCTAGGTCAGGGAGTACATCAGTGACAACTTCAGAATACAGTTGGATGTGCTGTATCTAGGGCTATGAGTACATCAGTGACAACTACAGAATACAGTTGGATGTGCTGTATCTAGGTCAGGGAGTACATCAGTGACAACTTCAGAATACAGTTGGATGTGCTGTATCTAGGGCTATGAGTACATCAGTGACAACTTCAGAATACTGTTGGATGTGCTGTATCTAGGGCTGTGAGTACATCAGTGACAACTACAGAATACAGTTGGATGTGCTGAATCTAGGGCTGTGAGTACATCAGTGACAACTTCAGAATACTGTTGGATGTGCTGTATCTAGGTCAGGGAGTACATCAGTGAGAACTTCAGAATACAGTTGGATGTGCTGTATCTAGGGCTGTGAGTACATCAGTGACAACTTCAGAATACTGTTGGATGTGCTGAATCTAGGTCAGGGAGTACATCAGTGACAACTTCAGAATACAGTTGGATGTGCTGTATCTAGGGCTAGGAGTTTATCAGTGACAACTTCAGAATACTGTTGGATGTGCTGTATCTAGGGCTGTGAGTACATCAGTGACAACTTCAGAATACTGTTGGATGTGCTGTATCTAGGGCTGTGAGTACATCAGTGACAACTACAGAATACTGTTGGATGTGCTGTATCTAGGGCTGTGAGTACATCAGTGACAACTTCAGAATACTGTTGGATGTGCTGTATCTAGGGATAGGAGTTTATCAGTGACAACTACAGAATACTGTTGGATGTGCTGTATCTAGGGCTGTGAGTACATCAGTGACAACTTCAGAATACTGTTGGATGTGCTGTATCTAGGTCAGGGAGTACATCAGTGACAACTACAGAATACAGTTGGATGTGCTGTATCTAGGGCTGTGAGTACATCAGTGACAACTACAGAATACAGTTGGATGTGCTGTATCTAGGTCAGGGAGTACATCAGTGACAACTTCAGAATACAGTTAGATGTGCTGTATCTAGGGCTATGAGTACATCAGTGACAACTTCAGAATACTGTTGGATGTGCTGTATCTAGGGCTGTGAGTACATCAGTGACAACTACAGAATACAGTTGGATGTGCTGAATCTAGGGCTGTGAGTACATCAGTGACAACTTCAGAATACTGTTGGATGTGCTGTATCTAGGTCAGGGAGTACATCAGTGAGAACTTCAGAATACAGTTGGATGTGCTGTATCTAGGGCTGTGAGTACATCAGTGACAACTTCAGAATACTGTTGGATGTGCTGAATCTAGGTCAGGGAGTACATCAGTGACAACTTCAGAATACAGTTGGATGTGCTGTATCTAGGGCTAGGAGTTTATCAGTGACAACTTCAGAATACTGTTGGATGTGCTGTATCTAGGGCTGTGAGTACATCAGTGACAACTTCAGAATACTGTTGGATGTGCTGTATCTAGGGCTGTGAGTACATCAGTGACAACTACAGAATACTGTTGGATGTGCTGTATCTAGGGCTGTGAGTACATCAGTGACAACTACAGAATACAGTTGGATGTGCTGTATCTAGGGCTGTGAGTACATCAGTGACAACTACAGAATACAGTTGGATGTGCTGTATCTAGGGCTGTGAGTACATCAGTGACAACTACAGAATACAGTTGGATGTGCTGTATCTAGGGCTGTGAGTACATCAGCGACAACTTCAGAATACTGTTGGATGTGCTGTATCTAGGGCTGTGAGTACATCAGTGACAACTACAGAATACAGTTGGTATGTATCTAAGTCAGGGAGTACATCAGTGACAATAAAGAATAGCTGAGTGGAAATGTTAGTTATATATATCGACCTTGAACTTACCAGTAATGCTACAGATGGAAGGTAAGTGGAAATGTTAGTTATACATCTCGAACTTGAACTTACCAGTAATGTTACAGTTGGAAGGTGAATGGAAATGTTAGTTAAATATATCGACCTTGAACTGACTAGTAATGCTACAGTTGGAAGGTGAGTGGAAATTTTAGTTATATATCTCGACCTTGAACTTACCAGTAATGCTACAGTTGGAAGGTGAGTGGAAATTTGTGGCGGACAGTTTGGTGATGAGATGACGTCGACTTCGAAGTAAGTCCGACCAGTGCGACGACGAGTATGATGGTTTGCCAGAAGATGATGTCGTCTGCATTTTGGATGATGGCGACGATGAATTCTTGGATGGTTCAATGTAGTATTTCTGACCTCGCATCTTGATGACACCTCTCTGCATGAAAAAAAAAAAGACATGTGTTTTCAATCCAAGGAAATAAAATAAAATGCTACATTTTAAAATCGAACATAAAATATACACTTGGAGAGGATCAGTCTCATTCCACACAGGCTTATCTCTCTCGGCAGAAAGGTTAAAACGTCGCACACAGCACAATCTCTGCAGCTTCAGTGTTTAACTTCTAACAAGGAAAAAACACATACGTACGTACCTACGTACATACGTACATACGTACATACGTACGTACGTACATACGTATGTATGCATACATGTAAGTAAGTATGTATGTATGTATGTATGTATGTATGTATGTATGTATGTATGTATGTATGTATGTATGTATGTATGTATGTATGTATGTATGTATGTATGTATGTATGTATGTATGTATGTATGTATGTATGTATGTATGTATGTATGTATGTATGTATGTATGTATGTATGTATGTATGTATGTATGTATGTATGTATGTATGTATGTATGTATGTATGTATGTATGTATGTATGTATGTATGTATGTATGTATGTATGTATGTATGTATGTATGTATGTATGTATGTATGTATGTATGTATGTATGTATGTATGTATGTATGTATGTATGTATGTATGTATGTATGTATGTATGTATGTATGTATGTATGTATGTATGTATGTATGTATGTATGTATGTATGTATGTATGTATGTATGTATGTATGTATGTATGTATGTATGTATGTATGTATGTATGTATGTATGTATGTATGTATGTATGTATGTATGTATGTATGTATGTATGTATGTATGTATGTATGTATGTATGTATGTATGTATGTATGTATGTATGTATGTATGTATGTATGTATGTATGTATGTATGTATGTATGTATGTATGTATGTATGTATGTATGTATGTATGTATGTATGTATGTATGTATGTATGTATGTATGTATGTATGTATGTATGTATGTATGTATGTATGTATGTATGTATGTATGTATGTATGTATGTATGTATATATGTAAGAAGGGCCCCACCCTCATCCCCATATACACTGTCTAGCCAGGCTAAGCTCCTATCACCCACCTGCTTTGATGGGGCCTTCAGCGGCCTGAGCCCCTAGATTGCGTTGCCTATGACAACAACACAGTCTGCCACCTCTCCTGTGAGAGAGAAGAAGAAGAAGACCATCTCTCTCTCACACACACACACACACACACACACACACACACACTCACACACCCACTCTCTCATTCGCTTTATATTCCTTTAGTTCTGCCTCTCGGGCTCTCCGTCTTGCGGCAGGTCATGTCTCTAGGTGCAAATTTCTGGTCTTCTTTGGGGTAATCTGGTAATCCTAGTTTCAGCTTCATAGTAAACGGGTTACCCCATAGTTGCCCCGCTCCTGTGCCAACGAAAAACACGCGTAGCTTACAGTGTCACGCCATGCACTCAACTCAGAAGCTGGGCGACGAAACTATATCCTTCCAGTCTGCAAATGGAGCAAAAATGCAACGGCCACCGCCTGGCAGAGACTATTATTATTATTATTATTATTATTATTATTAACAAGAGATAACATTGCATTGCGCAGAAAAATGGGCGATTATGTTAAAAGCGAATGCAAGTGAGTGAGATAAGAGGAGTTAAGGGAGATGGGAGTTTAGGAGGAGTTGAGGGAGACAAGAGTTGAGGGATATAGGAGGAGTTGGGGGAGATAGGAGTTGAGGGAGATAAGAGGAGAAGGAAATAGGACGAGCTGATGGAGATAGGAGCAGTTGAAGTAGATAGAAGGAGAGGTAGAAGTAGCTGAAAAAGAATTACTGGAAACAGCAATCAGGTAAATGACAAATCAGAAAGAGAAAAAAGATCCAGGTAAGTCAACCACCAGAAAGACAACCCAGCTAACAAAAACAGAACCCAAACAGCCGCAGAAAACAGCTGCCTGGGGAAGCTAGCCATCAACAACGAACTCCCAGATAAGCCGGCCTCCAGCGGCAAGCTCCAGCCCAGCTACCGGATACTAATCTACAGGTGGAAGCTGGCAGCCACAGGCTACCGGCGCTAGCTTCAACAATAACCCGTGTAGTTGTAAACAAAGTTAGGATGAACACAGGGGCGCTCAAATCTCCCAGTTGTTACTGCTAGATGTGGGCGCCGCTACACACAAGTCATGGGGCCGGGAAGCTCAGCCCCTCTAATAATTTTCTAGGTCTCAAGGGAGTTATTTAAAATTATTAATATTATCATTTCTATTATTGTTGGCAGAAAGCAATGGCAAACTACTGGACGTAGATTTGCCTAGAAAAACCACACCACAACCAGGGGCTATTGGGGTTGGTTCTGCAACGTCCTGTAAAGGATACGCAACTAACCTTATTATTTATTGTTGTTGTTGTTGTTATTATTATTGCCAAGATGTGCTGAATAGCAAATAAATATAGTAATAAATGTAAAATAAAATTGGTTATAAAAACATTAAATCTATATTAATAGATGGTTTGAGGAGGGGTCCCACTGCCAATTATTGCCTATATACTTCTGCGCGGGAGTCTTGGAGCCTGAGGTTTGACGGCAGCATGGCTACTGCTGTCGCCACGGACTGTGCAGGTGAGAGTTTTATTTTGCCCCCACAGAAAAAATCCCCAGCCTCGCCGAGGATTCGAACCCAGGTCTCGCACTTGAGGACCGTCCTACCGTTCGGCCAGCCGCTCCTCGGAGGAAGGGGTACTTGTCCACACTCTATGCGTGAGGGTACAGGGAAGGGAGCTCTTCTTCTTCTCCAAGTGCATGCCTTGTCTTGTTGCGGTGTCTGTAGGCATGTCTATCTACAACCTTCTGTATTTTCTACATTCAGTCAAACTCAGACACAGATGAATGTCCATGGCATGGTGCCAAACTGTCCAGAATCTTTCTCCCTCTCAGTCATCGACCCCCCCCCCCCCTAACCGTTATTTCCCCAACGTCCCCAGCTTCAAGATGTACTCTAGCTTTCTCCTTCTAATGACATGATCCACGTCGATTGTCTCCTTCTAATGACATGATCCACGTCGATTGTCTCCTTCTGGCGTGGGCGTTCAGTCTCCATATAATGTGGTTTGGAGGCACCCCAAAGTAGCGGAGCCCCTACTACCTGGCACCTCTGCTCCTACATACAGAACCTCCAGCCAGACAAAACATCCAGTTAGACACGTCAGCATTACAAGAACAACAATTTTGTGGCGGGAAACTCAAGAAGTCGGATATCTGCAGACGACTCAAACGATCTCTATAAACACACAAACCGACAGAAAAACGGCGCAAGCAAAAAGTGTTGGCTCACCTTAAGCCGGCATCAAGGTAAGTGTCTGTTTCAGCGTGAAATCTACGCGGCTGAATCAACGAATTTCCTTGTCTTGTTTGTTTCTCAGCAAAAAATAATAATGTCAGAACTTGTAAAGACTCGTGTTTTCAAACATGCTGCAATGAAGACTGCTAATTCTGATAGTGTTTATTTTTTTCCCTGCTAGCTGATAGAATTTCAAGGTTTGTGGTTATTTCTAATCCTAGCTGGCAGTGGCTTTCTTCTTTCTTCTTTTGGCTTCTAAATTTGCTGAAATCTGATTTTGATCGCGTTTAGATAGCGACACAAGAAATTAGACATCCTAGAGTTGACAGTCGAGCAAACTTAGGGAACTTCAATGAGAATACCGGATCTGCAATTACACCCCTATCACGCCCTTTCTACATTCTTTCAACTTTCTTCTCTCATCCTTCCTTGTCAGTCTTGTGTTCATTTAATTTTGCAGTCTGCTTCCAGTGAGAAACCGAAGTCTGCCGCAGAATATATTGTAGTCTATAATTTGTTTCTCTATTCTTCTACGTCAATGTACCTTGGTCGGAGCCTGTGGTTGAAGCGTTCCCATGTCGGGAAATCCCTTTCCATTCACGCTTCAGACGATTTGACAGCATACCGCTTTGCGTTGACTTCGACAATAGTCTATGAAAAGACAACGAAAGCTAACATTATAGCCTACCATACATGTCGTAAGTGGCATAAAACGAAGGAATGGTACGAGACTAGTTACGCTAAAAACTGCTAGTGCAAAATCAAACCGATGAAGAATAGTTGTAAAAAGAGTTTGGCATCGGTTCCTGTGCTCAACTAGAAGATTCAAGACAGAAGAAGGAAAGAAAGATTTAATCCCTTGACATTTGTACCAGCGCACATAATACACACAGTTCTGGCCCGTCATCGTACGGTGGCAGAGGGAAGTTGGTTGGTGACTAAGTAGTCAGAGATGGAATCTCAGTAGGAAACGTGGCGATAATACTGATCAGAGGACATGTTGTCCGGCGGGAATTGTGTCCCTAGGGACTTGTTGTCCGGCCGGAATTGTGTCCCTGTGGACTTGTTGTCCGGCGGGTATAAATATTTTGTCCGGCGGGTATAAATATGCTGTCCGGCGGGTATTGATATGTTGTCCGGCGGGTATTGATATGGTGTCCGGCGGGTAATGATATGGTGTCCGGTGGGTATTAATATGTTGTCCGGCGGGTTTTGATATGTTGTCCGGCGGGTATTGATATGGTGTCCGGCGGGTATTGATATGGTGTCCGGCGGGTATTGATATGGTGTCCGGCGGGTATTGATATCTTGTCCGGCGGGTATTGATATCTTGTCCGGCGGGTATTGATATGCTGCCCGGTGGGTATTGATATGTTGTCCGGCGGGTATTGATATGGTGTCCGGCGGGTATAGATATGGTGTCCGGCGGGTATTGATATGGTGTCCGGCGGGTATTAATATGCTGCCCGGCGGGTATTAATATGCTGCCCGGCGGGTATTGATATGTTGTCCGGCGGGTATTGATATGGTGTCCGGCGGGTATTGATATGGTGTCCGGCGGGTATTAATATGGTGTCCGGCGAGTATTGATATGGTGTCCGGCGGGTATAGATATGGTGTCCGGCGGGTATTGATATGTTGTCCGGTTGGTATTGGTATGGTGTCCGGCGGGTATTGATATGGTGTCCGGCGAAGATTGATATGGTGTCCGGCGGGTATAGATATAGTGTCCGGCGGGTATTGATATGGTGTCCGGCGGGTAAAGATATGGTGTCCGGCGGGTATAGATATGGTGTTCGGCGGGTATAGATATGGTGTCCGGCGGGTATAGATATGGTGTCCGGCAGGTATTGATATGGTGGCCGGCGGGTATAGATATGGTGTCCGGCGAGTAAAGATATGGTGTCCGGCGGGTATTGATATGGTGTCCGGCGGGTATTGATATGGTGTCCGGCGGGTATTGATATGGTGTCCGGCGGGTATAGATATGGTGTCCGGCGGGTAAAGATATGGTGTCCGGCGGGTATTGATATGGTGTCCGGCGGGTATTGATATGGTGTCCGGCGGGTATTCATATGTTGTCCGGCGGGTAAAGTGTCCCAAAGGACTTGGTGTCCCGGTGGAAATTGTGTCATAGAGGTGTCGGTGTGTGTACGTGTGGGGTTATCTCTGTGTGTACCTGTGCATGCATAGAAGATGGTGTATGCCTGTGGGGATGCAGGTGCCTGTAGTGTGTCTGTGTGTGTGTGTGTGTGTGCGTCAATGTGTGTACGAGCCTGTGTCTGGGATTATTATAAATGAAATATGGTTTGCACAATGCGAGGATAAGTAGGAAACGGGACAGCGAACTCACAAATCAGTCTATAAAAGAAAGAAAGAAAGAAAGAAAGAAAGAAGAAAGAAAGAAAGAAAGAAAGAAAGAAAGAAAGAAAGAAAGAAAGAAAGAAAGAAAGAAGACAGCAAAAAAATGAACAGAAACAGGAGAAGATAATTAGGGAAGGACAGAACGAACGAAACCAGAAAATGTGGGAATATAAGCCTAGACAAATCAAAAACACACAACAAAGAGAAAAGAGGAAAGAAGATACTAAATGAAAGATGCAAGAAAAAAAAAAGACATCGGTCTACAAGGACAAAGAACCTGGGCACATCTATCAGCCTCTGAAGTTTTAGTGAAACAGGTGAGGTTTTAGTGAAACAGGTGAGGTTTTAGTGAAACAGGTGAGGTTTTAGTGAAACAGGTGAGGTTTTAGTGAAACAGGTGAGGTTTTAGTGAAACAGGTGAGGTTTTAGTGAAACAGGTGAGGTTTTAGTGAAACAGGTGAGGTTTTAGTGAAACAGGTGAGGTTTTAGTGAAACAGGTGAGGTTTTAGTGAAACAGGTGAGGTTTTAGTGAAACAGGTGAGGTTTACGTGGTCGATTAGTCTCCGACATGCTGCAAAGTGGCAATAATTAAAGGCGGTAACAGAAGCAGCCTTGCAGAGTGGAGGGGATGGGTCGCATCCACACATGACTTTAACACTGCGACCATTGACCTGCAGCCTTGCAGTGTGGAGGGGATGGGTCGCATCCACACATGACTTTAACACTGCGACCATCGTGCTGCAGCCTTGCAGTGTGGAGGGGATGGGTCGCATCCACACATGACTTTAACACTGCGACCAATGACCTGCAGCCTCGCAGTGTGGAGGGGATGGGTCGCATCCACACAAAACTTCAACACTGCGACCATTGACCGGTAGACAGTACGTATCTGTTTACAAATGTTTGTCTTCCTTCTGTTCATCCTTCTTACTGCATATCTGTCCCCTTGGTGTTCTACACCTGCTGCTACTGCAGCCTGCTACTACCACCAACATCACCATTATCACAACCACTATCACTATCACCAGCACTGTTGTTGCTGCTGCTGCTACTACTACTACCACTTCTACTACTGCTACTACTACCACTTCTACTACTGCTACTACTACTACTACTACTACTGCTACTACTACTACTACTACTACTACTACTACTACTACTACTACTACTACTACTACTACTACTACTGCTGCTGCTGCTGCTACTACTACTACTACTACTACTACTACTACTACTACTACTACTACTACTACTACTACTACTACTACTACTACTACTACTACTACTGCTGCTGCTGCTGCTGCTACTACTACTACTATTACTACTACTGCTTCCACAACCACTACACAATTTTATGTTGTCTTTGAACCACAATCGATGATATTGTTTTTCATGATCATCATCATCCTGTTCTTGTCCTGACCTTCTAAATCACCCGCTGTTGCTTCCTTCTCCTTCCCTATCTTCCTTCTCCTTCTCCTCAAATTCTTCTTGTTCTTCTACTCCGTTTTTCTTCCTCCATGTTTTTGTCATCTTCCCGTTTTTTTCCCTCCTGTTTTTGTCTTCTTGCTGTTTTTGTCTTCCTCCTTTTTTTGTCTTTTTTGTCTCTTTTTCTTCTTTTTCTTTTTCTTTTTCTTCTTCTTCTTCTTCTTCTTCTTCTTCTTCTTCTTCTTCTTCTTCTTCTTCTTCTTCTTCTTCTTCTTCTTCTTCTTCTCTTCTTCTTCTTCTTCTTCTTCTTCTTCTTCTTCTTCTTCTTCTTCTTCTTCTTCTTCTTCTTCTTCTTCTTCTTTTTCTTCTTCTTCTTCTTTTTCTTCTTCTTCTTCTACTCAGTTTTCTCTTCCTCCTTGTATTTGTCTTCTTCTTGTTTTTGTCATCTTCCTGTTTTTGTCTTCTTGCAGTTTTCGTCTTCTTTCTGTTTTTGACTTCTTGCTGATTTTGTCTTCTTGCTGTTTTTATCTTCTTGCTTTTTTGCCTTCTTGCTGTTTTTGTCTTCTTGCTGTTTTTGTCATCTTTCTGATTTTGTCTTCTTGCTGAGTTTGTCGTCTTGCTGTTTTTGTCCTCTTGCTGTTTTTTGTCATCTTCCTGTTTTTGTCTTCCTTGTGTTTTTGTCTTCTTGCTGTTTTTATCTTCTTGCTGTTTTTGACTTCTTGTTGTTTTTGTCTTCTTGCTGTTTTTGTCTTCTTGCTGTTTTTATCTTCTTCCTGTTTTTGTCTTGTTGGTGTTTTGTCTTCTTGCTGTGTGTATCTTTTTGCTGTTTTCATCTTTTTTGCTTTTTTGTCTTCTTGCTGTTTTTATCTTCCTGCTGTTTTTGTCTTCTTGCTGTTTTTGTCTTCTTGTTGTTTTTTTCCTCTTGTTGTTTTTTTTTTTTTTTTTGGTCGTCTTCCTGTTTTTGTCTTCCTTGTGTTTTTGTCTTCTTGCTGTTTTTATCTTCTTGCTGTTTTTGTCTTCTTGCTGTTTTTGTCTTCTTGCTGTTTTTGTCTTCTTGCTGTTTTTGTCTTCTTGCTGTTTTTGTCTTCTTGCTGTTTTTGTCTTCTGTCTGTTTTTGTCTTCTTGCTGTTTTTTCTTCTTTCTGTTTTTGTCTTCTTGTTGTTTTTGTCTTCTTCCTGTTTTTGTCTTCTTTCTGTTTTTGTCTTCTTGTTGTTTTTGTCTTCTTCCTGTTTTTGTTTTTTTCCAGTTTTTGAATTCTTCCTGTTTTTGTCTTCTTCCTGCTTTTGTCATCTTCCTGTTTTTGTGTTTTTCTTCTCTTTTTCTTCTTCTTCTTCTTCTTCTTCTTCTTCTTCTTCTTCTTCTTCTTCTTCTTCTTCTTCTTCTTCTTCTTCTTCTTCTTCTTCTTCTTCTTCTTCTTCTTCTCTTCTTCTTCTTCTTCTTCTTCTTCTTCTTCTTCTTCTTCTTCTTCTTCTTCTTCTTCTTCTTCTTCTTCTTCTTCTTCTTCTTCTTCTTCATCTTCTTCTTCTTTGTCTTCTGCTTCTTCCTTAATCTTCTTTTTCTTGCTTTCCTTCGCTTGTGCAGTGACTCTCTTGGGCTCTAGTCGTGCAGCCTGCTAGGCACATTGACAAATACCGCAACAAGGCGAGTCTGAAACTATTCTGTTTATTGGTTTAATGATGCCCTCTGTCAACAGGCTAGAGGTTTGCTGTCTTGGTTAATAGCTACGCAAGATCAGTATAGTTTATATTCATTACCTGACCAGAGTATTCAATAATATCATGTCAAAGTGTTGACCCTTAAAATCTCACAAGATCGCATCTAAAGACACACACATCTACAGCAGACGATGTTCAGCCATTCCGAAATGTCAAGCTATCAATATGGCCAGGTTTTTCTCAGGAAACATGGTCGGCGCTTTAGCATACATTCACTCGCTCGGTAGATGCAAAGTTCTCAATCTCCCAGCGCCTCAGACCGAACTCATTCAGGATCGTGCTTTCCCATTCGCTCAATGCTCAAAGAATCTATCTACTCCTCGTGCGCTCAAAAGTTCCACTCACAATTTCACGGTTTCCTCGTCTGGCACACTTTAGCCAGACTGCACGTTTGCTTCGAGTTGGTATCGCTTGCTCGATTTATTCACGCAAGTATTTAAATAGTAATCAATGTCATCCATCCGGATTCTCGCACAAAATTTATGTTTAATAGTTGTCCTCATTTCTAAATAATGAGACTTTCAAAATGTGACGTTGAAATGTTTTGTTTAGTCTTCATCGACAAGACTACACGTGAGATCCAGTACAGACCAGCAGAAAAGAATAACCTCATCAGCCGGCTAAGGGGAATAAACTGCCTTGAATACTCTTAAAATTAACGTTATAATCCTGCAAGGGCAGTAATAAAGACCGGGCTAATTACTAAAGGGAGATAATGGAATAAGTGTGTGATACACCGGGTAGATTATGGTTAAGAATTGTATAAACAGTTTATAGCTGGCTTAGAAAGCACAAGCTCACGCGGTACATTAAATTTATAAAATAATAACTACCACATACAAGCAGCTCTTTCTCAGGGGCGCACAAGCAGTGTTGCACATAGCTTCAGATAAACAGCAGATACAGACTTCATCACAGAGCATAATATATGTATATATATGTGTGTTTACACTTTTATTCCTTGCGTCCTTCTTAGGACGTTATTTTTTGTTATTTGAAGCCCCACTCTGGCTTTTGCCAGGGGCCGCAATATAGGCAGGTCATCATTATGGCCAAATGTCTGAACGCGGTTTCTGGGACCTCTCCACGGTGATCCTCATCCGCATGGTGGCACTTTGTGCCATCGGGTGTTTATCGCTTGTGTGATGTCCTGGTGGGGTAGAAAGTCAGTCTGTGTTTACACTTATTCTCAATTCCGTTCTTTTCAGGACGAAATTTTTTGTCATTTGAAGCCCTACTCTGGCTTCTGCCAGGGGCCGCAATATAGGCAGGCCATACATATGGCCAAATGTCTGAACGCGGTTTCTGTGACCTCTCCACGGCGATCCTCATCCACATGGTGGCACTTTGTGTCATCGGGTGTTTATCGCTTGTGTGATGTCCTCGTGGGGTAGAAAGTCAGTCAGTCAGTGTGTTTATACTTACAATTCGTTTCGATTTCTGTGTGCATATTTACATATATATAAGCACTTATAAGTGCATTTCCATCCTAACATAGACTGCATTTTGAAAACTTAATTTGTAGCCCCGCCCCGGCTGTTGTAGCCCCGCCCCCGCTGTAGTCTGGGGCCCTAATATAACCTAACGGTTGAAAGGGGTTTTTGTGACTTGTAGGCCACTAGGAGTGAAACTGTAGGCCATTAAGAGTGAAGTTGTAGCCAACTAGGAGTGAAGTTGTAGTCCACATGGAGTGAAGTTGTAGGCCACTAGGAGTGAAGTTGTAGGCCACTAAGAGTGAAGTTTTAGGCCACTAAGAGTGAAGTTGTAGGCCACTAGGAGTGAAGTTGTAGGCCACTAAGAGTGAAGTTTTAGGCCACTAAGAGTGAAGTTGTAGGCCACTAGGAGTGAAGTTGTAGGCCACTAGGAGTGAAGTTGTAGGCCACTAGGAGTGAAGTTGTAGGGCACTAGGAGTGAAGTTGTAGCCCACTAGGAGTGAAGTTGTAGGCCACTAGGAGTGAAGTTGTAGGCCACTAGGAGTGAAGTTGTAGGCCACTAGGAGTGAAGTTGTAGCCCATTAGGAGTGAAGTTGTAGGCCACTAGGAGTGAAGTTGTAGGCCACTAGGAGTGAAGTTGTAGGCCACTAGGAGTGAAGTTGTAGGCCACTAGGAGTGAAGTTGTAGCCCATTAGGAGTGAAGTTGTAGGCCACTAGGAGTGAAGTTGTAGCCCATTAGGAGTGAAGTTGTAGGCCACTAGGAGTGAAGTTGTAGGCCACTAGGTGTGAAGTTGTAGGCCACTAGGAGTGAAGTTGTAGGCCACTAGGTGTGAAGTTGTAGGCCACTAGGAGTGAAGTTGTAGCCCACTAGGAGTGAAGTTGTAGCCCACTAGGAGTGAAGTTGTAGGCCACTAGGAGTGAAGTTGTAGCCCACTAGGTGTGAAGTTGTAGGCCACTAGGAGTGAAGTTGTAGCCCACTAGGAGTGAAGTTGTAGCCCACTAGGAGTGAACTTGTAGCCACAGACATCAAACTACAGCATCCCCGTGTGGGTTCCGAGATCCTATTGTGGGGAAACCCACTGCCTCCTGAGCAAACATGTCGTAGTAGTTTATTACTTGAAGGAATCCTTTTAGAGCGCATCTGCCTGAGAGGCAAAGAACCAGCAGTCTGTATACATCTAAACCCGAATTGTAAAACGGATGTGCCTGCGACACTCGGGTTCTGCAAACAGACTAGAGGCCGGAGGTAGATGAACAAAACAGAACTGTCGGCCGGAGTTTACATCCTGTAAGAGAAGAAGAAGATGAGGAACTATAGCCACATACATAAGACGGTAAGGTCTTGGCCTCCATTCCACTCAGATTAGAAATAACAAAGAAAGAGAACTGTAGACAATGCTTTTACAAGACAGCCCACAAAAAGACCTCCTACGGGGTGAGATCCCATGAGAAAGTGAGCCGGGACAACACGGAAAAGAAAACACGGTGTCTCAGGAAGAAATGACACCGGCGGCGCTCCGTATCAACTTTGTATTTACTTCTAGACATTGAAGAGCTTGAGGCTTTTCAACCAATGAAAAAGCTGGTCGGGGTGTCAAGGCGGATTTTGACACTTAGGGAAAAACAGAGCGAGAGAGGGGGGGGGGAGAGAGAGAAAGAGAGAGAGAGGAAGGAAAGGACAGAGAGAGAGAGAGAGAGAGAGAGAGAGAGAGAGAGAGGGCGAAGGGAGAGAGAGAGGAAGGAAGGGACACACACAGAGAGAGAGAGAGAGAGAGAGAGAGAGAGAGAGAGAGAGAGAGAGAGAGAGAGGAGAAGAGTGAGAAACAATTATTCCAAACTTATGTTAACAATATCACTACTGGCCTCTCTTTGACCTAGATCTACTGTTTTAGTCGTTATAGTTTCCCACTCATGTTCCAAACTATTTCCCGTTTCCACTCTTCTTTTTGTATCTTCTTCCTCTTTGCAGACATCCCCTCTTTCATTGCCCTCACCGCAATTTACTGATAAACTACCCTTACTTTTTATCTGCCCTTACTTCGCATCTATTTTTTTAATCTCATCTCCCTTGTCTTACTTCGTTTTTTAACACGTTTCCAAATCACTTCTCTCTATCTCCCTCTATCTCTCTCGCGCAAACACAAACACACACACACAACACAAAACTGTCTCTTCCTTCTCATGACAAATTTCAGTCACCACTCCTTCCCATTCGTCGTTGCTTCCACTCATCCCTTTATCCTACTCGTCTCCCCTGTCGACTTTTAATTCCTTTCCACTCATCTCCATAAGTATAATTCCCCCTTTCTCGAGAGACACGAAGATAACATAATCAGGACATGGAACTCCCAGACAACAATTCCCTACCGCCTGACTGCTCTCTCCCAGTATCCCTACATCAGCACATTCAGACACCAGCTGCAGGTAAGCCGGCAAACTCAGGTGTTTCAACAACTTTCAGATTGTCTTCTAATTGAATTATGCACAAGGAAACGCATGGTTTTTCAAACATCTATTTTTATCAATTCGATAATCTGATCGCTTATACAGACGCGCCATCAGACAGTTTTCGAACATTCGCTCGAGTCCGTTAAAGGCTGACTGACAAGCGCGCATTCTTGGAATATTCCCAAATCCAAATTGCCATGATGAGTTTGCCACAGCTTTTGGAAGTTAATTGTGTTTGCCAGAATTTGAGGAAACTGCATTTAGCGGATTATATATATATATTGGCCAGTTATGTAAGTTTCAGCAATGCTAAACCTGGACTGAACTGTTACACACACGAGTTTCTGTTTATTGTTTTCCTTACCTGCCCCTCCCCACCCCACCACCCAGCCGTCCCCGGTCTGGAGGCACAAACTTCGCCTCTGTGCAACAAACAGCTACAACGCAGTAAAGACACTGGGCCGATATGTAATAATGAAGAATGTGTCGTAGTTTTCGTTATTAATTTGATGAAACATCGTTGAAACCTCTCGCGTTAGGGTTTTGCTGGTCTGTATCTGAAGTGACCGGAGCTAGGGTCATATTTGTTTAGGTCATTGATCTGAGGCTGCCATGTTTACATCTCGTGATGCAGGAATCCAGACACTGCCATGAAACTCTCTTCAACCGTGTAACACAGTTATATTCATACTATCATGTGTGTGTTTCACAGCCATGAAACTCTCTTCAACCGTGCAACAGTTATATTCATACTATCATGTGTGTGTTTCTTGTGTGGGTCCTCATTGTGTGGGCAAACAAGAATGGACCCATGTCACGTGGCTAACAAGCATGTCCTAGGAGTCGACTATTTAATGAGAAATTTTGAAGTCGGAGTACGTCTGCCTTAGAGAAAAATAAATCAAGAGTCAGCACACAAATGAGTCATGTGTGTAAAACGAAAGTGCACGCACGTTCTAGAGCAAGACTAGAGGTGGAAGAACATCCAGAACTTTCCCCCAGAGATACAGCCAGTGAACGCCTAGAACATCCAGAACTTTCCCCCAGAGATACAGCCAGTGAACGCCAAGAACATCCAGAACTTTCCCCCAGAGATACAGCCAGTAAACGCCAAGAACGTCCAGAACTTTCCCCCAGAGATACAGCCAGTGAACGCCAAGAACATCCAGAACTTTCCCCCAGAGATACAGCCAGTGAACGCCTAGAACATCCAGAACTTTCCCTCAGAGATACAGCCAGTGAACGCCAAGAACATCCAGAACTTTCCCCCAGAGATACAGCCAGTAAACGCCAAGAACGTCCAGAACTTTCCGCCAGAGATACAGCCAGTGAACGCCAAGAACATCCAGAACTTTCCCCCAGAGATACAGCCAGTGAACGCCAAGAACGTCCAGAACTTTCCGCCAGAGATACAGCCAGTGAACGCCAAGAACATCCAGAACTTTCCCCCAGAGATACAGCCAGTGAACGCCAAGAACGTCCAGAATTTTCCGCCAGAGATACAGCCAGTGAACGCCAAAAACATCCAGAACTTTCCGCCAGAGATACAGCCAGTGAACGCCAAGAACGTCCAGAACTTTCCCCCAGAGATACAGCCAGTGAACGCCAAGAACGTCCAGAACTTTCCGCCAGAGATACAGCCAGTGAATGCTAAGATCATCCAGAACTTTCCCCCAGAGATACAGCCAGTGAATGCTAAGATCATCCAGAACTTTCCCCCAGAGATACAGCCAGTGAATGCTAAGATCATCCAGAACTTTCCCCCAGAGATACAGCCAGTGATTGCTAAGAAGAACAAGAATTTGCGTACGTATCTGCCATTTACTGCCTACGGACAGGTGCATGAAGCTTCGACACTCTGGGATTACAAACTCTCAATCAGGGTAGAAGACCTACAGAGTAGATCCCAGATGGGGTGTCTGGGATGTGCCCTATAGGTCTGCTACCCGGACTAAGATTTTAAACCTGGAAAGAAGTTATAATTGGGTCGGCCGCGGCAGTACATTAGGCTGGTGTAACATCTCCTAGGAAGGGGTGCAGATTTGGTATGAAACAACAAACCTGGCTATCAAACGGCTCCCTGTATCTATGTGACTGCCTGGCCACCGAGTTGGTTCACGACAGGGACAACTTGACTCCAGTGATGTTCACTAACTTGCACAGGTGATGTTCACTAACTTGACCCCAGTGATGTTCACTAACTTGCCCCGGTGATCTGCACTAACTTGCCCCGGTGATGTTCACTAACTTGCCCCGGTGATGTTCACTAACTTGCCCCGGTGATGTTCACTAACTTGCCCCGGTGATGTTCACTAACTTGCCCCGGTGATGTTCACTAAATTGCCCCGGTGATGTTCACTAACTTGCTCCCGGTGATGTTCACTAACTTGCCCCGGTGATGTTCACTAACTTGCCCCGGTGATGTTCACTAACTTGCCCCGGTGATGTTCACTAACTTGCCCCGGTGATGTTCACTAACTTGCCCCCGGTGATGATCACTAACTTGCCCAGTGATCTGCACTAACTTGCCCCGGTGATGTTCACTAACTTGCCCCGGTGATGTTCACTAACTTGACCCCGGTGATGTGCACTAACTTGCCCCAGTGATGTTCACTAACTTGCCCCGATAATATTCACTAGCTTGCCCCAGTGATCTGCACTAACTTGCCCCAGTGATCTGCACTAACTTGCCCCGGTGATGTTCACTAACTTGCTCCCGGTGATGTTCACTAACTTGCCCAGTGATCTGCACTAACTTGCCCCGGTGATGTTCACTAACTTGCCCAGTGATCTGCACTAACTTGCCCCCGGTGATGTTCACTAACTTGCCCAGTGATCTGCACTAACTTGCCCCGGTGATGTTCACTAACTTGCCCCGGTGATGTTCACTAACTTGCCCCCGGTGATGTTCACTAACTTGCCCAGTGATCTGCACTAACTTGCCCCGGTGATGTTCACTAACTTGCCCCGGTGATGTTCACTAACTTGCCCCAGTGATGTTCACTAACTTGACCCCGGTGATGTTCACTAACTTGCCCCGGTGATCTGCACTAACTTGCCCCAGTGATCTGCACTAACTTGCCCCGATGATGTTCACTAACTTGCCCCAGTGATCTGCACTAACTTTCCCCGATGATGTTCACTAACTTGCCCCGATGATGTTCACTAACTTGCCCAGGTGATCTGCACTAACTTTCCCCGATGATGTTCACTAACTTGCCCAGGTGATCTGCACTAACTTTCCCCGATGATGTTCACTAACTTGCCCAGGTGATCTGCACTAACTTTTCCCGATGATGTTCACTAACTTGCCCCGATGATGTTCACTAACTTGCCCCGATGATGTTCACTAACTTGACCCCGGTGATGTTCACTAACTTGCCCCGATGATGTTCACTAACTTGCCCCAGTGATCTGCACTAACTTGCCCCGATGATGTTCACTAACTTGCCCCGATGATGTTCACTAACTTGCCCCGATGATGTTCACTAACTTGACCCCGGTGATGTTCACTAACTTGCCCCGTGATCTGGACTGACTTGCCAAGGTGATGTTCACTAACTTGCCTCAGTGATCTGCGCTAACTTGCCCCGGTGAGCTGCACTAACTTGCCCCAGTGATCTGCACTAACTTGCCCCGGTGAGCTGCACTAACCTGCCCCTGTGATCTGCACTAACTTGCCCCGGTGATCTGCACTAACTTGCTACCGTGATCTGCCCTAACTTGCCCTGGTGATCTGTCTTAACCTGCCCTAGTGATCTGCCCCAACTTCCCCCCCCCCCCCGGTGATCTGCCCTAACCTACATCCATGATCTGCCCTAACCTACACCCGTGATCTGCCCTAACCTACACCCGTGATCTGCCCTAACTTGCCCTGGTGATCTGCCCTAACCTACACCCGTGATCTGCCCCAACTTTACCCCGGTCATCTGCCCTAACCTGCCCTAATTTCAACATGACAGAAAAACGAAATCTTTGCCCAGATATGCAACAAATGTTTTGCGTCACTCCCCAGCGACACACAAATCTACATATCTGTATCTGAGTTCGTCCATAAAACGGTTGTAGTTTACAGCAAGGTTGCGCCATTCGGCCAAAAAAAATCCGATTTTAGCAGTCTCCTAATTAGTCGCCTTTTACGACATGCTTGCTGGGGGCGGTGGTTCTGTTGATTTTCCCGCTAAAATGGGTCAACCGGGTCCCACGTCAGGGAACGGCAAGCATAAACATCTGACTAACATTTGTTGTAGGTAACTCTCATGAAGAGTCTTCAAATGTTTAAGTTCTTTCCCTTTGAACTTTTTTGTTAGTGTCATGTCAGTGTCGCAGTTTTAGAATCAATAAATGTGATAGGTAATGTTTGTTGGCAGAAGGGGGGGGGGGGACAGATACGTGCATATAAATGGGCAGAAAGACAAGATACGTGCATATAAATGGTCGGAAAGACGATATAAATGGGCAAAAAGACAGATACGTGCATATAAATGGTCGGAAAGACAAGATACGTACATATAAATGGGCAGAAAGGCAGATACGTACATATAAATGGGCAGAAAGACAGATACGTACATATAAATGGGCGGAAAGTCAGATACGTGCATATAAATGGTCGGAAAGACAGATACGTGCATATAAATGGGCGGAAAGACAGATACGTGCATATAAATGGGCGGAAAGTCAGATACGTGCATATAAATGGTCGGAAAGACAGATACGTGCATATAAATGGGCGGAAAGACAGATACGTGCATATAAATGGGCGGAAAGTCAGATACGTGCATATAAATGGTCGGAAAGACAGATACGTGCATATAAATGGGCGGAAAGACAGATACGTGCATATAAATGGTCGGAAAGACAGATACGTGCATATAAATGGGCGGAAAGTCAGATAAGTGCATTTACATGGGCAGAAAGACAGATACGTGCTTAAAATAAGCCGACAGGCAGGTAGACATAAAGGTGTATACAAACGAGCAGACAGACATACAAACAAACAGATACCTGTATATAAATGGGCAGACAGATAGACATATATGTGTATATAAATAAGCAGAGAGATAGAGATGGGCAGGCAGACAGGCAGATAGATAGTTGTATATAAATGGGGAGACAGACAGGTAGATAGACACGTGTAAATAAATGGTCAGACAGACAGGCAGATAGATACGTGTAAATAAATGGTCAGACAGACAGGCAGATAGATGCGTGTATATAAATGGGGAGACAGACAGGCAGATAGATACGTGTATATAAATGGGGAGACAGACAGGTAGATAGATACGTGTATATAAATGGGGAGACAGACAGGTAGATAGATACGTGTATATAAATGGGCAGGCAGATAGATACGTGTATATAAATGGGCAGGCAGACAGATACGTGTATATAAATGGGCAGGCAGATAGATACGTGTATATAAATGGGCAGGCAGACAGATACGTGTATATAAATGGGCAGGCAGACAGATACGTGTATATAAATGGGCAGGCAGATAGATACGTGTATATAAATGGGCAGGCAGATAGATACGTGTATATAAATAGGCAGGCAGATAGATACGTGTATATAAATGGGCAGGCAGATAGATACGTGTATATAAATGGGCAGGCAGATAGATACGTGTATATAAATGGGCAGGCAGACAGATACGTGTATATAAATGGGGAGACAGACAGGTAGATAGATACGTGTATATAAATGGGGAGACAGACAGGTAGATAGATACGTGTATATAAATGGGGAGACAGACAGGTAGATAGATACGTGTATATAAATGGGCAGGCAGATAGATACGTGTATATAAATGGGCAGGCAGATAGATACGTGTATATAAATGGGCAGGCAGATAGATACGTGTATATAAATGGGCAGACAGACAGGCAGATAGATACGTGTAAATAAATGGGCAGGCAGATATATACGTGTATATAAATGGGCAGGCAGACAGATACGTGTATATAAATGGACAGGCAGACAGGCAGATTCGTAGCTGAGTCCAGGCTTGGCGATGAGAGCAAAAACTCTCTTCCTCCCCCCCCCCCCCCCCCCGAATTAATTATTCTCTAAGAAGCACATTCAACACATGACATGGCAACAGTGTCCTGACATCCCAGGCTACAGTCGTGGAAGGCTGTTTGTTCTCGGGATCACACTTGCCTGTGCCATGGGCTCTGATTCTCAATCCTCTCCATGAAGCACACTACGACACTACAGTCTGGAACTAACGGAAATGTCCCAACAAGGAATTGACGGACAGGCTGAAAAGCAGGACAAGAAGACAGACACAAAATGGAAGACAGGTCAGGTTCAGCGCTGTCTTAACAGCATTATGGGTCCCTTAGCAAATCAGCGTGCTGAGGCCCCTCACAGGAATTACTTTTTAATTGATTGGTATTTAAGATACACAAACATACATTCTTATTCGCTTGCAGAAACAGCTCTAATGAGAACACTGACTTGGCGCCCACCCAGGCAACGCACCTAATCCTAAACTGCAAATACGCATACAAACAAACGCATAGGAAATACCTGGGAGGTCAGACTGTGACAAATTATAACACTTGGGGTCAATGTCAACGCAATCAACCATGCCCTGTCACCCGGGTTCATACTGCGACCACAGAAGGGGGAAGGAATCAGACATTAATCTGGCTGGCGACGGCGAGTTCCTGCGATTGTTTATCTAAACTTCTATTCCACAAATCCACACGGTGAAGTTCAAAGCCCGCCACCCAAAAGCTATTGCCCCAGCCATACACACTAGCTCCGCCGGAGACTGGTGTTTGCCTGAGAGAAGTCCGAGTCGCCTAGTGCGACCAGACTTGTATCGACAGCTAACAACTTTTGAGTTCTCTACGGCAGTGTTTGACAGATCACCTGTATCGTGACTGTTCTAGGCCAGTGTTTGACAGATCACCTGTATCGTGACTGTTCTAGGCCAGTGTTTGACATGTCACCTGTATCGTGACTGTTCTAGGCTGGTGTTTGACATGTCACCTGTATCGTGACTGTTCTAGGCCAGTATTTGACATGTCACCTGTATCGTGACTGTTCTAGGCCAGTATTTGACATGTCACCTGTATCGTGACTGTTCTAGGCCACTGTTTGACAGATCACCTGTATCGTGACTGTTCTAGCCCAGTATTTGACATGTCACATGTATCGTGACTGTTCTAGGCCAGTATTTGACATGTCACCTGTATCGTGACTGTTCTAGCCCAGTGTTTGACATGTCACCTGTATCGTGACTGTTCTAGGCCAGTGTTTGACATGTCACCTGTATCGTGACTGTTCTAGGCCAGTGTTTGACATGTCACATGTATCGTGACTGTTCTAGGCCAGTGCTTGACATGTCACCTGTATCGTGACTGTTCTAGGCCAGTGTTTGACATGTCACCTGTATCGTGACTGTTCTAGGCTGGTGTTTGACAGATCACCTGTATCGTGACTGTTCTAGCCCAGTGTTTGACATGTCACCTGTATCGTGACTGTTCTAGCCCAGTGTTTGACATGTCACCTGTATCGTGACTGTTCTAGGCCAGTGTTTGACAGATCACCTGTATCGTGACTGTTCTAGGCCAGTGTTTGACATGTCACCTGTATCGTGACTGTTCTAGGCCAGTGTTTGACATGTCACCTGTATCGTGACTGTTCTAGGCCACTGTTTGACATGTCACCTGTATCGTGACTGTTCTAGTCAGTATTTGACATGTCACCTGTATCGTGACTGTTCTAGGCCAGTGTTTGACATGTCACCTGTATCGTGACTGTTCTAGGCCAGTGTTTGACATGTCACCTGTATCGTGACTGTTCTAGGCCACTGTTTGACATGTCACCTGTATCGTGACTGTTCTAGCCCAGTGTTTGACAGGTCACCTGTATCGTGACTGTTCTAGGCCACTGTTTGACATGTCACCTGTATCGTGACTGTTCTAGCCCAGTGTTTGACAGGTCACCTGTATCGTGACTGTTCTAGGCCACTGTTTGACATGTCACCTGTATCGTGACTGTTCTAGCCCAGTGTTTGACAGGTCACCTGTATCGTGACTGTTCTAGGCCAGTGTTTGACATGTCACCTGTATCGTGACTGTTCTAGGCCACTGTTTGACATGTCACCTGTATCGTGACTGTTCTAGGCCAGTGTTTGACATGTCACCTGTATCGTGACTGTTCTAGGCCACTGTTTGACATGTCACCTGTATCGTGACTGTTCTAGTCAGTATTTGACATGTCACCTGTATCGTGACTGTTCTAGGCTGGTGTTTGACAGATCACCTGTATCGTGACTGTTCTAGGCCAGTGTTTGACATGTCACCTGTATCGTGACTGTTCTAGGCCAGTGTTTGACAGATCACCTGTATCGTGACTTTTCTAGGCCAGTGTTTGACATGTCACCTGAATCGTGACTGTTCTAGGCCACTGTTTGACATGTCACCTGTATCGTGACTGTTCTAGTCAGTATTTGACATGTCACCTGTATCGTGACTGTTCTAGGCCAGTGTTTGACATGTCACCTGTATCGTGACTGTTCTAGGCCAGTGTTTGACATGTCACCTGTATCGTGACTGTTCTAGGCCAGTGTTTGACAGGTCACCTGTATCGTGACTGTTCTAGGCCAGTGTTTGACATGTCATCTGTATCGTGACTGTCCTAGCCCAGTGTTTGACATGTCACCTGTATCGTGACTGTTCTAGCCCAGTGTTTGACAGATCACCTGTATCGTGACTGTTCTAGCCCAGTGTTTGACAGATCACCTGTATCGTGACTGTTCTAGGCTGGTGTTTGACAGATCACCTGTATCGTGACTGTTCTATCTAGGCTGGTGTTTGACAGATCACCTGTATCGTTACTGTTCTAGGCCAGCCTTTCACATGTCACCTGTATCGTGACTGTTCTAGCCCAGTGTTTGACATGTCACCTGTATCGTGACTGTTCTAGCCCAGTGTTTGACATGTCACCTGTATCGTGACTGTTCTAGGCTGGTGTTTGACATGTCACCTGTATCGTGACTGTTCTATCTAGGCTGGTGTTTGACAGGTCACCTGTATCGTGACTGTTCTAGCCCAGTGTTTGACATGTCACCTGTATCGTGACTGTTCTATCTAGGCTGGTGTTTGACAGGTCACCTGTATCGTGACTGTTCTAGGCCAGTGTTTGACATGTCACCTGTATCGTGACTGTTCTAGGCCAGTGTTTGACATGTCACCTGTATCGTGACTGTTCTAGGCCAGTGTTTGACATGCCACCTGTATCGTGACTGTTCTAGGCCAGTGTTTGACATGTCACCTGTATCGTGACTGTTCTAGGCCAGTGTTTGACAGATCACCTGTATCGTGACTGTTCTAGCCCAGTGTTTGACATGTCACCTGTATCGTGACTGTTCTATCTAGGCTGGTGTTTGACAGGTCACCTGTATCGTGACTGTTCTAGGCCAGTGTTTGACATGTCACCTGTATCGTGACTGTTCTAGGCCAGTGTTTGACATGTCACCTGTATCGTGACTGTTCTAGGCCAGTGTTTGACATGCCACCTGTATCGTGACTGTTCTAGGCCAGTGTTTGACATGTCACCTGTATCGTGACTGTTCTAGGCCAGTGTTTGACAGATCACCTGTATCGTGACTGTTCTAGGCCAGTGTTTGACAGATCACCTGTATCGTGACTGTTCTAGGCCAGTGTTTGACATGTCACCTGTATCGTGACTGTTCTAGGCTGGTGTTTGACATGTCACCTGTATCGTGACTGTTCTAGGCCAGTGTTTGACATGTCACCTGTATCGTGACTGTTCTAGGCTGGTGTTTGACATGTCACCTGTATCGTGACTGTTCTAGGCCAGTGTTTGACATGTCACCTGTATCGTGACTGTTCTAGGCTGGTGTTTGACATGTCACCTGTATCGTGACTGTTCTAGGCCAGTGTTTGACATGTCACCTGTATCGTGACTGTTCTAGGCCAGTGTTTGACATGTCACCTGTATCGTGACTGTTCTAGGCCAGTGTTTGACATGTCACCTGTATCGTGACTGTTCTAGGCCAGTATTTGACATGTCACCTGTATCGTGACTGTTCTAGGCCAGTGTTTGACATGTCACCTGTATCGTGACTGTTCTAGGCCAGTGTTTGACATGTCACCTGTATCGTGACTGTTCTAGGCTGGTGTTTGACATGTCACCTGTATCGTGACTGTTCTAGGCCAGTGTTTGACATGTCACCTGTATCGTGACTGTTCTAGGCCAGTGTTTGACATGTCACCTGTATCGTGACTGTTCTAGGCCAGTGTTTGACATGTCACCTGTATCGTGACTGTTCTAGGCCAGTGTTTGACATGTCACCTGTATCGTGACTGTTCTAGGCCAGTGTTTGACATGTCACCTGTATCGTGACTGTTCTAGGCCAGTGTTTGACATGTCACCTGTATCGTGACTGTTCTAGCCCAGTGTTTAACATGTCACCTGTATCGTGACTGTTCTATCTAGGCTGGTGTTTGACAGGTCACCTGTATCGTGACTGTTCTAGGCCACTGTTTGACAGATCACCTGTATCGTGACTGTTCTAGGCCAGTGTTTGACATGTCACCTGTATCGTGACTGTTCTAGCCCAGTGTTTGACAGGTCACCTGTATCGTGACTGTTCTAGGCCAGTGTTTGACATGTCACCTGTATCGTGACTGTTCTAGGCCAGTGTTTGACATGTCACCTGTATCGTGACTGTGTGCGCCTCAATAGCCATCAGGTAATGTTTTCGCTGTCTCTAGGATTCAGCAATTAAAGGATACATTCCTACACCTTTTAGCAACAGTTTTGAAGGACCCCTTTGTAATCATTGCCTCTTAGACAGATACACTTACATTTTGAAGGAAACGCCTATAATTAGTCGTCTTCTACGGCATGCTTATTAGGGAGTAGTGGGCCTATTATTTAGTCTCTGAAATGTAGCACCGGATCTCGCACGGGGAGCTTTTCAGCTCAAGACCCCTTTTGTCTGACATGATGAATGCGAGACAGGCGACGACTGACCTCTGTATGTTCTGTCTGTATGTTCCGTCTGTATGTTCCGTCTGTATGTTCTGTCTGTATATTCCGTCTATATGTTCCGTCTGTATGTTCCACATGTATGTTCCGACAGGGAAGATGCATGTTCTCAAAATTGTCCCACTAATTTCATTTCTGAAGCTTAAACTGTCAATGCTGTTTCATTTTTGAATTGCTATGGCCATCATCGATGTGACTTCTGTTAAAACAATTCCCATTGCTGTTTACACACGAGTCTAGACATTCTACGTTTGCTTACACATGTAACAGAACAAGCTGTGCTGAGAAATGGTGAAATGGCGATCAAACAGCTTACACATATAATAGAAACAGCGTTTTTGAAGAAAACTAGCGACCTTATGAACAAACAGCTTGCATATGTAACGTCAACAGAAGCTATATTGTGAAAGAAAAGGGGCGACCTGGCCAGTGAAAGGATTACACATGAAGCAGAAATAATATTGCTGGGGGAAAGGGGTGATAACCAACTCCAACGCTTGTGTCTCGCCAATCCACATGCCAAGAAACACTCGCCAATCAGGAAGTCTTCAAGAAGGTAATGATTTTCTCAAGTGATTCTCATGAAACCGACCCACTCTCGCCCCCGCCGCCTCCATGGCCGTCTCTCTACCGGACTGTATCCTCTTCTAGCTTCAGGTCATCGTGAAAAACGCCCAAGGACATCAATAGGGCAGACTTCCTGTCCGATGACGCCGACTTGGCCACTCAGAGTTAAGTGACCAGCCTATTGGTTAAGATGTATAACTCGTCCGAGCATGACCCCTCTGACCCCACTTGACATCCCACTGCGTACAGTCTGCGAGATAAACTGTTCCCAGTGTTCGGTCAAGGAATGTTGTTTGTGACTGGCTAAGAAGGCACTCGGGCAATTGCCAGGGAAGGTGTGAATTGTTTCTGCTGGCTCTCAGAAGGTCTTCAGGGGGTCTTGTTTTTATGTGGCTCGGTTTTTTTTTTTTTTTTAATGCTGTTTGCTTCTAACACTTCCTGGCATGTTGATCATTTACAAATTAGGTATGCCGAAGCTCGGGGAAACGAATGGGTTCTCATGTGCTTCACCAAATTATTTATCTTTTTTATGTATTTTTGCTGTTGCGGCTACTCTTGTTTCTTCGTATGTGCTGATGAAGGCTCCACAGCCGCAACGTTCACGTTTTGTGTATATTGTGATGCTTGCTAATATACTTTTCTTTCGGTTTGATATCTTTTCGTGTTTCTTCGAAAGCTTTCATTATTGCCATTTGTTCACTTTTATCTTCCTGCTATTTATCTTCTTTACCCGAGTCCTCTTTCTTCTCTTTTCTCTTTCTCTACTTTTTTGTTTTGTTTTGTTTATTATGTCCTCCACACTACTTCTTCTTCTTCTTCTTCTTCTTCTACTTCTTCTTCTTCTTCTTCTTCTTCTTCTTCTTCTTCTTCTTCTTCTTCTTCTTCTTCTTCTTCTTCTTCTTCTTCTTCTTCTTCTTCTTCTTCTTCTTCTTCTTCTTTATCTTCTTCTTCTTCTTCTTCTTCTTCTTCTTCTTCTTCTTCTTCTTCTTCTTCTTCTTCTTCTTCTTCTTCTTCTTCTTCTTCTTCTTCTGTTCTTCTTCTTCTTCTTCTTCTCTTCTTCTTCTTCTTCTTCTTCTTCTTCTTCTTCTTCTTCTTCTTCTTCTTCTTCTTCTTCTTCTTCTTCTCCTTATTCTTCTTATTCTACTTTTTTGTCATCCTTCCCGCATTTTTGTTTCTCATGTGTCTGCTCTTCTTCCTCATTATTCAAGTACAGAGTTGGTGCTTTGTGCGACAATGTCTCGCCAGGAGCTAGCTGGCGTGTGCAGAGAAAGCGAACCTTATGCAATTAAACCAAATATAATTGAATAGATTTTGTTGACGTTATCTTTATCTTTATCCTTCTTTGAGACTGAGAGAATTCAACATCTGCCAGTTTGCCTTCCTCTTAGTGGCCGATCTGTCTAGCACACGAGGAATGAACTCAAGAAGAGACTGATTCAGATAGCCGTGAGACTGACTTCCCTACAGCTGGTCCTGCAACATGCCAAGTGACGTTTTACCTTTTACTGTTGATAAGATCAAATAATTTCTACAAACGCTCTCGGGATCTTGCTTCTTTTTTATTGATATCAGAGTCTTCTTGTGTCAGCCGTGGTGCTTGTCTTTCCTCAGCCGTGGTGCCTGTCTTACCTCAGCCGTGGTGCCTGTCTTTCCTCAGCCGTGGTGCCTGTCTTCCCTCAGCCGCGGTGCCTGTTTTCCTCAGCCGTGGTGCCTGTATTCCCTCAGCCGTGGTGCCTGTCTTCCCTCAGCCGTGGTGCCTGTCTTCCCTCAGCCGTGGTGCCTGTCTTCCCTCAGCCGTGGTGTCTGTCTTCCCTCAGCCGTGGTGCCTGCTTCCCTCAGCCGTGGTGCCTGTCTTCCCTCAGCCGTGGTGCCTGTCTTCCCTCAGCCGTGGTGCCTGTCTTCCCTCAGCCCTGGTGCCTGTCTTCCCTCAGCCCTGGCGCCTGTCTTCCCTCAGCCCTGGTGCCTGTCTTCCCTCAGCCCTGGTGCCTGTCTTCCCTCAGCCCTGGTGCCTGTCTTCCCTCAGCCGTGGTGCCTGTCTTCCCAGAACTTGTTTATTGGGAGTGGGGTGGGTGGGGGGGGGGGGGGTGCTCTACTGGAATAATTCCTATAGTGTCTGGTCCCAGTGGAGCACAGGCTGTTGACTAACTCGTGCAAAGCCTTCATGTTTCTCACCATTTCGGGTAGACTACACCGTCTCCTCATCACATTATATTCACTAGTGCTTGTAATTTTTGTTTCTCTGTGTGCTTTAGTTCCTCCATCACTTCTTTCATTCCGTGGGTTCAGTAACCGAATACTGTAGTTAAAGTGTATGCATCCAAAATAAACATAAGTAAAGTAATTAACATCAAGATCCGTATCATAAACATGAGTAACATTGGACATTGAATACAGTGTCGTAAGCATCTATTAACAGTAAGTTTACACGATGCAAGAACATCTTTGCCAGCCTTTGGAAGCGTGTGTGTGGAAATTAGAATAATTTCAATACAAAAACCATCAGAGAATACCAAACTCTAACAACAAACCAGTTCTGATGCGGGGACCAAAACACGGGGAAACACAATCACTTATTTAAAAAAAAAAAAAAAAAATTGTTTTTTTCTGTCCCACTCATCTGGACATAGAGTATAAAGTCCTCAACAAGAATTCTTCAGTCTTTAGCATGGAGGTGGCGCACACCATATGTTTTCTCCCTTTATTTAAGTGTCCCTGTGGGCTCCAATACAAAAATATTGTAAATATGTTTCCATCTTTCCCTGGTCCAGTTTTTTTTCCTCACCCCTCCCTTGATTTGTTGGTTGGTTTGTGTGTGTGTGTGTGTGTGTGCGTGCGTGTGCGTGTGTGTGTGTGTGAAGTTTTCTCTTAAAATCCAGTCTCAGTGCTTCTAGCTTTCTGTCTCACTCATAACATTCTGTGCATCCCTACCCAACAACAGCTGACAATCTCCTGCAGAACCAGTGTCCCTCGCCACAGCTGGAGAACCGCTGAGCCAAGAGCAACACTGCCCAACAACAGCTGGAGAACCACTATGCCAAGAGCAACACTACCCAACAACAGCTGGCAACATCCAGCAGAACCAGGGTACCGCGCCACAGCTGGAGAACCGCTGAGCCAAGACCAGCACTACCCAACAACAACTGACAATCTCCTGCAGAACCAGTGTCCCGCGCCACAGCTGGAGAACCGCTGAGCCAAGAGCAACACTACCCAACAACAGCTGGCAACATCTAGCAGAACCAGTGTCCCGCGCCACAGCTGGAGAACCGCTGAGCCAAGAGCAACACTACCCAACAACAGCTGGCAACATCTAGCAGAACCAGTGTCCCGCGCCACAGCTGGAGAACCGCTGAGCCAAGAGAAGAAAGTAGGATGACGTTAGAGACGGCAACAGGTAGAACTGCCTGACGTAGGTTCAGTGTAGACAGTGAAGATCTGATGATATCAGCATAGGAGTAATAGAGTAAGTATATTAACAGCGTGTGCTATCTTCGCTTTCTTATCTGCCTTTTTCTATGACATGAAATTTTACTGAAATATTATGTAAGGTCCCTGAGTGCCATCATAAACGAACTATCTGCGTCTCGACCTCTAAATGTCTTTCTATGCGCCTGCCTTTCTGACTCTCTGTCTGTACGCCTTTCTGACTTTCTGTCTGTGCACCTCCTAATGTTTGTCTGCTGCCTTTATGTCTGTCTGGGTGTCCGTCTGCATTTCGACCTCTAAATTTGTGCCTGCCTTTCTGTCTCGTTGTTTGTCTGTCTTTCTGACTGTCTGTCCATCCGTCTGTCTCTGCACCTTTTAATGTCTGTATGTCTACCTCTGAAAGTCTGTATGTCTACCTCTGAAAGTCTGTATGTCTACCTCTGAAAGTCTGTATGTCTACCTCTGAAAGTCTGTATGTATGCACATTTCTTTGCTGTCTATATATAAATGGCTGTGTTTGTCTACTTAAAAAAAAATCTTTTGTCATCACTCTGTCGGATGCAATTTCTCGTTATTTGAAGCCCTACTCTGGCTCTTGCCAGGGGCCGCAATATAGCTCGGCCATAAATATAGTCTAATATCTAAACGCGGTTTCTGGGACCTCTTCAAGGGTGATCCTCATCCACGTGGTGGCACTTTGTGTCATCAAGTGTTTATCGCTTGTGTGATGTCTTGGTGGGGTAGAAGAAGAGAGAAGAGATGTGCTTTTGTTGGTTCCATTTGGTCGATATGTTATCATACCTTGTCTCTGTCTAACTTGTGTCTGTTAGTTTGTCTACTTGGCTGCGGGTCTGTCCGTCTCTAATTATTTTATATCTGAAAGTCTGTCTCTGTGTGTCTACCTACCGGTCTGCCAATACGCTGTTGCACCATGTCACTCGCACCTCACACGCGAATATTTGTCTGGCGCGGAGAGTCAGAAGTTACGCAACCAATCACAAACTGCAACATCAGCAGACGGTAGGAGCACAACACGTGTCTGCTGCCAGCAACAAACATGCGGAACAAACACTCCTAATGCAACGTCAAAAACTACGGTAAACACAACAAACTTAACAACAACAGACAATACACAAACAAAACAAAACCATCAACTAAAACAAAATAACAAACTGAACAAAAACAGATGTAGCAACTAAAATAAAAACCTGCACAACAATATCAAGTAATACGGGAAATTCACTATCACGACGAATACACTATCACGGTGGATACAGTATCACGGTGGATACACTATCACGACGAATACACTATCACGGTGGATACACTATCACGGTGGATACAGTATCACGGTGGATACAGTATCACGGTGGATACAGTATCACGGTGGATACAGTATCACGGTGGATACAGTATCACGGTGGATACACTATCATGGTGGATACACTATCACGGTGGATACACTATCCTGGTGGATACACTATCACGGTGGATACAGTATCATGGTGGATACACTATCACGGTGGATACACTATCATGGTGGATACACTATCATGGTGGATACACTATCACGGTGGATACAGTATCACGGTGGATACAGTATCACGACGAATACACTATCACGTTGATACAGTATCACGGTGGATACAGTATCAGGGTGGATACAGTATCAGGGTGGATACAGTATGATGGCGGATGCAATATCATGGCGAATACAGTAATACGGTGGACATAAAATTAATAACTAGAACTTATACGAATACATGACTAAGACAGCTAACACATTTAAAGAATCACATGGAACAGCAACCAACGGGAACCGAATCGGAAACCAAAATGAACAGCAACCACATGGAACAATACCAGGAACCACATGGAACAATGCCACGTGAAGAAAATCAGGGAACCGCATAAAAAATACTGGGAACCGCATGAGCAAAAACAGGGAACCCTGTGAACAAAACAGGGAACCGCGTGAACAAAACAGGGATCCGTATGAACAAAAACAGAGAACAGTAGCAGCGACTCCGTGGAACAACAGCAACCATGAAACATTTGATGTCACAAGCAGATTGGGGCCATGAGTGAAGCATCCATCAGACACACAGACAACCAACAAAAGACGCATTGCTTAGTAACAAGACAAAGAGGTACTAGAGGACACACTAGACAACGTAGCTGAGCAGGAATCAACGGATATAGCAGACACACGCTAACCGTGACTCTCCTATTAAACTGCAGCTTGCTGGGAGCTAGGGAAGGATTTGTAAGATCCAGTGTGAGTGCAGCTAGAAGCTAGATGAACTTTCCGCCAGAGTTTACAGATTGTAAACTGGAAGAAGAAGAAGAAGAAGAAGAAGAAGCAGAAGAAGAAGAAGAAGAAGAAGAAGAAGAAGAAGAAGAAGAAGAAGAAGAAGAAGAAGAAGAAGAAGAAGAAGAAGAAGAAGAAGAAGAAGAAGAAGAAGAAGAAGAAGAAGAAGAAGAAGAAGAAGAAGAAGAAGAAGAAGAAGAAGAAGAAGAAGAAGAAGAAGAAGAAGAAGAAGAAGAAGAAGAAAAAGAAGAAGAAGAAGAAGAAGAAGAAGAAGAAGAAAAAGAAGAAAAAGAAGAAAAAGAAGAAGAAGAAGAAGAAGAAGAAGAAGAAGAAGAAGAAGAAGAAGAAGAAGAAGAAGAAGAAGAAGAAGAAGAAGAAGAAGAAGAAGAAGAGGAAGAATACGCTGTTTCTTCCAAGTGGAAAACCAGAGTGTTCTACTGGCAGGACTGTGTACGAAACACTTTCACAAAAATAATTTCAGTCAATCCTCTAGCCTCTTCTACCTTCCCTTCTTATCAAGGGCTATTCCGTCTGGCGTGTGCGATCATGCTTGTCCACAACCTGCGACCTTGAACAGCAAGTGTCAGCCCATTTGCTCTCACTCGACTATACCGCGACGAGAAACTGTCAAGAATGTCTCCACCTTGTCTTCCCTGATCTCTCTGTCCACAGTTCTAACTAGCTGTCACAATCTATTCCAGTTTCTATTTTATCACGACGTCATTAGAACATGATGACAGTCTCTGTCTGATATGAGCGGAAAATCGTGTTCAGCGCCCGGCCTCTTTCCAAACATTAGTTACCATGAAAGTTCTTGTTCAAATTTCTTGTTCAACTTTCTTGTTCAACTTTCTTGTTCAACTTTCTTGTTTGGCCGTAGGGTGGGTTGATGTATCTATGTTGGAGATGGAAAGTAAAACTGACAGAACCCAGTTGACCGGTCAGTCAATGCCACGACAGTGACTTAGTCCTGCCTTGACACAATCGGACTCTGACCAGTTCTGACCAGTGTGTCTTGTCTAGGTTGCCGTCTGAAGGTTTCATCCCCCCCCTGACACTTCGAAAGCTGCATCCTGGGGAGCAAATCCTGCACGGCGAATCCCAGTTATCCTTATCAGCCTTCAACGAAGTTCTAATTAAAAACTAAAGAGTCCTTTTCCACGCTATTGGGTATATAGGGCTAGACCAATATTCTACAGACCAATCCACACTCTGTCAGCACCATTAGGATTCGAGCCCACGACCTTGGGATCCGTAGGCAAGCTACGCCCAAGATATGATTATGGTGACCAGAGATGGCTACCAGATGGTACTATCATGACGTAAGTGTAATCGCGTGGGGGGGGGGGGGGGGGGGGTGTGTCTGCTTTCGTACCGCTTCACTGACCATGAGAAAGAGAGCCAAGGACGTCGAGTGACTAACGGGAGCAGTGCAGGTTGAGAACGCTTTCTTGAAGTCATACTCATCTGAGACCTCAAGCTTCGGAAACTGCAGATAAAATATACATGACATAGTTGCTCTCTCTCAGGTCGGCGGGCAGCCAGTCAAGAGTGCATTCCCTGGCTGCAGTCACGAAAGTGACGCAAATAACCCAGACCACAAATATAGGCGGAGACTGTTAGCAGCCTAGGCTAGCTAGCAGCAGTCTGAACGTGGTCGAGCTTTTCTTTTTTTTCTTAAAAGGACTTGGACTTGGACTTGCTTCTTTGAGCTGTCATCTGACCTTCACAACTGAGGCCTGCGTATATGTGAAATGAGTTTAGTCTGGTATGTACGTGCGTGTTTGTGTGTGAGTGTACCAAGGCCCTGTTTACGTTATCTGGGCTGGGATGAGTTGCTGTTCTTGACTGAATTGTCGTTCTTGGCTGAGTTTCGTTTCGGCATTCATGTTTATAATAAATCAAGCGGTAATCAGATTCCGGGCGCTGGCACAGAAGCGGAGAATAGAACCGCGGGACACTGAGGAGGGTCGCAGCTGTTGGCTCAGCTGAAACCAGACAGGACATTTTACTGTCAACCAAGAGTAGTCAGTAAACTAGGCAAAGCAATCGACAGGAACGACACAAACAACAGAAGATACAAGCAGACATGTAGCAACATTAACAATCAGAAAGACTGGCGGGAAGAATTCACTTGGGAAACTTTCTACACGGCAAGATGGCCAAACTGCATCATACGTCACAGAACACTGTCACAAAGTGACGACATTGCCGGCACACAAAGTTAACGCTGGTGTGGCGAAGACATTCAAGGCAGGAACAGAGGCATCACGTGACTAGGCACCAAAACATAAATATTAATACGCCGGACGCAACACTTGAGGGCTCCTCAGACATTTCCGATAGGTAACGACCGCAACTATTCCAAAAATGACAAATATAACACAAGAACACGTGCAAGATGAACCAGGTGAACAGGTTTCACTGAAACTGAAAATCGTTCAGAACAATGGAACATTCCCAGACTTGCTTTTGTTTTGTGAACAGTTGTGCGTGACTGTACGACATAGTCCAGTTTATCACTCTGAGATGTTTCGTGAACAGTTCTGCGTTTCTATACGACATAGTCCAGTTGATCACTCTGAGATGTTTTGTGAACAGTTGTGCGTGTCTATACGACAAAGTCCAGTTGATCACTCTGAAATGTTTTGTGAACAGTTCTGCGTGTCTATACGACATAGTCCAGTTGATCACTCTGAGATGTTTTGTGAACAGTTCTGCGTGTCTATACGACAAAATCCATTTGATTACTCTGAGATGTTTTGTGAACAGTTCTGCGTGTCTATACGACAAAGTCCATTTGATTACTCTGAGATGTTTTGTGAACAGTTCTGCGTGTCTATGCGACATAGTCCAGTTGATCAGATCACTCTAAGATGTTTTGCCATCATTCTAGAGTCCTGTCCAACGTATACAATTCGAAATAGCAAATGGATCACCACATTCTGGTGAGAGTGATGCAGCCAGGAGTGACGAGGGGATCTGGTGAGAGTGATGCAGCCAGGAGTGACGAGGGGATCTGGTGAGAGTGATGCAGCCAGGAGTGACGAGGGGATCTGGTGAGAGTGGTGCAGCGAGGAGTGACGAGGGGATCTGGTGAGAGTGATGCAGCCAGGAGTGACGAGGGGATCTGGTGAGAGTGATGCAGCGAGGAGTGACGAGGGGATCTGGTGAGAGTGATGCAGCGAGGAGTGACGAGGGGATCTGGTGAGAGTGATGCAGCGAGGAGTGACGAGGGGATCTGGTGAGAGTGATGCAGCGAGGAGTGACGAGGGGATCTGGTGAGAGTGATGCAGCCAGGAGTGACGAGGGGATCTGGTGAGAGTGATGCAGCCAGGAGTGACGAGGGGATCTGGCCGATACTAGATGCTCGGAGAAAGTCAGGTAAAATGTAGTTGTACAATCGGACTGCTACTGGCACCACTGATACGTGAACTCTGCGCTGGCTGCTGAAGATGGGGATGGAGCGCTTATGGGAATGCCCCAAGTTCGATGAAGGGCTTTCTTGAGTCAACAGAGGTCATCTCATACAAACCAGTGGGTAGATGTTCGACTGGGTCCTTCTCCTACCGTGACTGATGCCCTGTCAGTCATTACTTGTCAATATATTTCCAATCCATGATCGGTGCCAGAGAATCGGTGGGGCGTATGGTTAACAGTGGACACAACAGTAAGGAATCAACAGTTGTCCTGCAGAAACTAAGCAATGGCATATCTCACTTAGCCTATTTCTTTTCATATTCGTAGTATCTTTTAGTTTCAACGTTCTCATGGCATATTAAAACACGTGTGTTCTATACCCAGTTAGATCATTTCCATGAGTAGGATTCTTCCCGTTGTTCTGTTGATGGGAGCAATAGCCGCGAAGTCCTCTGGTTATTGTCACTGGTTCTGTCAAGCGGACATATTTGTATATTTTTAGTGTGTTTTAAATGAACCGCAATGGCACCGAATATAGTGCAGCCGCTTACCAAGAAGCCGATTCTTTGTTTAGTTCAAATCCACAGAGGATGTTCCTCCCGTTTTGTCTCAAAGTTGCAAATCGTGTTAGGTACACGAAATGAATTAGAATTATGTGGACAGTTAACTGTTATCATGATACCAACCACACGACCCAAAAGAGCCCATTTGTCCAGAACAGGCCTACTCAGTGCCAAGTACTTGTTACGATACCAATAACTCGTGTGTTAATGTCTTTGTTTACATCTTCTGGTGACTTTTGTCCTACCCTCGGCCAAGTACTCATGCTCCCAAAAATGTGTGCCCTAATTTCTGTGTTTTGTCGCTGCACACCCAACTGTGACCCCATAGAAGCAGGTCATCCCGACAACTGTCTCAGCTTTCTGCAGAGTTCCGACCTACATACATCTGGAGTTGTCATCAGTTTGTCTCCTGCCAGACGACTTGTCCTTGCCAGCTGAGCACTGTTATGAGGGTCCAGAAGAGAAATGTCACGTGATCTGCATGCAGTAAGCTTTGTCCGTTGGAAGTCCGTGAGATTGTCTGAGCCTGTGACAGTATCTCATTTTGTGTGAGGCCACAAAGTTGTACAAGACAAATGGCGTGCAGAAAGGTTCTACAGCAGGAATGTAACGGTCTGCGCAGAAATTAAATGTTCTAAAACAGAAATGCAAAGTTCAACAGCTGAAATATAATGTTCTAAAACATAAATGTAACGTTCTACAACAGGAATGTAACGTTCTCCAAAAAGAATGTAACTTTCTACAACAGGAATGTAACGTTCTCAAACAGAAATGTAACGTTCTATAGCAGAAATGTAGCGTTCTACAACAGGAATGTAACGTTCTTCAACAGGAATGTAAAGTTCTCCAACAGGAATGCAACGTTCTACAACAGGAATGTAACGTTCTACAACAGGAATGTAACGTTATGCGCATAAATATAACGTTCTACAACAGGAGTGTAACGTTCTGCGCAGAAATATAATGTTCTACAACAGGAATGTAACTTTCTACAACAGGAATGTAACGTTCTGCAGGAAAAATCTAATGTTGTACTACAGAAATGTAACTTTCTACAGCAGAAAATGTAACATTCTACGTCAGGAATGTAACGATCTGGAGCAGGAATGCTACAATAGACCACATGTATATCGTAAAAAGGCAGACAAGATGCATTGCAAGGTAGAAACTGCACAACTCATCACAACTCCATCACATACATTGCGGTTGCGATAAACCTACCAGGGTGTTTAAGATTTGAGTGCTATCCTAATGTAACATTCAAACAAATCATGTTTTTGGGGAAAAAGTAAACTCATTAATCCCAACCCATAGTGTCGCATGTCATATCCATACCAAACCTGTAGTGTCGCCAGTCATGTCCATACTAAACCTGTAGTGTCACCAGTCATGTCCATACCAAACCTCTAGTGTCGCCAGCCATGTCCATACCAAACCTGTAGTGTCGCCAGCCATGTCCATACCAAACCTGTAGTGTCTGTCACCAGTCATGTCAATACTAAACCTGTAGTGTCACCAGTCATGTCCATACCAAACCTCTAGTGTCGCCAGCCATGTCCATACCAAACCTGTAGTGTCGCCAGTCATGTCCATAACAAACCTGTAGTGTCTGTCACCAGTCATGTCCATACCAAACCTGTAGTGTCACCAGTCATATCCATACCAAACCTCTAGTGTCACCAGTCGTGTCCATACCAAACATGTAGTGTCACCAGTCATGTCCATACCAAACCTGTAGTGTCACCAGTCATATCCATACCAAACCTCTAGTGTCACCAGTCGTGTCCATACCAAACCTCTAGTGTCACCAGTCATGTCCATACCAAACCTGTAGTGTCTGTCACCAGTCATATCCATACCAAACCTCTAGTGTCACCAGTCGTGTCCATACCAAACCTCTAGTGTCACCAGTCATGTCCATACCAAACCTGTAGTGTCACCAGCCATGTCCATACCAAACCTCTAGTGTCACCAGTCATGTCCATACTAAACCTGTAGTGTCGCCAGCAATGTCCATACCAAACCTCTAGTGTCACCAGTCATGTCCATACCAAACCTGTAGTGTCACCAGTCATGTCCATACTAAACCTGTAGTGTCACCAGTCATGTCCATACCAAACCTGTAGTGTCACCAGTCATGTCCATACTAAACCTGTAGTGTCACCAGTCATGTCCATACTAAACCTGTAGTGTCACCAGTCATGTCCATACCAAACCTCTAGTGTCACCAGTCATGTCCATACCAAACCTCTAGTGTCGCCATCCATGTCCATACAAAACCTCTAGTGTCGCCAGCCATGTCCATACCAAACCTCTAGTGTCGCCAGCCATGTCCATACCAAACCTCTAGTGTCGCCAGCCATGTCCATACCAAACCTCTAGTGTCGCCAGCCATGCCCATACAAAACCTCTAGTGTCGCCAGCCATGTCCATACCAAACCTCTAGTGTCGCCAGCCATGTCCATACCAAACCTGTAGTGTCACCAGCCATGTCCATACCAAACCTCTAGTGTCGCCAGCCATGCCCATACCAAACCTGTAGTGTCGCCAGCCATGTCCATACCAAACCTGTAGTGTCACCAGTCATGCCCATACTTTAGCACTTCTAGAGAAGTGTTTATGTTTGGGACTTCTCTTGAATGCACACGGTACATGAAATTGTATCATTTCCCTAAATGTGTTCTTTCGCCAAGTGCTCAGTGATGCACTACTCTCATGAAAAATGTTCTTTTTTTCGCGCCTAGTGAGAACAGACGTAAACAGATTCGATTTCTTGTAGCCACTCTGGCAACGTTGGCTACAGTTTAATTCATATTTGTGCTGAAACCTTGTAATTCCCGCCTGTGTCCAACCTAGCCAGTTGATCAGGTGAAGATAACATCAGCCAGGCTTCCGGTGTGGGGGAAGCTGACGTCACAAGACATGGCGCCTCCTCCTGGAGAATGACACGTGACATTTGGAGTTTCTCAATGACATTTCCATGCCCACCACGTGTGGTTTCAATTGTGTGTGATTTCTTCTGCAGCACAATGTACAAATCATCTCTACGATGGCATCCATTGAGAGCGTGTCAACTGGCAGCTATAATGCTGATGCTGCTGCATTCAGAAAAAAAAAAATAAACCTATTTATCATCTCATCTTGTTTTGTTGCGCAGCTATGTCATGCTTGCCCTTCTCCCTGTTTTTTTTTTTTTTTTTTTAATGTTTACATACCTTCATCTCCATGATCCTTTTACTCTTTATCTTCTTCTGCTCATAACTTGCTTCTACTTACCGTTTTTCTTACTTTAGACTGTTCTTTCTTACTTCCTTTTTCTCGTCATTTCTTATTACTTCTTTCTCCCGAGTTATCCGTCTCTTTACATTTTTATTATTTGGTTGTCCTTACTTTTCATCATTTTTTTTTCTCTCTGCTGTTTTCTTGTTCTTTGCTCCTGCTTTATCATCTCGTTTCTTCTGTTTTCATTATTCATATTCTCCGTTCTCCTTACTTTATGCTGCCTCCTGACTTTAGTAGCATTTATTGTGTACTCATTATCATGTTATCCTAGTTTTGTCTACGTGTTACACTTACATTCCGACCTCCTGTTGATCTCATCGACCCCGTTTCTAGACACTAATTCGCCATCTCTGTTTTTGTTTTTCTTTAGAACATCCACCATGTTTGTTGTAGTAGCTCTTATCTCACTCACCTTCTTGTTGTTTTCTTGTTTTTCTTTTTTCTTCTTCTTTTTTTTTCTTTTTCTTCTTCCTTCCTTCCTCTTCTTTTTTTTTTTTTTTTGTGTGTGGGTCGTCTTCTTCTTCCCCTTCTTCCGCTTCCTCTATTTCCTCTTTATTTGTTTCGTCAGCATCAGCAAAGTCATTATCATTATCTTCTTCTTCTTCTTCTTGCTTTTTTTCTTCTTCTTTTCCTTTTTTTCTTCTGCCTTCTGTTTTGTGTGCGCTAATGTCTGGCTTCCTAAAACCAGTAGGCCCATTATCTAAATAGAGATTTATTAAGAAACCTCTTGTTGAATGACATAGTTTAGCCAATTCCTCACCATCTACCACTGATGACCAAGTCTTTCCTCCATTACCTACCCTTGCAATATTGCCAGGTAGCAGAAATCTAAGCCCACAGTTAGACCTGAAGCACCGACAACGAAAAGGTCGGTAAACAGAGACCACGTCACAGGCTGTTTACAAACCTAATTTAAAAAACATAAACTGTAGCCAGTCTCCAAAACAATAAAGCATCCCAGAGAATCACCGAACAAGTTGCATTTTTCACGGCGATAACTCCATGCCAAACTGGCACAAAAGTGCATATTGCAGTTCTCAAAATATAGCCGACAAAAGGACATCACCTCTAGAGTTATAACTAACATGTTCGCTTTGTTTGCAGCGGAAGAACCCGCCTTTGGAAACCGCAGACACAAGATGGCTATGGAGGTTGTAAATACACAGCTTGAAGTCTGTGGTTATCGACATGTTGCCGGCCGAGGGCCAGCCAGGCGCAGATAACATTACGTCATCGTAACGTGCTTTGCTTGAGTCTACGTCACAGATTTGTGTCGAGTTAAGGAAAATAGGAAACTATGAAGATGTTGCAGCAGAATAGATTGCAACTCGTGAAACGAGGTTTACTACAATTTAAGCAAACAGGTATGGGTGCTGATGGGCTGTGGTAAAACATAGAGGGCAGACATATGATGGGTTGTCGTAGAACACAGAGGGCAGACATATGATGGGCTGTGGTAAAACATAGAGGGCAGACATATGATGGGTTGTGGTAAAACATAGAGGGCAGACATATGACTGTCGGGGGACAATATGTGGTAGAACACAGAGGGCAGACATATGATGGGTTGTGGTAAAACATAGAGGGCAGACATATGATGGGTTGTGGTAGAACACAGAGGGCAGACATATGATGGGTTGTGGTAGAACACAGAGGGCAGACATATGATGGGTTGTGGTAAAACATAGAGGGCAGACATATGATGGGTTGTGGTAGAACATAGAGGGCAGACATATGATGGGTTGTGGTAGAACATAGAGGGCAGACATATGATGGGTTGTGGTAAAACATAGAGGGCAGACATATGATGGGTTGTGGTAGAACACAGAGGGCAGACATATGATGGGTTGTGGTAAAACATAGAGGGCAGACATATGATGGGTTGTGGTAAAACATAGAGGGCAGACATATGATGGGCTGTGGTAAAACATAGAGGGCAGACATATGATGGGTTGTGGTAGAACACAGAGGGCAGACATATGATGGGTTGTGGTAGAACATAGAGGGCAGACATATGATGGGTTGTGGTAGAACATAGAGGGCAGACATATGATGGGTTGTGGTAAAACATAGAGGGCAGACATATGATGGGTTGTGGTAAAACATAGAGGGCAGACATATGATGGGTTGTGGTAGAACATAGAGGGCAGACATATGATGGGTTGTGGTAAAACATAGAGGGCAGACATATGATGGGTTGTGGTAAAACATAGAGGGCAGACATATGATGGGTTGTGGTAGAACACAGAGGGCAGACATATGATGGACTGTCGTAGAACATAGAAAGCAGACATATGATGGACTGTCGTAGAACATAGAGGGCAGACATATGATGAGCTGTGGTAGAACATAGAGGGCAGACATATGATGGACTGTCGTAAAACATAGAGGGCAGACATATGATGGACTGTCGTAGAACATAGAGGGCAGACATATGATGGACTGTCGTAGAACATAGAGGGCAGACATATGATGAGCTGTGGTAGAACATAGAGGGCAGACATATGATGGGTTGTGGTAAAACATAGAAAGCAGACAATGATGGGTTGTGGTAAAACATAGAAAGCACACATATGATGGGCTGTCGTAGAACATAGAGGGCAGACATATGATGAGTTGTGGTAGAACATAGAGGGCAGACATACGATGGGCTGTGGTAGAACATAGAGGGCAGACATATGATAAGTTGTGGTAGAACACAGAGGGCAGACATATTATGGGTTGTGGTAGAACATAGTGGGCAGACATATGATGACCTGTGGTAGAACATAGAGGGCAGACATAAAAATAAGAGTAATATGTACGAAACATAATATCTTCAGCCAGAAAAACAGATGATGAGATCGATATATTTTAGAGAGCAAACCAATGCATTGTGCAAATGACACCATTACTGAGAAACAAACCAATTCGTTGTGCAAATGACACCATTACTGAGAAACAATCATGTGTCACTCTATGACAAAATCTTCCTGCCAACCCTGTGCTGTTAATGGCAGACTTGGACAATGACAGTTAAAAAGAAATGAAAAATTACAACTGAAATGAGACTACTTCGAAGGGCTCTCAGTATAACAATAACAGATCAGATCAGAAATTATGAGATCAGAAAAAGAAGGGGGCAGCAGCAGCTCTGGATTTCATTAAAGGAAAACATGTAGAATGGTTTGGTCATATAACGCGGATGTCAGCAGACACTATACCACAGCAAACAATGGTGTACACAACAGGCGGCAAGCGAAGGTGAGGCTGATAGAGGGAATAACACGGTCTCTGAGAAATCCCATTTACGAAGCGCCCAAACGGGAACTTTCGTGTAAATGATACTTCGCCTCAACACGGAAAGGAACTAGAGGCTCAAGATGAAATGAGATGAGATAGAAATAAGAGCAAACACAAGAAAACAAGAAAGATTAGGCATCCAAAACAATGGGCTTTAGATCTGCTATTTCCAAATGACTGCAACATATTGGTGTAAGAACGAACCATTGGGAACACGCATTAAAATACTCTCGTTAACACCACCGTCTCATCTTCAGCAGAGTTCCCATCACCAGCCGTGCAAGCCGAAGAAAACTAAGTGTATAGTGACACTCTTGGCCCAAACTTAACGCTCCAGATAATACATTCATTGTCTATATTAAAGATCGGTCTAGTCTCACACGTGTGTCCACTACACTGTCTGTACTTTGTGTATCGGTCTAGTCTCACACGTGTGTCCACTATATTGTCTGTACTTCGTGTATCAGTCTAGTCTCACATGTGTGTCCACTACATTGTCTGTACTTCGTGTATCGGTCTAGTCTCACATGTGTGTACTGTCTGTACGTGTACATCACAAGTGTGTCTACTACATTGTCCTATACTTCGTGTATCGGTCTAGTCTCACATGTGTGTCCACTACATTGTCTGTACTTCGTGTATCGGTCTAGTCTCACACGTGTGTCCACTACATTGTCTGTACTTCGTGTATCGGTCTTGTCTATCATATGTGTCCACTACATTGTCTGTACTTCGTGTATCAGTCTAGTCTCACATGTGTGTCCACTACATTGTCTGTACTTTGTGTATCGGTCTAGTCTCACAAGTGTGTCTACTACATTGTCTGTACTTCGTGTATCAGTCTAGTCTCACATGTGTGTCCACTACATTGTCTGTACTTCGTGTATCAGTTTAGTCTCACATGTGTGTCCACTACATTGTCTGTACTTCGTGTATCGGTCTAGTCTCACATGTGTGTCTACTACATTGTCTGTACTTCGTGTATCGGTTTAGTCTCACATGTGTGTCTACTACATTGTCTGTACTTCGTGTATCGGTATAGTCTCACAAGTGTGTCCACTAAATCGCTTTTAGTTTTAATCTTCAGTTGGTTGAGTTAAGAACCGACATAACATCCCTTGAGACATTACCAAAGGCGCTCCGTCCTCAACTTCAGCAGCCAGCGCAGAGCTTCAATTGGTTTCAGTTATGATGGCGCTAGTAACAGTCTCATTGTACGTCCACCAGATCCTTTGTTTACTTCCCGCAGCACCATTCTCTTCAGACTGTGGTGAGTTATCTATGCTTCCGCACCACATTCAATGATATAGTCAAGTCGGGTTTGCAGTAAAAGTAAAGTACCCGGTTCAACGACTTTAGATGTTTTGGGCACACAGGGCAAGACCTATATGTTATACATCAGTCAGCACTTGCTGTGTGAGGTGGTTAGCATCACATCGACCGCCTTTACTTCCCTAGAGTTTACCCACTCAAGGCCGAGTCGACCTGGGAGACAAATCCTTTTTTTGACAAAAGTCCGTCCTCCGTCAGGACACGAAGCCACGACCTCCCTAACGGCAGGCCAGTGTCTAGCCACTACACCATGGCGGCGTCAGTAGTATGCAGTACCCTTTTTGGTTAGGTGTGTATCCTCTACAGGACGTTGCTGTTGTGTGGTTTCTCTAGGCAAATTTACGTCCACTAGTTTGCCATTGCTTCAGGATGGTTGGCCCCGTGATACCACTGTCGAAACCAACTCAAGGCGCATGGCCCGCAGCTGGGATCGAACCCGGCACCCTGGTATTATGAAGCGTTCGCATCGATTTAGCCACAGAGCCGTCTATGCAGTATCTACATGTATATTATATGTATGCTAAGATAACGAGCGTTAAATCCGTCTTTATATCGTTTATTACAGACCTGTCCATAAATCTATACCCAGAATTCGCCTCTCCCCCCCCCCCGGACACTCCTGAAACCGCAAGCTCCCTCACACCGACATCCTACCCCTAAAGTAGTATTCACAACATCTACCCCACACACAGCCTGCCATTGGTACCTCTGCCACACACAACATATCAAGACTAATGTGTTTTAGTACACAAGCTGATGTCTGTTCTACGTGTGGTTTTCGGGGGGCGTGGTCTGCCGCCGCAGTTTATGGCCCGTGTCTATTAATATGATACCTGCGGCGGCCGAAGTTCAAAGGAGTCTGGTCCCTAACGAGAAACGCCCCCGCGTGACCCCTGCGATAAGCTCGCCGTACTCACACAAAAGATAAGAAAGCTTCAAAACTAGGCTTGACGATATTCAGCCTGGCCTGGCTAGATATCATTCCAGGTTTATTGAGGTCAACAACTTATGTTTTATACTTCCATCTTCTTCTCGAAGAGAACGCTGAGGATAATATTTCACGCACTGTGGTTATTTAATTATCATTTGCCTTGCAGGACATGCATTATGTATGACACGCATTAAATTCACACAGCAGCCGTCAGAAGTGCCGACACAAGCATTCCAGCGCTCGAACTGGAGTTTATCGTCGATAGAAGCGGCTTACTGTTGAACAGATCCTGTTGTGTTGAAGACGTTGCTCCCACAGGACTTTCTCCCCTGGCAGGAACGTTAACTTGAATCATCCTGCCTGTTATCTGCATGTTGCTGTTTCCATCTGCTGTTATTGTTGACCTTAGATAGTTATATCTCTCTGCGTGCTTCAGTGTTATCCCACTGTATGTTTCATAAATGCACACACACTCACGCTGTCTTTTGCCGGGTCTGAGCTGCCATCTAGACGGAGTAATATTTCCTGGTGCTTTCACACGGGACCAGGCTGAGTTCTCGCGGTGTTTGACCCAGGTCCCAGTTTGGGTGCAGACAAGAAAAGACCCACTGCCCCACCAACAACACCCATGTCGTAAACAGAGACTGATTTAGGGTTTCCTGAAACATGATATGTTGAGTCTAAAGGGACACGTGTCACAGCCTAGCTGTAAACCACAACTCGACGTGACAGAGATTATATTTTCACACAGTGGTTGTTGTACTTGCTCCGTCTAGGGAGAGTGCATGGAGAAGGTATTCCACCAGGGGACAATAGCGGGGTAACGCATACCATACCAGGCAAAATACCATACCATGCGAATACCACACCAGGCAAATACCATATCAGGCAAATACCATACCAGGCGAATACCATACCATGCGAATACCATACAAGGCAAATACCATACCAGGCGAATACCATACCAGGCAAATACCATACCATGCGAATACCACACCAGACAAATACCATACTAGACAAATAACACACCAAACAAATACCATACCAGACAAATAACATACCAGACAAATACCATACCAGACAAATACCATTTCAGACAAATACCACAGCACACAAATACCACACCAGACAAATACCATACCAGGCAAATACCACACCACACAAATACCACACCAGACAAATACCATACCAGGCAAATACCATACCACACAAATACCACACCAGACAAATACCATACCAGACAAATAACACACCAGACAAATACCATACCAGACAAATAACATACCAGACAAATACCATACCAGACAAATACCATATCAGACAAATACCATATCAGACAAATACCACACCACACAAATACCACACCAGACAAATACCATACCAGACAAATACCACACCACACAAATACCACACCACACAAATACCACACCAGACAAATACAATACCAGGCAAATACCATACCAGGCAAATACCACACCACACAAATACCACACCACACAAATACCATACCAGACAAATACCACACCAGACAAATACCATACCAGACAAATACCATACTAGGCAAATACCAGAAGAATGCAAACAACAAGAAGTGAATACCAAAATAAGCACAGCTGGTAGACATGGACGAAGAATGTACCAGAAGGAAAACATTATCCAGAGGGCAAAACCAAGAGAGCATTCATACAAGAGGAAGACACAGGCACCAGAACGCATTCATACAAGAGGAAGACACAGGCACCAGAGAGCATTTATACAAGAGGAAGACACAGGCACCAGAACGCATACATACAAGAGGAAGACACAGGCACCAGAGAGCATACATACAAGAGGAAGACACAGGCACCAGAAAACGGCACCACGCTACATACAAGAGGAAGACACAGGCACCAGAGAGCATACATACAAGTGGAAGACACAGGCACCAGAACGCATTCATACAAGAGGAAGACGCAGGCACCAGAGAGCATACATACAAGAGGAAGACACAGGCACCAGAACGCATACATACAAGAGGAAGACACAGGCACCAGAGAGCATACATACAAGAGGAAGACACAGGCACCAGAACGCATACATACAAGAGGAAGACACAGGCACCAGAGAGCATACATACAAGAGGAAGACACAGGCACCAGAACGCATATATACAAGAGGAAAACACACGCACCAGAGAGTATACATACAAGATGGGCACACAGGCACCAGAGAGCATACATACAAGATGGGTACACAGGCACCAGAGAGCATACATACAAGATGGGCACACAGGCACGAGAGCATACATACAAGATGGGCACACAGGCACCAGAGAGCATTCACACAAGAGGAAGACACAGGCACCAGAGAGCATACATACAAAATGGGCACACAGGCACCAGAGAGCATACATACAAGATGGGCACACAGGCACCAGAGAGCATTCATACAAGAGGAAGACACAGGTACCAGAGAGCATACATACAAGAGGAAGACACAGGCACCAGAACGCATACATACAAGAGAAAGACACAGGCACCAGAACGCATACATACAAGAGGAAGACACAGGCACCAGAGAGCATACATACAAGAGGAAGAGACAGGCACCAGAACGCATACATACAAGAGGAAGACACAGGCACCAGAACGCATACATACAAGAGGAAGACACAGGCACCAGAACGCATACATACAAGAGGAAGACACAGGCACCAGAACGCATACATACAAGAGGAAGACACAGGCACCAGAACGCATACATACAAGAGGAAGACACAGGCACCAGAACGCATACATACAAGAGAAAGACACAGGCACCAGAAAGCATACATACAAGAGGAAGACACAGGCACCAGAACGCATACATACAAGAGGAAGACACAGGCACCAGAACGCATACATACAAGAGGAAGACACAGGCACCAGAACGCATACATACAAGAGGAAGACACAGACACCAGAACGCATACATACAAGAGAAAGACACAGGCACCAGAACGCATACATACAAGAGGAAGACACAGGCACCAGAACGCATACATACAAGAGAAAGACACAGGCACCAGAGAGCATACATACAAGAGGAAGACACAGGCACCAGAACGCATACATACAAGAGGAAGACACAGGCACCAAAGAGCATACATACAAGAGAAAGACACAGGCACCAGAGAGGACAGGCTCCCGATGGAACACACGCTCTGGGTAAAGGCACCAGAGAGGACAGACACCAGAGAGAACCCTCGCGCTGAGCGACATGCACTAGTGGGTACAGGAACCTAAAGGAACAGTTACCCTGAGCTACAGTCACCCTGAGCTACAGTCACCCTGAGCTACAGTCACCCTGGGCTACAGTCACCCTGAGCTACAGTTACCCTGAGCTACAGTCACCGTGAGCTACAGTCACCCTGAGCTACAGTCACCCTGAGCTACAGTCACCCTGAGCTACAGTCACCCTGGGCTAAGTCACCCTGGGCTGTCACCCTGAGCTACAGTCACCCTGAGCTACAGTTACCCTGGGCTAAGTCACCCTGAGCTACAGTCACACTAAACTACAGTCACCCTGAGCTTCAGTCACCCTGAGCTACAGTCACCCTGAGCTACAGTCACCCTGAGCTACAGTCACCCTGGGCTACAGTCACCCTGGGCTACAGTCACACTGAGCTAAGTCACCCTGGGCTACAGTCACCCTGAGCTAAGTCACCCTGGGCTACAGTCACCCTGAGCTAAGTCACCCTGAGCTACATTCACCCTGGGCTACAGTCACCCTGAGCTACAGTCACCCTGAGCTAAGTCACCCTGAGCTAAGTCATCCTGAGCTAAGTCACCCTGAGCTACAGTCACCCTGGGCTACAGTCACCCTGAGCTACAGTCACCCTGAGCTACAGTCACCCTGGGCTACAGTCACCCTGGACTACAGTCACCCTGAGCTACAGACACCCTGAGCTACAGTCACCCTGAGCTACAGTCACCCTGAGCTACAGTCACCCTGAGCTACAGTCACCCTGAGCTACAGTCACCCTGAGTTTCAGTCACCCTGAGCTACAGTCACCCTGGGCTACAGTCACCCTGAGCTACAGTCACCCTGAGCTACAGTCACCCTGAGCTACAGTCACCCTAAGCTACAGTCACCCTGAGCTACAGTCACCCTGAGCTACAGTCACCCTGAGCGAGAGGCTTCAGAGATTACAGGCATCAGACAGTACAGGCACCCAAAGGAACACTTAGCCTGAGCGTCACGCACCCGAGGTAAGACACAATCACAGGGACAGGCACACTGTAGGGGACGAGCAAATCTCTGATCAGACACACTCCAAGGATGGTGGAGTTAGGAATCTGCAGTTTGAGTTAACATGTACATCCTTGTCTAAGGAATCTGCAGTTTGAGTTAACATGTACATCCTTGTCTAAGGAATCTGCAGTTTGAGTTAACATGTACATCCTTGTCTAAGGAATCTGCAGTTTGAGTTAACATGTACATCCTTGTCTACACAAAACTGTCACAGATCAACAATCATTAGGTGTCTATACTTTTTTTTCCCCTCAGTGCCGTAAAGATCACTCGCGCAAGGCGACTTAATGCGATGAAATTGGAAAGAGAGCAACCCCCTCCACCAGTTGTGCTTGCTGGCATCTGGGCAGCTGCTAACTGGCTTGCGGGATGAGGTATCCAGGAGGAATGTTGATCCCAGAGGATACACAGGCCTGATCCAGACGATTGACGTGTCAAGATAGAAGTTATTATTGGGGTCTGGAGTAGGGGGGGGGGGGAGGCTGACAGGGGTTCGGTGGAGGGGATGGGAGAATGTGTGTGTGTGTGTGTGTGTGTGTGTGTGTGTGACAGACAGACAGACAGACAGACAGACAGACAGACAGACAGACAGACAGACAGACAGACAGACAGACAGACAGACAGACAGACAGACAGACAGACAGACAGACAGACAGACAGACAGACAGACAGACAGACAGACAGAGAGGAGATGCATGCGAAGAAGACAATGTGAACTTGGACCTGGATATAAAACGAGTCTAGTTAAAGACAAACACAAACAATCAGACAGATGTTGGGCACAACATAATCTTTTTTTCTTTTTAATGAGCCGATTCCCCCCCCCCCTCCTCTCTCTCTCTCTCTCTCTCTCTCTCTCTCTCTCTCTCTCTCTCTCTCTCTTTGTCTGTCTGTTTCTCTCACTCATCCCCTCTCTCTCTCTCTCTCTTTGTCTGTCTGTTTCTCTCACTCACCCTCTCTCTCTTTCTCTCTCTCTCTCTCTGTCTGTCTGTTTCTCTCACTCACTCACCCTCTCTCTCTCTCTCTCTCTCTCTCTCTCTCTCTCTCTCTCTCTCTCTCTGGTCTGCTTACATGCACGACTATCTGGCTGCTAATCTTTGTGCCTATATTTAAGTCTACCATCTTTCCGTTTTTATCCCACCTAAACGCGTTGCCCGGCTCTCTAGCGAAGTTGGTTAAACCTGACTTTCGCGGCAGCCGGGTGACGAACTCCTTGTGGTCCGGGTTCACTCCCGAAGTAGGCAGAAAAGCCACATTTCTCCCAGATTTACGGTATTTACAATGGAATCAAGGCCGAAGGGTTGCGATATCCATAGTACCGAGCCAAAGGGTTTAAAACTCATGGTTTCTGGATACGTTAAAAAAAAAAAAACGCTTGTATCACGACCCTACAGTTGGGCGCCTGGTTCAAGACAACCAGGTTCACCGGACGACCCGGGTAAGTAGCTTCTGGAGTACCCCTTGGAGTGCCTACCCACGTCGTACTCACGGAGAGAACGCCGATAAGTGCCTTATCTGCTCACTCAATCGTCAGCGAATCAACATCCCACTGTTGTGGTAGCTCGGACACCCATGCACAAATGCTGCTAGTTATCTTCCCCTGCTTGACCTTAGCCGGAAACAGTGTGTGACATTAAGGCCAATGACCTTGGCTTTATCCGGGCGTCCTTTTCCGCATTCTTGATTTTCAAAAATGAATGAATGAAAACTAAAGAATGAATGAACACCGGTTAGAATCTTCAGCTAAGCGCATGCGAAAACAAACTGCTATACGTGAATCTTTTCACAGGACTGTGTGCATTAGAGGTCAGTGAACTAATTTATCAATAAAGTCATTGTCATGTGAAATCCGTCGTGGAAATAGCGTTCAGGATTAGTGTGGTTTCTGCGCTGAAACAATGGAGGGAAAAGGGGGGGGGGGGGGGGAGTTAGACAGATTAAGACAACAGACCAACATCAAGGCACACAGGGTAACCCATAAGTGCTCCGTTCTACTTCTGGCTCAAGCCTGAGTCCAAAGAATCTCAGCACGGTGCACGAACTGCGCAGCACCGTCGAGGATCCTGAAATACTTAGGCTAGATGTTTTAACTCCAAATGTTGCCCCGGCATCGCTGCTAGGCTACTCTTTTTTATTTCCAACTGCCAAAGGATTTTTTACGTGGGCAACAATACACACGGGCGTCAGATCTTACTATACAGAGACCAGGGCAAATTACTAAAGTCCACCGGGAAAAAATTGCAGCCTTCAGCATGGTCTGAACCCGGGACATGGGCATTCCATGAACCCTAACCCTAACCCATACGTAGAGGGCTACGCAGCCCCGTGGAAAACAACGCCGCAACGTAAACTATAGGATATTGCCGCCAAATGTGTGTGCAATCCTGGCAACTTATTTTCTTCTGCCCACAGTTTATTACTGCATTCGCTATCACGTGCAAACTGAAAATATACAGTTCAATTGCCTACCTACTGAGCTGAGTGCATGGCATGACACCGTGAGCTGCGAATTTCACATAGAATGTTGTTCATGTTTAAAGCAATGTAGTCTGAGTTGTTAACTGCAGATGTAGAAAATAGCGAGTAGCCTGTTGCTACAAAACTCGTCGTGACTACACGACTAATAGACCAGATCATTTGTTGTAACACTGCCGCTGTCATGGATGATGAACTGCAGTTCTAGTATGGGCTTCTGATTGCGTTATTAAGTCAGTGACATTCTGTGTGGTCTCCGCTGGGACATGGAGACAATGTGGAGTGGCCCGTTTGACATCAAATTGGAGCATTCTTCTTCTTCTTCTTCTCTTCCACCTTGTTCCTCATCGAAGTGTCGGGGGGAGATGTAATGTTCGTTGATGAGCTCTGTCAAGAACACTTTTGAGACTGATGTTAATTTCTGTAAGGCTGTTCTTAATACCATCACTCCATATTTTCCGAGGTATTCCACTCGCTCTATACCCGTTGTAACGTTTTAGTGTGGCTCGTTGTGGCGGATAGTACCAGGGCATTCTTGTTAGGTGTCCAAACCACTTCATTTGTTGTTCTTTGATGACCTGTAAGACTGGCTTTATTCCTAACATTCGTCTGATTTCATGATTTCGTATTCTTTCTTTCCTTGAAACTCCTGCAGCTCTTGGAGCATTGGTCTGGGAAATTTTCTACCTGTGAAATACTATTTTGTTGCTTGACCTGAGGCTGGAACTCTAGGCAATCTGCTCTGCCACCTGCCTGGTCTACGTCAGCAAGAGATTACCTAAACTCCGGGAAGTTCACCAACACAAGACACGTACCCGGGGGGTAAAAGGTCAGTCGGTCAAACCACGACAGGACTATCCCAGGCACGTGCCAGAGAAAGAGCGTCTGGACGAAATAGTCCATTAGTGGGAGCAGCCACCGGGTACCTGGGTGTGTTGCTGCCTACCTGGGTGTGTTGCTGCCTACCTGGGTGTGTTGCTGCCTACCTGGATGTGTTGCTGCCTATCTGGGTGTGTTGCTGCCTACCTGGATGTGTTGCTGCCTACCTGGATGTGTTGCTGCCTATCTGGATGTGTTGCTGCCTATCTGGATGTATTGATTACCTGGATGTGTTGCTGCCTACCTGGATGTGTTGCTGCCTAACTGGATGGGTTGCTGTCTACCTGGATGTGTTGCCTACCTGGATGTGTTGCTGCCTACCTGAATGTGTTGCTGCCTACCTGGATGTGTTGCTGCCTAACTGGATGTGTTGCTGTCTACCTGGATGTGTTGCTGCCTATCTAGATGTGTTGCTGCATATCTGGATGTGTTGCTGTCTACCTGGATGTGTTGCCTACCTGGATGTGTTGCTGCCTACCTGGATGTGTTGCTGCCTACCTGGATGTGTTGCTGCCTATCTGGATGTGTTGCTGCCTATCTGGATGTGTTGCTGTCTACCTGGATGTGTTGCCTACCTGGATGTGTTGCTGCCTACCTGGATGGGTTGCTGTCTACCTGGATATGTTGCTGCCTATCTGGATGCGTTGCTGCCTGCCTGGACGGGTTGCTGTCTACCTAGATGTGTTGCCTGCCTGGATGTGTTGCTGCCTACCTGGATGTTTGCCTACCTGGATGTGTTGCTGCCTACCTGGATGTGTTGCTGCCTATCTGGATGTGTTGCTGTCTATCTGGATGTGTTGCTGCCTATCTGGATGTGTTGCTGCCTACCTGGATGTGTTGCTGCCTAACTGGATGTGTTGCTGCCTACCTGGATGTGTTGCTGCCTACCTGGATGTGTTGCTGCCTCCTGGATGTGTTGCTGCCTACCTGGATGTGTTGCCTACCTGGATGTGTTGCTGCCTAACTGGATGTGCTGCTGTCTATTCGGATGTGTTGCCTACCTGGATGTGTTGATGTCTACCTAGATGTGTTGCTGCCTAACTGGATGTGTTGCATCCTACCTGGATGTGTTGCCTACCTGGATGTGTTGCTGTCTACCTGGATGTGTTGCTTCCTACCTGGATGTGTTGCTGCCTACCTGGATGTGTTGCTGCCTTCCTGGGCGAGTGTCTGACGTTTGTAATTAGGTTGTCATCAATAAATCCCAGGTAAAAGGCCTCCAGTTTGTCTGTGCCAGCACCGCTGAATTTTGCTCTGGCTCCAGCATGTGTCCCGAGTTACTGACTTACTAATGCTGTTTGTCCGTCTCACTGTTTGTCCGTCTCACTGTTTGTCCGTCTCACTGTTTGTCCGTCTCACTGTTTGTCCGTCTCACTGTTTGTCCGTCTCACTGTTTGTCTGTGTGTTGAGGTCATCTTTAAGTGTTCCTTTCTTGCTCATTATTTAATGGACCACCCGGGGATCGAATCATGCAAGAACCTTTCTAAGATCTTGAAACTCGTATCTTTGCTGGACTGAGTCGATGTATATTTTCACTCTCACTCCTCTCTCCTCTCTCTCTCGTCTCTCTCTGTCCTCTCTGTTTGTCCGTCTATATATATCCGTATATATATGTATATGTATATATCTATAAGTGTTATATATATCATTATATAATATACATATATCTCAATTAAGATTTTAAAAAAATTCATAAGTCGATATATTTTATACTCTCTATATATATATATATATATATATCTATATATATATATATATATATATATATATATATATATATATATATATATATATATATATATACGTTTTATACATATATATATATATATATATATATATATATATAATTTATAAAAATCATATATATATATATATATATACGTTTTACAGCTTTATGTGTGTGTATATATATATATATATATATACTTGTACTAGTAGTATTGTATAATAACAAACAAATGTAACCAGATTAGAAATGTGACAATTAATGTTAGCTCTCACACTTTCTACATATATCATATTTCTGCCAGACTTCACATTTCTTACCCAACAGTCACTATCGTTTCCCTATATTTTTTTTCAACGCGCGCGCGCGCGTGTGTGTGTGTGTGTGTGTGTGTGTGTTTGCGTGGGCGCTTTTCGTGAATTTTCTGTCTATGACATTCGGGTGTTCGGGGTAATGAGTGTGCTTACAGATTAGACAGTGAGCTACGTTCTGATAAAGCAGACATGGTAAGGCTTGTAAAACAGTTGTGGGGGAATACAGGAAGATTTTGCAGACTGACAGGTAAACGTATGCCCATGACTTTCAATTAGGTCACAGCAGCATGTCGACTCTTAGCTCTTCAGGTCTTATTGGTGTGTTGGGAAACGAGCAGGCAGAAAGACTGGCCTCTGGGAAATATATCATTGCGGTTTTAGGATAACGGCGCTGCTGCGAGTTATCAGAGGGATCTGGCCGACGCTCAACACTCATGGGAAATGCGAGACGGATTTCCAGTCAAAGAGTTAATGGTGCCTTCGGAATTGGAACTCTTCGCTTGTTGCCGAAGATGGAGACTGAGCGCTTATGGGAAACTCCCAAGTTGTGTGATGTCGATTCTTAATTCAACACTAAATTACACGAGTCCTGGTGATGTTACAAGATCTCGCCCACCCCCCCCCCCCCCCCTTTTCCCCCATGAGAACAATTCTGAAGATTTGCATCACCCCGTAGTTTAATGTAGGCGTGACCTGTAAACACAGTGTTGTCATGGAGATCCACGGGAGAGCACTGCAAACGGGATCTAACAGCTTCCGATGCTCCAGTTTTCAACAAGTGGCGGCAACGGGAGGTCAACTGTTGGTGACCTCTAGCCTTGACATTGTTGGACAGAAAAGTCTGACATCTTGTACTGTTAGAGGCTTGTGCGGGTGAGGAATGGGGCTGTCACCGGGGGACAGTGAGGAGGAATGTGGTTGTCACCTGGGGACAGTGGAGAGAGAGGCCTGTCGTTGTCACCTGGGGACAGTGAGGGGGTGCTGTGATTGTCACCTGGGGACAGTGAGGGGGCCTGTGGTTGTCACCTGGGGACAGTGAGGAGGAATGTGATTGTCACCTAGGGACAGTGAGGAGGAATGTGATTGTCACCTAGGGACAGTGAGGAGAAATGTGATTGTCACCTAGGGACAGTGAGGAGGAATGTGATTGTCACCTGGGGACAGTGAGGAGGAATGTGATTGTCACCTGGGGACAGTGAGGAGGAATGTGATTGTCACCTGGGGACAGTGAGGAGGAATGTGATTGTCACCTGGGGACAGTGAGGAAGAATGTGATTGTCACCTGGGGACAGTGAGGAGGAATGTGATTGTCACCTGGGGACAGTGAGGAGGAATGTGATTGTCACCTGGGACAGTGAGGGGGCCTGGGGCGGAGAGGGAGGGGTGTGGGATAGTCATTGGATTTGCTGTTGGAGCAATGGATGTATACAAAAATAAATGTGCCGTCTCCTCAGTGAAGGCTGGCTACAGTGTGCTACCTACTGTTGTCTTTTGGAGTACTTTTTGGTGAGGTCCCTATCTCTTCCATGGTGAAACACTCTTGTACAACCGTCCCGAAACTACCAGAGCAGTTTTTTGTTGAAATAAACGCGCCCAAAGCGAACATGGAGCATTAGTGAAGTTCTTAAACGGCATTCAGTAACCTGCGACCTCTGACCTCCTATGGTTATAGTAGACACAGCAATATATATATATATATATATATATATATATATATATATATATATATATATATAGAGAGAGAGAGAGAGAGAGAGCGCGCGAGAGAGATGCGTAGAGAGAGAGAGAGAGAGAGAGAGAGAGAGAGAGAGGGAAAAAATCAAACACATTTACACACATGCGTAGAGAGAGAGAGAGAGAGAGAGAGAGAGAGAGAGAGAGAGAGAGAGAGAGAGAGAGAGAGAATCACACACATATACACAGATATATATATATAGAAAATCAAAAACATCTACACACATACACACAGAGAGAGAGAGAGAGAGAGAGAGAGAGAGAGAGAGAGAGAGAGAGAGAGAGAGAGAGGAGAGAGAGAGAGAGAGATTGTCTTAATGCGTCTTTCAAGAGACAGTTTTTGTCTTTCAAAGGGAATATTTGTCTTGTAAGTGAAAGATTTGTCCTTTAAGGTGAGAGATTTTTCTTGTAAGTGGAAGATTTGCCTTTTAAATTGAAGATTTGTCTTATAAGTGCAAGATTTGTCTTTCAAGGTGAGAGATTTATCTTTTAAGTGGAAAATGTGTCCTTTTAAGGTGGGAAGATTTGTCGTGTAAATGGAAAGGTTTGTCTTTAAAGGTGAGCGATTTATCTTGTAAGGTGAACGATTTATGTTGTAAGTGGAAGCTTTGTCTTTTACGTAGAAGAGCCAGCGAAAGAAATCGATTAGGACCAGATGTACAACTATTAATTTCCCAATTAAACATAATCACGACTGATAAAATGAACGTTGCGGCTAAAAAGTCTTCCTCAGCACACACAAAAACGGGACAATGACACAACCACTTAAGTAGAAGGACACTGATACACGCCGACACGAGCGGAAGCTGTTTAAGTGACCCACATCCCCTGGTGCAATATCCGCATCTAAGGGTTGTCACTCAGTAAAACAAGGACAGTAACTACTTAATGTCACTCCACTACTAGTTTGTCAGCGCCGGGTGCTGATACTTGGACAGCTGGACAGCCTGTCAGACACGAGATCTGTCACACTCGACACTTGCCAGAGAATCATTAGACAATTTGGCACACTGCATTTCCCGCAACTTGAATCACGTCAGTGAAAGTGGGACAGTGGCGAACTTTGCGCTTCTCTGACGTGTCATTAATTAGCTGTGTCTTATCTATGTAAATCTGTGTGGCCGATTTCCTTGGTTAGTCTATGCTGCAGAAACATGGACAGTGAATTAAAACAGCCAAAAACACAGATACGTAGACAGCAACATGAAGAACTCGCCCGAGCAAAATACGCATTGATGACATTAAAGAGATTATATCATTTGACAGCTTTTTGCCATGACATGGTGTGCGTGCGTGCGTGCGTGCGTGGGTGGTGTGGGTGTGTGTGTGTGTGTGTGTGGGAAAAAAAAAAGGGGGAGGGTGCACGTGAATTGAAACACGGTGCTAGAGATGGTTGCAATGATCAGCCTTATTGTAAGTATTTGTGTCCAGCTCCAGTTGGAGTTAATTATGGAGGCAAGCTGTCAAAGTTAATTATGGAGCAAAATTGTTGAAGTTAATTTTGGAGCAAAATTGTTGAAGTTAATTATGGAGCAAAATTGTTGAAGTTAATTATGGACCCAAATTGTTGTGGGACACCTCAAGGCACGTGAACCAAGACCGTCTCGAGTTACTGGAGACCGTCTTGGGTAAACAAACACAGACTCTGGTGATCACCCGTAACTATCTGTCCAGCTTTAGACCTGGTCCACTTCCACTGGTGATCACATGTCACTATTTGTCCAGCTATAGACCAGGTCCGCCTCCACTGGTGATCACCCGTCACTATCTGCCCAGATTTAGACATGGTCCGCTTCCACTGGTGATCACCCGTCACTATTTGTCCAGCTATAGACCAGGTCCGCTTCCACTGGTGATCTCCCGTCACTATCTGCCCAGATTTAAACATGGTCCGCTTCCACTGGTTATCACCCGTCACTATTTGTCCAGCTATAGACCAGGTCCGCTTCCACCGGTGATCACCCGTCACTATTTGTCTAGCTATAGACCAGGTCCGCTTCCACTGGTGATCACCCGTCACTATTTGTCCAGCTATAGACCAGGTCCGCTTCCACTGATGATCACCCGTCACTATTTGTCCAGCTATAGACCAGGTCCGCTTCCACTGGTGATCACCCGTCACTATTTGTCCAGCTATAGACCAGGTCCGCTTCCACTGGTGATCACCCGTCACTATTTGTCCAGCTTTAGACATGGTCCGCTTCCAGAAATCGATCCTGGTAAATATACAAATGTCCCACGTAATAAATAATTATAATCTAAAACAAAAACTTGGTCTGCTAATTATTTCATAAGCCTCTGGAAATCACTGCAACAACCGTTGATGAAAGTTCCGCCGATGGTAAGTGCTGGCCTGCAGCAGACTCGGGAAGGTGTGTTTTCATTGAGAAGTGGGGCGGCGGCACATGTCCAGGGCGCCGTACATGTTTATGCTTAAGCATATTGTGTTAAGCTAAGTCACACTTTCCTGCCCGTTTGGTGTTTAAAAGTGTGGAGCTAGATAAGGCTCGCCCCGTATCCAATTGGCGTCACACAAGGCGTCATAACGTCCATTTACCGTTCTATAGTCATGTAATTGATATCCCAACTACCACCACCACACCACCACTACTACTAACACTACCTACAGGTAATGTTCTGCCCGCTGCTAGCAGTACCGCTACTACTACAACTTATTTGCACTACTACTCTAAACCCATTGCTGCTAATAACACCAAATCTACTCCTGCGTTTGCCAATTCTACTATGGCATCCAATATTTGCACAGCTAATGAAACAATTTACAAAATAACCAGCACTGCTGAATGCCAGACTGGAATGATGAACGTCATCTAAAGTGAAAGGTTCAAATCGAGCGGATCGACATCCCTGCACCGGGTTTTATCCCATATGGTTCAATGAGAACGCCCACAGAGCACGAACTCCGTAGCTCCGGCGACGATACCCAGGGATCTTCGTTAAACATGCACTCGTGAACTGACCGGCGCACGACCTTCAGAGCGGGGAGCAAACGGTTTGACCAGCTGGCCATCCGCTAGGCTGCGACAGTTTGCTCTATGTCCGGTAGATGCTCTGTATTTCATTTACCTTTCGAGACAGAGATCTCTTGCTATGACCAAACCTACTCAGCTGTCTCTTAGGACACGTTTTTGGTACATTATGCTGTAACAGTTCTATTGTTTGTGTATTCCTGCAACTCAACGGCTACCTTCTCGTCGGTACTCATCGCCTTGTTGGAGATTGGATCATGTGCCTCCAGCCGTCATCGGCTGTCATCGCAGCTGTTATGGGAGCTGTTATGGGAGCTGTTATGTATGCTGTTATGGGAGCTGTTATGGGAGCTGTTATGTATGCTGTTATGGGAGCTGTTATGTATGCTGTTATGTATGCTGTTATGTATGCTGTTATGGGAGCTGTTATGGGAGGTGTTATGTATGCTGTTATGTATGCTGTTATGTATGCTGTTATGGGAGCTGTTATGTATGCTGTTATGTATGCTGTTATGTATGCTGTTATGGGAGCTGTTATGTATGCTGTTATGTATGCTGTTATGGGAGCTGTTATGTATGCTGTTATGTATGCTGTTATGTATGCTGTTATGGGAGCTGTTATGGGAGCTGTTATGTATGCTGTTATGTATGCTGTTATGTATGCTGTTATGGGAGCTGTTATGGGAGGTGTTATGTATGCTGTTATGTATGCTGTTATGTATGCTGTTATGTATGCTGTTATGTATGCTGTTATGTATGCTGTTATGGGAGCTGTTATGGGAGCTGTCATGTATGCTGTTATGTATGCTGTTATGGGAGCTGTTATGGGAGCTGTTATGGGAGCTGTCATGTATGCTGTTATGTATGCTGTTATGTATGCTGTTATGGGAGCTGTTATGTATGCTGTTATGGGAGCTGTTATGTATGCTGTTATGGGAGCTGTTATGTATGCTGTTATGTATGCTGTTATGTATGCTGTTATGGGAGCTGTTATGTATGCTGTTATGGGAGCTGTTATGGGAGCTGTTATGTATGCTGTTATGGGAGCTGTTATGGGAGGTGTTATGGCAGCTGTTATGGCAGCTGTTGTGACAGCTGTTATGACAGCTGTTATGACAGCTGTTATGGGAGCTATTATGGGAGCGGTTATGGGAGCAGTTATGGTAGCTGTTATGACAGCTGTTATGACAGCTGTTATGACAGCTGTTATGGTAGCTGTTATGGGAGCTGTTATGGGAGCAGTTATGGGAGCTGTTATGGCAGCTGTTATGACAGCTGATTATGGTAGCTGTTATGACAGCTGTTATAGCAGCTGTTATGGCATCTGTTATGACAGCTATTATGGGAGATGTTATGGAAGCTGACATGACAGCTATTATGGGAGATGTTATGGAAGCTGTCATGACAGCTGTTATGGAAGCTGCGTGGTCTCGAGTGCTGGAGGTCCTGGGTTTAAGCCCAGGTGAAGGCTGCTGTTTTTTTTCACGTAAACTTGTAGTAATTCTCCCTGGTCTCTGTGTAGTAAGATCAGACGCCCGTGTATATTGCTGCGCACGTAAAAAAAAAAAAACATTTGCAGTTGGAAATCGAAAACGAGTAGCATAACGGAGCTGCCCGGGCAAAATTTGGATTTAAAATCTAGCCGAAGTATTTCAGGATCCTCGCCGGTGCACGGAGTTCGTGCACTACGCTGAGAATCTTCCGACTCAAGCGTGACTTAGAAGTAGAACGGAGCACTGATGGGTTATTACCCTTGTGCCATGATGTTGATCCGTGGTCTAAACCTTGACCATCTAAACCAACTGTCAAAGATTGCTTTTCTAACACTCGGAGTTGGCTGGTTGAGTGGCTAGAGCGTTGATCCCTTGTATGCGAAGGAGATTTTTGTGTGTCAGGGCAACAAAACATAATCCTTGCCAGCACAGTTCGTGGCGACAGCACTAGTTATGAGTTCTCACAACCTCAGGATCATGTTCTACACCGGCCTAGAACTAGCCAGTACAAACATCAGCTCCCTCACCTGTATCTACACACCTGGTCATGCGGGCGTGAAGGGAAATGAGCGAGCGGATCAGTTGGCAAGCACTGCACTAAGGCATGTGGGAAGAAGTATGGACAGAGCAGATATCGTCAACGCTGTACGGACTGGGCTAGTGGATAATGAGGAATCCCTGACACTAACACGATTGCGTGACATAGGAGTAAAGCATGGTGAAGCACGTCTATGCCGTCTTTGAGACCGAGATAGGAGACAATATAACCAGCTTCTCGTGGGAACAACTGGTAGAAGTACTTTGGAGTGGCTCCTACATTGGAGTGTGCAAGGGAATGCCTAATGTGCAGTGACGTCGATTGTGATAACATAACATAACAAAAGAGCTGGTCCGCATCAACAAATGGAGTTTGATTTGCAACCTCGTGAAAAATGTGCTGAGTCATACATTAGCTGGCTTCCCTGTTTACGGCTATTTACGTGTCTGCGTGTGTACGTGTCTTTGCGACAGCAGATAACCGTAAAACTCCGGCGATAATTGCCAGGTTTCGTCTCAGGTCACGGAATAATTAGCCAAACGTAATTAACAGTTGACCTACATTTCTTCTGCAGGCAACAAACAGCACAGTCCCCGTAACAAGAACGCCAGGCGGGATGGATCTAATCTCTGAAATCGGGGACAGAGAAGGTATGTTGAGCCCTATCTGTCGCCTCACATCTCTCACTAGAAGGAGAAGAGGGCGCCACAGTGTATGCCGCTGTAGTCCCAACGCCGGTATACAATAGCAACTGGTGAGAAAGTACCCATTCTGTTGGGAACTTCTATAGAAGAGGGCGTGACATCGGCAGACAACCACCCTCCAACACACAATACTTCTGGAGTTTCCATCTTCAAAAGATTTCACAACAGATTCGCACAACAGACGGCTTTCAATGGACCAGACTGTACAGAAGCAACGCAAGCGGCAGATCGCTGATAGTCCGGAAGTAAAGGACGCTTCTCTTCTGTTGAAGTTGTCGGAACCATTTGATCCTACCTGCAGTTACTGCCCGTGGCGACACATGTCCTGGTTTGTGACTAAGGTTCTCAAACTGCTGGTAACAGAAGACTTCAGCTGTATTTCTGTTGCATAAAGTACCGATCAGAGAAACTTTCTTTCTGTAAACTCGAGAGGAAAATCTGGTTGTTCGTCCACTTCTGGGCGTTGGTCTTTTCCCAGAAGTTTTACAAATCTGGCCTATTTCTAAAAATTATGTTGGTTCCTCGTCTGTTATGTAGATGTACTCCAGTCTCCAAAAAAGCACCCATAATTATTCGACTTTTAATACCTAAATGTTAGGGAATAATGGCTCTATTAATTTTTGCTGATCCCAAAATGGGGCCTAGGGTACAAGGGTTCGATTCCTGTGATGAACGTTCTATCGGTTGGGGGTGCCTAGTTGACCATGTTCTTAGTGCACTTGTTTTCATGGCGAGGCGCAGACGCCGTCTGGAGGTGACAGCTTCAATTCCCGGCACGGTAACTATAGCTTTCTATTTTTATGTTGTCTAGTGTGTTGTTCTATCTATCTACTTCTTTCTATGAGTGCCGATTTCTGTTACTTGATTAATTCATAATATCTGTCTGTGATAAGAGAGTTGTACCATGCAAGAGATAAGGGCTCGCTACGTAATATCCACAAAGACAGCAAAGGGATAGTGTAGCCAACCTTTATTGTGGAGCCGGCACAGGATCATTTTTCTATTTTATTTCCAGTATATGCCTATTACAAAGTCTACATGCCGCTTTCTGTTGACTCTAATTATTCAGGAAAGATCAGGGGTAGACAAGGCAGTGGCGGGTCGATAGAAATATTGCTTAAGACAAGAGAAACGATGCCAAAACGTTTTCACTGTGGGTCACTTTAGTTCATTATCATTATCTGTATCGGTCTTACCCCATCTCGCTCGCACCTGCGCTTGGAAACAAGAACAGATGTGGCTGGTGATTACAACAGTGTATGTTTGCCTAGATCCTCTCCCACAGATCAGGTCATTGTTCTAGCTCGGCTAACGTGGACGTCACAGTATTGCAGAGATAGAATGCTGGATTTTCAGGGTTTCCATCGACCAGCACAAAAAGCAAAGTTGTCAGGGACGCGAAGGATAGACTCTTCATACTGACTTTAGGTGGACCACAACTAAATGCTGATCTTATAGTTTTGCTGCCATGGTCCACCAAACAGATACGTCACCAGTGTCCACCTAACAGATACGTCACCAGTGTCCACCTGATACGTCACTAGTGTCCACCTAACAGATACATCACCAGTGTCCACGTAACAGATACATCACCAGTGTCCACCTGATACGTCACAAGTGTCCACCAAACAGATACATCACCAGTGTCCACGTAACAGATACATCACCAGTGTTCACCTGATACGTCACCAGTGTCCAACTGATACGTCACTAGTGTCCACCTTACAGATACGTCACCAGTGTCCCCTAACAGATACGTCACCATTGTCCACCAAACAGATACGTCACCAGTGTCCACGTAACAGAAACGTCACCAGTGTCCACCTCACAGATACATCACCAGTGTCCACCTGATTAGTCACCAGTGTCGACCTAACAGATACATCACCAGTGTCCACCTGATTAGTCACCAGTGTCCACCTAACAGATACATCAACAGTGTCCACCTAACAGATACGTCACCAGTGTCCACCTAACAGATACGTCACCAGTGTCCACCTAACAGATACGTCACCAGTGTCCACCTAACAGATACGTCACTAGTGTCCACGTAACAGATACATCCCCAGTGTCCACCTGATTAGTCACCAGTGTCCACGTAACAGATACATCACCAGTGTCCACCTGATTAGTCACCAGTGTCCACCTAACAGATACATCACCAGTGTCCACCTAACAGATACGTCACCAGTGTCCACCTAACAGATACATCACCAGTGTCCACCTAACAGATATGGCACCAGTGTCCACCTAAGAGATACGTCACCAGTGTCCACCTAACAGATACGTCACCAGTGTCCACCTAACAGATACGTCACCAATGTCCACCTAACAGATACGTCACCAATGTCCACCTAACAGATACGTCACTAATGTCCACCTAACAGATACGTCACCAGTGTCCACCTGATACGTCACTAGTGTCCACCTTACAGATACGTCACCAGTATCCACCTAACAGATACGTCACCAGTGTCCACCTAACAGATACGTCACCAGTGTCCACCTAACAGATACGTCACCAGTGTCCACCTAACAGATACGTCATCAGTGTCCACCTGATACGTCACCAGTGTCCACCTAACAGATACGTCACCAGTGTCCACCTTACAGATACGTCACCAGTGTCCACCTTACAGGTACGTATCCAGTGTCCACCAAACAGATACGTCACCAGTGTCCACCTAACAGATACGTCACCAGTGTCCACCTGATACGTCACCAGTGTCCACCTAACAGATACGTCACCAGTGTCCACCTTACAGATACGTCACCAGTGTCCACCTTACAGGTACGTATCCAGTGTCCACCAAACAGATACGTCACCAGTGTCCACCTAACAGATACGTCACCAGTGTCCACCTAACAGATACGTCACCAGTGTCCACTTGGAAGGTATCTCGCCCGCGTCCACGTAGAAGGTATTATCACATTAAACCTTCATCTACTAATCAAACTAAAGCCATGTTTTATCCATGTAAGTCCTATCCCGCGGTAGATTATTCTTTCCTTTTTTTCTTCTTCTTCAAAACTCGGCTCGTTGCACAAGGCCAAAGTCTAGATATGGACGAAACACCCTGACTTACTGCCTCAGTTTGCAGCCAACGAGCACAAACACTGAGATAACCAAACTGAAATGTGCGGAATTCTCTGCAAATGCCCCGCATTAGTCCCTGTGCCATACCGTTTCCGAGCGTCTGTTCTGAGCAAGTACCAGTTAATGAATGTTTGTAGCTTATTGGTAATGACTGTAGATGTTCTCCCAGTTTCTGCTCCATCTACAAGTACTGATTGGACGTTAATTGCCTGCCCACGTGATGTTATTTCGTGTTTGTTAATCTTTCTTGCCTCGCTAATGTTACTGACAAACACTCAAATATTGTTATACATATATACTGTTATTGTTTGGTGTTGTTGGCAGTGATGACGTTTCCTCTAGCCTGAGATGTTCACTTGCCGGCTACTGACAACGAACGAGACAACAACAGAGCTGATGTTATGGGAGCAAATACTTGACGTTCCAGCCATAGCTGGGTAAATTGTTACACGTTTTTAGATGCAAGGAAATGTGAATGGACATACCTCAGCTGGCGGGGAGGGTAAAGCCGGTGGCTGCGGCTGCGGGTGAAACTGGTGGGGTGGCGGCAGGGAGCATGTTCGGGGCGTACAAAAACAAGGGAGGCATTTGTCTGCAGCGTGCAGAGATAAACAGAGAGTAGATGGAAGATGTTCAACGCCTCATCGCTTGCAGTCTTCTGCAGATACTGACTGAGAGATGCATTCTTTAGGGTCGAAGATTGTAACATTGGGTGTACCTCCTTTAGCCAAGTTGTGTTAAGTGAGGTGTAGTTGTATTTCTTCTTCTTCCTTTTTTTTCTTTCTCCTCTTCCTTCTTCTTCTTCCTTCTTCTTCTTCTTCTTCTTCTTCTTCTTCTTCTTCTTCTTCTTCTTCTTCTTCTTCTCTTCTTCTTCTTCTTCTCTTCTCCTTCTTCTTCTTCTTCTTCTTCTTCTTCTTCTTCTTCTTCTTCTTCTTCTTCTTCTTCTTCTTCTTCTTCCTTCTTTTTTTTTCTTTCTTTCCTCTTCTTCTTCTTCTTCTTCTCTTCTTCTTCTTCTCTTCTTCTTCTTCTTCTTCTTCTTCTTCTTCTTCTTCTTCCTTTTTTTTCTTCTTCTTCTTCTTCTTCTTCTTCTTCTTCTTCTTCTTCTTCTTCTTCTTCTTCTTCCTTTTTTTTCTTTCTCCTCTTCCTTCTTCTTCTTCCTTCTTCTTCTTCTTCTTCTTCTTCTTCTTCTTCTTCTTCTTCTTCTTCTTCTTCTTCCTTTTTTTCTTTCTCCTCTTCCTTCTTCTTCTTCTTCTTCTTCTTCTTCTTCTTCTTCTTCTTCTTCTTCTTCTTCTTCTTCTTCTTCTTCTTCTTCTTCTTCTTCTTCTTCTTCTTCTTCTTCTTCTTCTTCTTCTCCTTCTTCTTCTTCTTCTTCTTCTTCTTCGTCCTCTTCATCTTTCTTCTTCTTCTTCTTCGTCCTCTTCATCTTTCTTCATCTTTTTTTTCCGCTTCTTCTTCTTCCTCTTTTTGTTTTCCTTTTTCTTCTTCTTTTTTTTTCTTCTTCTTTTTTTCTTCTTCTTCTTCTTCTTCTTCTTCTTCTTCTTCTTCTTCTTCTTCTTCTTTTTTTTTTTTCCGCTTCTTCTTCTTCCTCTTTTTGTTTTCCTTTTTCTTCTTCTTTTTTTTTCTTCTTTTTCTTTTTTTCTTCTTCTTCTTCTTCTTCTTCTTCTTCTTCTTCTTCTTCTTCTTCTTCTTCTTCTTCTTCTTCTTCTTCTCCTTCTTCTTCTTCTTCTTTTTCTTCTTCTTCTTCTTCTTCTTTCTCCTCCTCCTCTTCCTCCTCCTTTTTCATTTACTTAGCTCGCCTTGAAAAGGGCTAGCATGTTGTGATTCACAGCCAGCCTAATTATCGGTTTGCATGTGACGATTTTCAACTGCGGAGGAATTTTGAAAGTTGTCAGCTTGCACACAGGACCTGTACTGTCTTCTTCTTCGCGTTGACTGACTGTAAACTCCAGGGTAAATTTCTGGTTATTTATCGACCTCCGGACTTTTGTTTCAAAACATGATTGTTGTGTGCACATCCGTTTTACAGATCTGGTTTTCTTCTGCACTGTTAGC